>WAAE01014997.1:0-15385 GCA_013400495.1 Nicator chloris
ATAAACTCCCTCTTTTTTGCCTTAGACATTTCAGCATGTTCATGTTGTTCATTCGTGTCGTATTGCGACAGATTTGTCTATTAAAAAATGAGACATTTATCACCAATTAAAAACACTTATCAAATCTAAACCTCATATTAATATTCATAAAAATAAATTAAGAAACCTCCTAACTTAAGTAAATATCAATTTTCCTACATAGACCCCAGATCTAGTCTCACATAGGATCTGTGAAAACTAGCAAACTAAAAACTTTATAATTCCTTCACTCTCAACCGAGATCAAACCACAACCAAACTATTTCCTACCTACTGTACAATGTTAAATATTTTTCAACAACCTACCCCACCTGCAACTCTCCCCTTTCCCCAAAACAACTCTGTTGCTGTCTTTTGTGTCTCATCCTGTACTGAGACTGATGCTGCAATAAAGTTCTAGGAATGTCTCCCAGCAGTCCTGCTCTGTTATTTGGAAAAACACAAGATCCAATATGTCCCACATGACATCCTTATCTCCAAACTGGAGAAACATGAATCTGAAGGGTGAACTGTTGGGTGGATTATGAATTGACTGGATGGGCACAGCCAGACCACTGTGATCAATGGCTCTATGCCCAAGGGGAGGCTGTGATGAGTGGTGTCCCTCAGGGTTCTGTCTTTGGTGCTCTTTAACATCTTTATCAATGACACAGACAGTGAGATCAAGTGCACCCTCAACAAGTTTGCAGATTATATGAAACTGCTACAAATTGACACAACAGAAAGTAGGGATGCTGGAAAAGCTTGAGTTGGGTCCATGAGAAACTAATGAGGTTCAACAAGTTTCAAGTACAAAGTGCTGCTTCTGGGGCAGGGGAATTGCAGACATGAGTTCAGCCTGGGAGAAGAACTCATTGAGAGCAGCCCTGTGGAGCAGGACTTGGGGATTCTGATGGATGAAAAGCTGGACATGAGCCAACAGTGGGCACTCACACCCCAGAAAATCAACAGTGTCCCAGCATGCCTCAAAAGCAGGCTGGTCAGCAGGTTGAGGGAGGTGATTCTGGTCCTCTGCTCCACTCTCTCCCACCTGGAGAACTGTATCCTTGTCTGGAGACTTTAGCACAAAAGGACTTAGACCTGTTAGAGGGTCTACAAGAGGGTCATGAAGACAAAAGAGGGCTAGAGTACTTCTAGGAAGACGAGAGAGCTGGGGTTCTTCAGACCAGACAAGAGGAGACTCTAGAGAGACCTTATTGCAGCCTTCCAGTACTTGAAGAGAGCTTATAAAAAAGAGTAAGAGCATTTTATCCAAGGACGTGTAGTGATAGGGCAAGGAAAACGAGATTTAAACCAGATATTTGAAAGAAAACCTTTACTCAAATGTTAGTGAGGCAGTAGAAAGAAGCTGTCCAGAGGAGCTGAGGATGTTCCCTTCTTGGAAGTTTTCAAGGTCAGGGTTGGATGGGGCTTTGAGCAACCTGGTCTAGTGGAAGGTGTCCCTCTCTATAGCAGACATTACAACTAGATAATCTTTAAGGCCTCTTCTAACACAAAAAAATTCTGTAATTTTGTGATTTTATGATATTACTTGGGGATATGAAAAATTATAATCTTTGTACTAGAGAAGCTTCTGTAATATTGTTTCATTAAAAATCTTTGTCCAGTTGTATAATAGTATCCCTAAAATCCATGTGAAGGAAGGGGAAGGACTATGACTGTTACTGCCCTTTCCTTCCCCTCAAAGCTCAGATTTCCACCTTCCAATGATTTATTGGATATATGTGGTTGCTATACTTTTTTCCAAATTATTTATCTTTTCTCTTGCTTCTATCTCTCTGTTCTATATGATTTATTGTGTCACTGGCTTCCCGGTATTGCTAATGCCGCCAGAAACATCCTAATTAAAGGACTGAGTCATGAACAGAAAAGCAAAGTGGAAAATGAAGGAGATTTTCTAGCCCCACATTCATAAATGTTGTGGACAGGCCATTTCTCTACAAATATTTATACCATTACTCCCTGAACTTTTAAGAAGTAATTATTTCTCCTACTTTTGAATAATTGTCCTTTCTTAGGAACCAGATTATCCCCAGGTATTAATTAATGAGATAATACCAAAGATGGAATTTTTCCTCTAGGTTTTTAAAATATATTGTAATAGAAAGAGATTTGGGATGTTTCTTCTTTTAAAATATGTATTAGGAAAGATCTAATGCTCTACTGGTTCATTATTTTCATTAGCCTTTAAATAAAATAAAGACTCTACATATTTTTCTGCTTTAACCTGTGTGAACACACACACATGCACATACATATACACGTATACTGCACTAATAGATAGCAGGTATAATATTCATACATTAAAATTATTCATGGTGATATTGTTACCTTAGAAACAGCATTTTGTAGAAAATACTCTTTTGATGTGTTTTAATGGCTTAATTTTATGAACATCTTTTGCCTTCACCTGTGCATTACAGTGTTCTCTTACTGAGAAATGCATTTGGACCAACACATCACTTTAAAAAGAAGAATATGTAGATAATTGATTTTATGTTGCCATCCTAGCTTCAGAAACACATTCATTTTAACACTACCAATGCCAAAATACATTCATCTAAAACTTGCAGCTGCCTCTTGTTGCTTAAATAGCACAGAAAGATTATGGTAGACTATGCAGTTTTCTACTTTCAAGTAGCATAACCATTAATGCTTAATATAAACAACTAGTCAAAGAGATGAATAAAATAATAAAAGAATAAATCTGCATTGGATTAGGAAACGTATTTTAGTTTTCTAGATTGCTTTCCCATTTTTTATTGTCAGTCAATTGCACACATTCATGTTTTGTGTATGGATGATACTCTTGGGAAAAAAAAGAGTCATAATCTACCCATATATAAAAGTTTTTGGTGACTTCCAGGTGTCACCTCTTTGGAATTTCTCTTCCCACACAAAATGGAAGAAAACTAACAAGTCTGCAGAGAAAGTCATGGAGGAAAGTAGGAACTAGATGGGGAAGAAAAAAAAAGAAAGAAAGAAAGAGGAAGATTACTGCAAAACACAAGACTATAGAAGGTTCTGAAAAACACAGATGAAACTTGAAAAATATAAATCACTCATTGACACAGTGGTAGGTAGGTCTTGTCTATGTTTGGGAAGAATTATCAAAATCAAATTATAAAAATGAGAAAAACACTTTCTAAAACTTTCTCTCTACAGTAAAATTCTTCTAATGAAGGGATAGAAGTTTCTGTTCACAATAATCTCCTGCATAAAATGAGAGCACTGAGACCATTTCCTTTTTTCATCTTTAAGAAAGAAGATTCTCAGCATCCTGTAACTATTTTTGCTGGTTTTGCACTATTTTGGTTCCATATATTTACCAATTGCCATAAGGAAGCATAATGATGTGTTGAGATGATATTAAAGCTTCTCCTTATCCTGCTGCATTCCACTGAAAAGCCAGAATAATCACATTTAAGGAAATACTTGATAGAAATTTAGTAGGATAAGATTGAGTATATTTGTCTGACCTGGCCTAAAACTCAATACGGGAAATATAATATTTATCCCTTAAAATGGTGTTTTACTTGTCAGCTTTTGAATATAATCCATAGCTGAAGATTTGTTGTCTGCCTGTCTTCATTTAACAGACTGTACTCTCTCCTAATGGCTTTACAGAATGTAGGAGCTTGTTGAGTGAATTTATAAGTGAGATAAATTTTGAAAAATTGATCCAGAATACTTAGCTGATTTGATTTTAGTTGCTAAAAATGCTACAAAAATTTAATACTTTGGCACTGTAAATATTTTTAGCTCAAAGAACAGTTTCCTTGTAGAGAAATAGGATTTCCATGAGATCTGTGCTGCATAAACTCTAGATTATTCTCCTGGAGTAATCTTGCAGAACATTATGGAGATGGGAATTGACTTGTTCTCAGCTTTCATAGGCGTGCAGAATTTGGCTGCAAGCAACCCTTCCAGTGAGACAAAGATAGATAGATAGATAGATAGATAGATAGATAGATAGATAGATAGATAGATAGATAGATAGATAGATAGAGAAAGAGAGAGAGAAAGAGATGGAATTGTAGAATCATAGAATCATAGAAACATAGAATTGTAGAACTGTAGATAGATAGGGTCTGGTTGACAAAATTCCTTTAGAAGTAGTCCCAAAGGGCTGGAAGCTCAGCAGAACTGCTATTTTGGAATTCTGAGACAGGAGAATTGGCCTATTTAGGTTGGGAGAGTGCCTTGGGAGGAAGTGCTGAAGGTCAAAGAAATCCAGTACACCTGGAATATGTTCAAGAAGAATATTTAAAAGATACAGGAGCAGGCCACACCTCTGTGTGAAAAGCTGATCTAGCAGGGAAGAGGAGACGCCTGGGGGAACAAGAAGATTTGGCTAAAACTAAGGAAAAAAATCCTTTAAAAGAAGAGGCAGGCAACTCAGGAATACTAGCGGGATGTGGTGAGATTATACACAGAGAAAATAAAACGTACCAAAGCTGAACTAGAACTTACTCTGGTTGTTATCATAAAAGACAATAAAAGCAATATTAATATTTTAGCAAAAAAAATGAGGCTCTATCCTTTATTATATGTATGGGTAAACATACTGACAAAGAGTGAGGAAAAGGCTAAGGTACATGATGCCTTCTTTGTCTCAGTCTTCAACAGCAAGACCAGTGGTTTTACACCCAGCTAACTGAGCTGGAAGATGGGGACCAGAATGAAAACATCCATAACCTAAAGCAAAAAGGTTAGTGACACAATATACTGCTTAGACACACACAGGTCTATGGGGTGAGATAGGAGCCACCCCACTGTTGGAGGAGAATGCTTGAAAGGCTGGTGGAAAAGCACCTGGGGACGCTGGTCAACAGCAGCTGAGCACAAGCCAGTGTGTGCCCAGGTGGCCAAAAGGGCTGATGGCATTCTGGCCTGGATCAGCACAGTGTGGCCAGTGACTGCACCCCTGTATCCAGCACTTGTGAAATCACACCCCAAATCCTGTGTTCAGTTTTGAGCCCCTCATGACAAGAAAGACACTGAGCTGCAGAAGAGTGTCCAGAAAAGGGCAATGGAGCTGGTGAAATGTCTGGAACACAAGTCTTATGAGGAGCAGCTGAGAGAGCTGGAGGCATTTAGCCTGAAGACAAGAAGACTCAGGAGGGAACTTATTGTACTCTACTGCCTGAAAGGAGGCTGTATCCAGGTGGAGTTTTGTCTCTTCTGCCAAGTAGCAGGAGATGAGACAAGAGGAAATGGCCTCAAGTTCCGAGAGGGGAAATTTAGGCTGGATGTTAGGAAAAATTTCTTCACTGAACGGATTGTTAAGCACTGGAAAAGGCTGCCCAGTGAAGTGGTTAAGTCGTGATTCTTGAAGATAATATTAAAAGATGTGTGGATGTGGTACTTCAGGGTATAGTTTAGTGGTGAACTTGGCAGTGTCATGTTAATGGCTAGTCTTGACGATCTTAAAGGTCTTTTCTAATCTAAATGATTCTATGGTTATATGGTTCAATAGATAGATAGATACATAAAGGCACATTGACATTTCAGCAAAAATTTGTTTTAAACCACATAATATAATCTGTGACTGAAAGAAGTAGCATGACTGAAGTGAAATACTTTTCAAACCATTTTTTCTCTCTCTGTGCACACAGACATTGACTGAAAAGTACATAGCCACTTGTTCTGAAAGCATAGGAGAAACAGCTGCTCCCAGTGAAACTGTGGCATAAACTTCTACCACTGTTAGAGTAGGAAATTAATATGAAATCAACTGAGCACTCCAGATACATGAATGCATGTCCTTTTGTTGGTGCCTCAGGGTCTGCTGTCACATTCTTTCAGTCAGCTGTTCACCTGCAAAGTGCTATGTGCAGAGTCCAAACTTTTTCAGATATTAATATTTTTAGAAACTGAACAAACAACACGGGGTGTGAGACCCAGATTATACACAGTAAAATCACACGACTAAAAGAAGGAATAACTTGTGACCATGTAATGAATGATTATCCAACAGTAAAATATTTGCCATATACACAGAATTCATACTGACTCTGCTATGTGAACATATGTCTTATCTTGACATGGCATTCCAGGGACGTGTTGGCATTTTAACGGCAATGTGAAATGCCACTGTAGCATGGAAACTATGAAATTATTCTGCAGTAAAATGATTTAACAGAATAGCAACAAAAATTAAAATAGAGGACAGTCACAGTGTTTGGCAAACCTGCAATCTCCAAAGACCAGCCTGCAACAGTTCTGCAGCGCTCTAAACAATACCATAAATAAAGGTAATTAAGCTAACTCAAAGATGGTCTTGTTGAGACGTTGCATGCAATTAAATTGGGGAAAAACCTGTAGAATAATGTAGGAAGGCAATAACAACTTTTCGTCCATTTTTTAGGCAATTATGCTTTATTAAAATCTCTACTACAGTGCAAGAGTTATGTTCAAAACTGACCATTTTGCTTTCAAAAACCAAATCTTTTTTAAGAGCATGATATTTTTTATGTAGCTGGAGTCTATGTTCCTGTTCAAAAATACACCAGTATTTTTGAACGACAGCTAACCAATTCAAGGTAAAATCATAGCAAAGACAAAGCTATTAACAAAAGCTCACAGGCTGACTACTGTTTCTGACTTCTGTGAAAATAACAGGCTGCCCTACTTGACTGGTACTTTATGCTAAATAAGAGGAGCTGAGTCATATACCATGTCTTCTCATGGTGAAAGCATGCCTCTGTGAGGTTTCTAATTCAGTTTTGTCCTTCATCGATTGTTTGAGAAGTGTCAGGAGAGTGAAAAATAACAAGAAATAATTCCTTTGCTGGTGGGATTTCTTGATGCTGTAATATTCCAGTGAACACTGGTCTCCCTTCCCTTTCAGGTTCCTAACGGAGACGGGGTGGAAGGGTGATGTAAAGGGGACTTCTGGTGTTTGCAATTGCTACTGTATGGTTTCTCTAAAGACCCCAAGCTAATGCTCAAGCAAGATGTGTGACTTCTAAGAGTAATGAAATTCGCTGGTCTGCAGTTGCTCTCTCCCATTTTGGTAAGGAATAATTTTTAGTTATATACTTCCATGCATAAAACTAAAGTTAGTCAAAATCCACCTGTAAATACTTCTGTATGTCTCCATTGTCTTGGATTCGTCTTCCAATAACACACTTGGAGACTGAAATACCAAAAATTCTTCCTGCTTTACTGTCTTCATTCTTAGAACAGCTTTTAAGGATTGCATAGATTTCTTTGCTAGAAGTTTCCATCACTTATCCTTAAAACCAAATAGTATTCATCATAGTTTAGGCTGATAATCTTTGTCCTTTATTTCTTTTTAACTCCAATTGAACCCCAGTGTACCTAATCTACCCCTAGTCTTTGTAGCTCGTTAGACTTTGAATTGAACTGAATGGAATAGACAAACTTCTTGCAGGAGTGATTCCCCTGGATACAATGGAGTTACAGAAATTATGAACTTGTCTAGATGAGAAATAATGGTGTGCATGTGAGCATAGTTTTTCTAAACACCTGTAATGCTGGGGGTAGTTAGAGAACAGCATAACTTCTCTAATGAGCAAAGTTCAGATTTATGTGATCACAGATAAAAAGGGGATACCAGCAGCATAACTGCTTCATGTCTGCCTCCAACTGCATTGACAACAGTCTGCTGTTCCTGTAGGATGACTGGTTGGATAGCCCATGAAACAAACCCCCATCACCCCACATTTCAGCCAGCCTGAAATGAACCATCTCAAATCTTTTTTACCCTTTTTTAAATACTGAACATTGTGAAGTTCCAGGAGCTGACACCTAAAATCTTTAGCAAACCTTGATATGGGAACTGACTCCATTAGAAAGGTAGGATGAATGGCTGTCCTGTTTACATCTACTGTTACATATGTATACAAACTTTAAGGATTCTCTGTGATTGCCAATACTCCTTTATAGTTTACTTTTCTGCCAGATGCAGACCTAGAGCATCTGTTAAGGAGGCACATTCCATGTGACACAGGACACTACATTTATACAGAGATGTCAATAATTGGATGCCATGTTTCCTATGATGGCTTTTCTTTCTTGTTTATTTTGAAACCAATGAAATTGGTTGATTTTATATGGGAGTACTTTGGATTGCATTACTACTTTGGTTTGTCTTCTTTTCCCTGCCAGCAGGGTTATCAATTGTGATAGCAGGCTAAGTGATAATTATTGGGATTTTTAAGAGCTATTAAACTGTTAGGGTCTGCCAAAAGTTACCACACAATGGTATCTTAGATACCAGGGCCATTTGATTGCACTTAGCATAGTATATCTCTCTAGGATTTTATAATGTGGTAACAGTTGGCAATTTGTGACTTAGTGACAATTGGGTGTATCAAACCCTAAGTCCATTTAGCAACAGCATGCCTATTACACATTACTCCAACAACATGAAATGAACACAGCTGTGCATTGGTAAACAATTCTTAAAAACAATTAAAATGTGGAAGGTTACTTCTAAGAAAAAAATGTAACTGTCAATAAAAAACTGTGCAGCTTAAAAACCATTGTTTTCAAGAATATTTGAGACTATGTACCAGTTAAGATCTTCTTTATAAGCATAATTGTATTAATATGTTTTAATTAATAATTAACTTTCAAAAAATTCAATTTTGATGATCCATAAACTCATCAGAAATCTCAGAGGAATTCTGCAAGTATTTTTTTCTGAGAAAAAGCTCTATAATGTTGGAAATACTAGAGTAGTCTGGATATTTTGAAAATTACAGTTATTACATATTATATATACATTTCATAGGTGTATGTTGACCTTTACAATAAAGATGAATTAGATTTACACTTCCATTTTTGGTATTATTAATTAAACAGGACTGTTCTGGTAGTTACAGAGTGTACTTCAAGTACAGAAGAAATTCACCTTCAGAAGCAGTACAGAACAGGAAAGAAGAGAAAAGAACAGACTTGATAGAATAGAATGATTTCATTTGGAAGGTACCTACAGTGATTATCTAGTCCAACTGCCTTAACACTTTAGGGATGGCTAAAGGTTATTAGCAATAATTAATTAATTAGTAGAGGTGCTTAATTAGTAATTAATAATATTAAAGCATTTCATTGATGGCATTGTTCAAATGCCTCAAACATTGAATTCACTTGCTAAATTCACTTTACCAATACAAAGAGGATTTTTTCTTTCTATACACTTGTACTGAGTCTGACTGAGGTAGTTCACAGAGGTCACAGTGCAGTGGTTTGCAGCGGTAGCTGGCAAAGTGTTGATAACACACCCGTGTTTCAGCTACTGACAAGCAGAGCTGTCCCTCTGACATTCCTTCCTCCATCAAGGGGAGTGGGCAAGATCCTGGGCAGGGACACGGCCAGGGCAGCTGACCCAAATTAACCAAAGGGGTATTCTGTACTGTGTGATGTCAGCTCTGGTATAAAAGCTCAGGGAGAGAGAAGGGATGGGGGGCATTCATGACTCATTGATATTTGCCTTCCAGAGAAACCACTACAGGTGCTGAGACCCTACTTCCCAGTGTCCAAACATCGCTTGCTCAAGGGAAGTAGACATGGACGTTTCTTTTTGCTTATGTGTGCACAAAACTCTCTGCTGTTTCTTTCTCTCACTGTAATAAGCTTCCTTATCTCACTCTCTGTTTTTTCTCCATCTTATTCTCTTCTCTGTCCCACTGGGAAAGGAAGTGATAGACTGGCTTAGTGGGCAGCTTTCACACAGACAAGGTCAATCCACCACAGTAATTTTGGTGCCCAAACAGGGACAGGCAGCAACATTTCAGATGAGAACAGAGAGGTGTACACCTGTCTCTCTTAATTAAAATTATAATGATGTTAACTGAGACATCATTCTCCTGTGAGATTGTGGGGTTCCTTTCCACAGGAGACAGTTCTCCACAAAACTCTTCCAAGTGGTTCCAATCTCACAAGGAGCAGTCCTCCCAAAACTGCTGCAACATGGGTCACTCTTCCACAGGGTGCAGTCCTCCATGGACAGGCTGCTCCATCCTGGAAGCAGGGGCCCTCTCTCTCCACCAGGACTCTCACTGGACCACAGCTTCCTCCAAGCATTTACCTGCTTCTTTGTGAGCATCTCCCCCATGGGCTGTGGGTGGATTTCTGCATTCCCTGTGGATCCCCATGGGCTGTGGGTGGATCTCTGCATTCCCCATGGATCCCCANAACACCTCCAATTGGCCCAGCCTTGGCTGGTACCTCACAGTGCTCTTTGGAAGATTTCTAAATGTGAGAAGTACAAGGGGGGACATGGTAAGAGGCTGGTGCTGGTGAGAACCAGGGAGGTAACATTAGACCACTAAGAACAGAATCACCTCAACCAAGTTTCATTTTTTATCACATAAGCAGGATTGTGTTAAATACATAAGCAAATATTTCTGCAAAATCAGGAGGGAGAATCAGCCAACTGCACAGATGAGCCCATGGGCTGTCATAGAATTTGCAATAAACCGAAATTACTACAATTCAGAGTTATGCAGGGATTACACTAACATTAGTATTGATATATTAATGAAATAATGTCAATTGCCTATTTTTTTAAATCAATCTGAGTTGATAAATCTGAGGATATTTGGGGTTTAAAACAAGAAGCAGTCCACCATGTAATTTCTTACAATACTTAAACACACTGAGTAAGACTATGATGTCAAAGTGCAGGCAGTATGAAGCTGCAGGGAAGACAAAACACAAGTAGATGAACTCATCTTTGTATTCTCCTGCATTTTTTTTATCAGATGTAAAGGACAGGGTGTATTCTAGCCTGTGTTAGGCTTCCTAGGTTGCCTGAATCCATTGCCCTGAAGAATGCCAAACCCATCAGTAATGACCAGAACTTTCACAAGGGTTATTATTGCAAATATCCTCATGCAACCAAACTTTCTAGAGAGTCTGAGAAAAGCAACCTGCTGCTTTCCCCTTCATTTGCTTATGGGACAATTCCCCCAGAGACAAGACAGATTTTCTAGGGATTCATTTCTACCTATCTGGAAATGAAACAGGAACCCACCTTGTAAGCTAACTTTGCAAATCACAAGTGAAAATAATATCCGTTCAGTATGAAATTTTTTGGAAGGCTGATATGGCAGCATACTGCGTTTTATTTCCATCTAGTTATTTTTCTGGTTTAGATTACTTATATAAAATCTGTTCAAGGTCACATATATTTGGTGAGCTCAGTGAACAGTTCATTAAATTCATCCATCACAGAGTACAACATAAAATTGGGATTATTTTGCACTACTAAGTAGCTTTTTAGGAAAATGACCTGAACTATTTTAGGTCAAGGTTGAAAGTATCAGCAAATGATGGTGGATAGACTTATTAGGCATTCTGGTCACATGTACTCTTTCATTTTTGACAACCTCAAAAAGCTTGCCACATATACCTAAACACATCCTGTGAAGGAAAAAAATCATGCTGCATTAGTGAATATTGTGTTCTCTTTAGGCCAAGCAGACCATATATATATATATATATATATAATGATTCTCCTAAAACTCATTTTTAGAAGTCGTTATAAGGCACTCAAAGTCATATTTTAATTTTTATGAAAATAAGGATATATTTCTAAAAATGTGGAACTGAATCGTGTTTCCACATTGAAAACTTATGCAATAGACAGACATCTGAAAGAAAAGGCACAGACAGAAATAAAAAAAAAAATAAATAAAGGAGAAGTACTTTAAGTTAGGTCTTTCTGTTCATTCTAAAGAGGGAGGTAAGCACCATAACATCAGGAATTCAAATGCCAACTGTTTCCATATAAAGTGTCTGGCATGCAGAGCCCTGGGTTGTAATCACAGGATGCGTACACAATACACAGAAATTTTATAGGTGACAGAACTGTCTGCAGAGAAATAAGGCTGCTGAAAGGGGATCTGCTTACAGCCATCCAGCAGGGACATGCCAATGACAGCATAGGGTCTTAAATGTTGTCCATGTTTATATAGGATACTAGTCTAATGGTTGCATCTCCTTCTGATCTCTCTTTCAAAGGAATGCAGCTGAGCTTTTTCCTTTTTTCTGAAACCTGAGATGGACCTACCCATCTAAAACACAGCAGGCAGTGAGTGGCAGTGATAGCTTTGCAGAACTTGTACCTTATGCTTTATCAGTTGAAACACTGTCCCAAAATAGATGAGATCGATGTTTATTTCCCGCTTCCATTTGAAAGAATTGAACTCAACATCCTCATTACAATTGAACTCAACATCCCTCAGTGCCCTCCCCAGCAGGCTGCCCACAACCCCAGCATAGTGAGTCAGCAGCGCTCTTCAGAGCTGTTGAGCTCTGCAGAGAAGTATGCACAACTTTCCCAATAAAAGAGGGAAACTGAAAATAGTGACAACTTTGTTCAAAAATTGTAGAAGGCACCCAGGACGAGCCAGAATCTATATGCTGCTGTTACGTGTGTTTGGTCCACATTTTTACCCAATGATTGTCTCAAATGACTTCCATGAAATTACTGAATCAATATTAGCTTGAGTGCTAATTCCACTGCTCGATGCTGAGGAAAGAAAAGTTTGTTTTTAATGAGTGCTGTTATAAATGTCAACAAATAAATTATTGAATACTTGCATGAGAAATGAAACAAATAGCTTTGTTGTTTTTCTAGAGGGATCTGCACAGCTGTAAGTTGGCTCAGTGTCTTTCTGACATGATGCACTACTGCTTCTTTGATGATACTTTGAAAAGTTCATGGCATTCTGTCAGTATAGAACCTGCTTAAAGAGGCAAGCACAGTATATCAGTGATATTGTAACACATAGCATAGGCAAAGTAAAGGAAAAATCAAGAATATATTCTTACACCTCTTCTAAAGAGACTTTATTCTTCTCCGATCCATTCACAAAATCCAGTAGCACTGCAGATATTTATAGAGTGTAGGAAGAGCAGAAATCCCAAAGCACATTCCAATTATGAATATGTTATTTATATTTTATGGGCAAAAAGATTTATTTCCTCAGGCCCATTGTTTTCTTTTTTCTGTGTGCTTCCTTTAATCCTGTCAATAACCCAGTATGCCGTTGGTTTCTGCTCATAGATTTTTAGAAGATATTGAAAATAAACATTCATGGTTGATAGAACTATTCATGGGTAACATAAAAATGCCTGCTGTTCATCAAGATTTCTTCTTGCTAATTAACTGGAAAAATTTGGCATGATCTTTTTCTAGTATTTTTAACTGAAATATTAGAATATATAAGCATGAAAAATAAAAATAATTTCTTAGTTAAAGATATAATGAGAGGCTAGATTTACATTTATGTTCTAAGGTGCACAAAATGTGTACTTATTATTCACACCTTGAAGGAGAATTTTAATATCTATATAATTTAAGTATTAAATCGTTCATCAAGTTGCAATATCTATCATGATGCTAGCCAAATTAAAATGTTTTGGGGCAGGAAAAATATCACCTAAATTTATATAGGTAATAAATGAGGAAGAAGCTGAACTGATTTGGTGCACTTCAATTTCCATACATGTTATATGGTAGTTTGTAAAAAATGTTTCCTTTCTTCCTTGAAAGTGAAGAATTTCATTATTAAGGTGACCAGCTTGGTAGCATTTAAAAGGAAGATTATAGCTAGGTTTCTTCTTCAATAAGTAAATTCATCAGCTGTAAAAAAAAAAACCTGTGAATATTTTTTCACTCTACTTTTCAAGACAGAATAATTTGCCAACATAATTTCCCTACTTTTCTGTGTTATTTTTAGATAATTGTATCTCTCTCCTTGTGTATTTAGATCCCTTTCCCTAAAGAATGCCAAAAGAAGGATCACATCACAACTGGGAAGGAGATAAATCTGCTTAAATATATGTCTGGCTGCATTCCATCCATACAGCTTCTCAAATGTCTGAAGTAGTAAATACCAGGCTGGGATGCATACAAAGTTGTCTAATGATCCAGTTTTATAGCAGCTATATATACTGAAATCCCACTCAGATGAGTGTTTCTGGCTAAGGCCTCCACAGATGGCCCTTTTGGGATTCAAATTCACCTCTCTCTTGCCTCTGGTTTTTGTTTTTTTTTTAGAATTGTATGCTAGAAAATCTGGGACATTTGGCTTGAGAAAGGATTTCCCATATAAATTAGAATACTTCTCAAAGTCACAATACCCTCCAATTCATGGTTCCTGTCAAATATTCCCTTATTGCCGACATTGCAAAGCTTTACAGTGAGCTATTCTTTTTAATTAAAATTTCTAAACATCAAACTAATAGGTTTCAGAGTAACACGGCAGTGTCTCAAGAGCAAACATCCTAACATCTTATAACATGAAATCAAATATGCGTATGAAAATCATCCTATGGATCAGATAAAAATGTCTTGGAAGCCAGAAGCCCCTACCAACTCCATGTTCCATTGTATAAGTCTGAAGAGAGGAGTAACCTTTGTCATGGTGAATATGAAGTGGGTGACCAGAAGCTGACCTTGAAAATAGGCAGTGCAACGATTTCTTGTTCTCTGAAGGTTTATCGACTAGAATAGTGTTTGCTTATTGTGTTCATAAATGAGCCGTTACCAATAAGTGAAGTGGGGCTTTGCTAAGTTATAAGGCAGTAAATATGCCAATTTAATGTAATTCAATAAAATTTAACTGCGCAATGTGTGTCTATTATTTTGAAAATCATTATAAATTTTTAGATAGAGTGAGGCTTAGAGTAGAAACCAATGAAACAACCTGCATTGGTTCTCTGATATTTGGAGAAAAAAGAATTGAAAGATTATGACATTAAACACAGAGGAAGTTGATAATTTGACGTGTTGTTAAAGTCAAAATTTAAGCAAATAGCACAGAATGGAACTGACTAAGCAAAATCCAAATTTGACACTGAATTTTGCAATCATATTTCAAAAATATGACAATGACTAAGTGTATATGTGAGCATCTGTTCCTAAATGTGAAGATTCAATGGATCACTTAGGTTTCAAAGCATAGTAATGGACTTATTAAACTTTAAAAACACTAAGTACACGTGGTAGTGACAATACTGAATGATTTATTGTTACATAAATTTCAGCCTGAACTGCTGTACCCTTTTACTTAAAAATACATTCTTATTTGATGTACAGAAGTAATTTTCTTCATGTGGAATTGGTCATTTGAGAGACAACTTTGCTTTTGACTCCCAAGTGGATTTTTATGTATGTGATAGATGTTTACTTATGAGAAGCATTGGTCCAAAAGTCCCAGCTATTACAATGGATTGGTTTGTCTAGATCCCAACTGCAACTCAAATTTTGAAAAATATAGCCTAATTTGTAAACCCTTTGCTACGGAAAACTCTTTATATTTGCTTGCCACTTTTTGTTTATTATCATATAAAATCAATAGTTT
>WAAE01014998.1:0-40801 GCA_013400495.1 Nicator chloris
GCCTTCCTGGGAGGTTGAGTCTCCTTGGTGCCCTATTTATTGTACCGAGGTGGCTGTGGGAGGTGAGAGCCTTTCCATTCCTGCCATCTTCCCAATCAGTCCTGTCGTGTAAAATTGTGCATAAAAGTGACAAAACTGCAACCTGTTCCTCCTGCGGCATGCCCGGCCAGGCTGCCCTGAGCTGATGCTGAGATTCCTTGTGACAAGAGCAATGAAGCAGCTGCAAAAGCAGCTCTTCATCTCAAATGGAAATTCTCTGTTTTTCCTGGCTTTGGCCAGCGAGGTTGTTCCACATTTACACATTTTCTGGAGTCCTTGTCATGGTCAGGAATCTGGGTGACCCTTCACTGGTGTCAGGTTGGGATGGGGCTGGAAGAAGGATCTTGGTGCTCAGTGCTCAAGGACTTGGAACCACATCAGAATCATAGAAAAGTCTGAGTTCAGAGGGACCTTTTAAAGGTCTTCTGGTCCAAACCCCTGCAATGAGCAGGTCCATCTTCCACCAGATCATGTTCAGAAGAATTGTGAGGTGTGGCCAGGAGCCAACCAAGAGCCCTTTGTCATGTTTCTTATGGCCAACAAATTTCTGTCTCTGTGTAGCCCCTTCTGATGTTAGATGAGAGACTGGAGAGCAAATGCTTATAATTGATAATTTCCTGGATGAGAAAGCCATCAATTTCCTCTGGAAACAGCCATGGGATTGATAGGGGGAATGCTGAAGGGCTCTGCAAGGGGTGAGGACCTTATGAAAATGCTCCTCAGAGGATACACCCTGGGGCTGTGGGTCCATTTGAGCTTCAGCTGAGGAACAGATAAGCCCCAGGTAGGGCTGGAAAGGGAATTCTCAGGTTCAGAGGGGAAATGCAGAGAAATTAAGAGTACAAGTGAGAGAGGGCACAGAGAAGGGAAGATTCGAAGCCTGGGAGTGTAAAACCTGGTCAGAACTTCTATTCCTTAAAGAAGAGAAAATACCTCCAGGTGTGGCTGGGATAAATTCCCACCTCCAAATAGGGGTTTGGGGTAAGTGAAGAGCCCAGAAGAAAACAAAGACAGACATCCTGGCAGGCAGGAGCTAAGGGTGAGATTTCACAGTGTCTGAGCTCAGACTTGTGAAATAAAACAGGAATTCCTCAGCCTTGTTGGAAGGACTGAGAACAAAACGGGACAACTGCATGGTGGGAGTGAGACAGCCTGGGTGGACCAGATCAGCTCAGCAGTTTGGTTTTCCATGAGGATGCTGTTGCTTTTTGGGTGTGAGTGGAGTTTCGAGGCTGAGGAATTATCGTCTTTAGGAGGAAAAACAAAATATAAGAGCATTAAAACTGCGGAGTGAATCAGCCTCTGAGCAAACTGGCACTGGGAAGTCACAAGTACAAGCAACATGGATTTTTGAGAAACCTGCTGAAGCTGGAAGGTATCACAGGGGTTTTTTTTTCTGAGAAGGAGGAAACATGGTCCAGACAAGCAGATGGGCTGTCAGGCTGACATCAGTGGTACACTTGGTGGAACAGCTTTGGAGAGAGAGGGATTCATCAGTTCACAGAGGTAATTGGAAATGGAAGGAGACACAGCACAGGTTTACCAGCCCTGTATCTTGCTGGATTAATCACATCTCACCCTGGCAGCAAGGTAACTGATGCTCTTGATAAAGACATTGCAGTCAGTTGAGTTTATCTGGATTTTCATAATGCACTTTATCCACTGGACGAGGGAAGAGGGGCTGTGTGGCTGTTTGTAAAGAATGGGCTGGAAACCCCCTGAGTGAGACCTAGAGCCCAGCTGCCCCTGTTTTATGGAATTATTTCATAAATGGGACCAAAAGTGAGAAATATGAATGAAATGTGGCCAACATCCAGACATTACCAGCAGAGTCAAGGAGAAGCTGAGAGTGCTCTGGGATGTGGTAGGTAAGGACTGGAATAAGAGAAACAAGAGAAACATTCCAGGGTGTGCTGGGAGGGATGTGGAGCTGGGAACAGGGAGCTTTGGGCTCAGCTGGGAGCCTTGCAGGCGGAGAGGAGAGGAAAGATGTGGCTTTACAAGTCTCACTGGTGTGACTGCAATGAAAGTAAACGAAATCTGGTGCCTTCAACAAGAGAGGTCCAAGGGAGGCTGTGTGGTGACTGGGATGCTGGTGAGCAGGAATGCTGTGCCTCACAGTCCGTGTGGGAGGAGCAGGAACGCAGCTGGAGCAGGTGCAAAGATGGGGAGGGACCACGACTCTCCAGATCTTTGGCCTGGGAAATAAAAAACAGGGCGAGGACAACCTGCATCAAAGAGGAGCATCTGCCCCCCCTGCAGCAAAGAGGAGCTGTTTGATGGCTCCTGCTCAAAGCAGGGAGAGCAGTGTTTGTGCTGCAGGGCTTTGGGGGTGCTGGGGGCTGATGCCTCCTGCTTGTCCCCAGTCACTTAGGGGTGCCTCCAGGACGGGGGAACTGCCCCTTGACCAGTCCTCTGCCTTTCGACCTGATTTACACCGACTACCACGGCCTCCAGCAGATGAAGCAGCACATGGGGCTCTCCTTTAAGAAATACAGGTAAGCAAAGCCACTGCCTGCTCTTGTTCTCCATTTCATTAATTAGCAAGAAAAGACTCATGCTAATGATCAATCCGAGGAGCCAGACCCTTTGATTTTACGTTTGATTTTAGCCTTGCTGGTGCTTGTTGTGTCCCCTGCTGCCACGGCACGGGGCATTGTGAGCACCACATATTGAGGATAAAACCTCATTAAAAGAGAGAGTTGGGGAAAGACCAAACCCTGCACATGCCTGCAAGGTATGCTTCCATTCCATTCTGGCAGCCAGGTGTGGGCACAGCATGGAGGGGAGTGTGAGCCTTGGGAATTTGTAAGGAGCCCTGTCCCTGGCTCTTTGAGCATCAAGAGAAATGTCATCATCCCCTGCTACATCACCAGCCAGGAAAATCTGCGATTTAATTTAGTGCTGATAGACCTGCTATTTATTACATTTTTTCCCATCTCTTCCACTATCCTACACATTTTTATTAGCGAGAAAAATGACAAGCTGCATTATTGCTTTTATTATAAATGCATTTGCTCTTGCATTCAGCTTGTTTTGCTCTTCCCCTGCTTGTTGCTCCTCTTCTCTCCTCAGCCTTGTGCTGGTAGTGCCTGCCTCAGCATTCCCAGGATATTGGGAAAGGCATTAATAAGCCTTTGGGAGGTTCATCACTCTCACAGCTGTCGGGGAGCTGAGGGTCCTGCAAAGGGAAATTGCCCTGCAAGGAGGGAGCAGTGTTGGGAAGTCTCGGTTTTGTTGTTCCTGAGATTATGGGATTTTGGTTTCTGCTCTCCTTGCTTTTCTTCTGAGCTCTGTGCCAGGCACAGGAAGACACAGTAGAGACAACGCTTTAGTTCATGTTCAAGGTTGTTTATTTTATCTTCTCATTCAGTTGTTCTGTGCTCTGCAGCAGCTCCTTTGCAGCTGAACACGGAGCAAGAAAGAGGGCAGGTCCCAGAGAGTTTCAGGTTTTACACATAAAGACAAATCCAATCAATTTCCACAACATAACCTTTGTTTTATTTTTATTTCATTGCCAATGTCTGACCTACAGGTCAAACAGACCACCCTTTACCTCCAATCCCCACCGAGACCCACCTTCCAGACAAGGAGGGTACAAAGAAGAAAGAAGAAAGATAAACAAAACCTAAAATCCACCATTTTGACCCCATGTTAAGAAATCCTAAATCCTACTTTTTCACCCTGTGACCAACTAAAAACTACTCGTTTCAGACTCTTGTAGCTTGCAGTGCCTCCCTCAAGGCGGGTAGCTTTTCCCATGGGCTTAAATCAAAACTTGTGCTTTTCTGGGCTTCACGCCAAGGTCTCCGACCCCCGAGGGACGCCCTGAGCTCCGGCAGGGAAGGGCTCCTGGGCATGCTGCTGCAGCCTCTGCTGGGGGTGCAGAGGAGGGCCGAGGTTCCTGGGGACAGCAGGTGTCCTCGGGCGGTGTCTGCTCCGCAGGTGCCGCGTGCGGGTCGTCGACACGTTTGGGACGGAGCCGGCCTACAACCACGAGGAGTACGCCACGCTGCGCGGCTACCGCACCAACTGGGGCTACTGGAACCTGCAGCCCACGCAGTTCATGACCATGTTCCGTAAGTGGAGGTGCCTGGGGCGGCCACCTGCAGCAGGGCTGGAGAGTAAAGGGGGTGTTTATTAAAGGCCTCGAACAGATACGCCTTGGGCAGCGCAAAGCCTCGCAGAGGCTACGCCCAAGAGGGACAACGGTCACGAGTTCTTCAGACAGATATGTTTGGTCTATTTGCATATCAGGGCTTAATTCTCCACTTACAGCTTCAGGTAATGAAGTCACATTTCCCCAGTTTGCTCCCCCCCCAACTCACTTTTGTTTATAGTTTTTGGGGCCTGAGGCAGTGATTGTGGCCTTGGTTCTCAGGCCTGGAAGGGTTGTTTTGTCTGACCAAAATGTGAAAAGAACTTACTAACACTCCATATGGAGTTCAGAGTTATACACCAATGCAGTACAGGATCTGAAAAACATAAAAGCTAAAACTTAGGACATCAGTGGAGGCCTGCCAGGGAGGTTCTGGAGCTCTGAGATCCTCCACGAGGTGATGCTTGGGCATTGTCATCCTCCCTGGCTCTGCTTCTGCTTCCCCCTGCCCACAAGGAGCTTCTGCTGGGCCATCTCTTGGGCTACAGAATGATCCAGGGAGAGAGACCAGGCTCCTTCCACTGGTCCAGCACAGTCAGGGCACAGCCAGCAGCTTCCAGCTGGGGTGGTGTTGGTTGCAGAGCCTGGTTTGCTTTCAGCTGGGATTCTGAAGGTGAGAGCCGCTCAGTGATTGGGATTTGCCTGTGGAATGGATGGCAGATGTGCATGTCTGAAAGGAGCCCCACTGGCTGCTGGGTGACTCAGGCATTGCTTTTTCCTGGCTGGATAAAGCCCCTCTGGCAGCCTTAAAACACCTCACTGTGTGGAGAGCTGCTTGAGTGGGCTCTGAAGCCTGGACTTCATGAGCTGCTTGGATAGGGACTCAAGCTCCACTTTCCTCCATGCTCCAACAAGGCTCTGGAGCCAGGCTCATCTCAGGCTGTATCCCCAACCCTGGGGACATCCCAAAAAACATCTGTCCAGCCACACATCTCCTTCCCTTGGTGTGCCCACAGCTCACACCCCTGACAACTCCTTCATGGGCTTCGTGTCGGAGGAGCTCAACCAGACCGAGAGGCAGCTCATCAAGGCCAACAAAGTCAGCAGCATGGCCGTGGTGTATGGCAAGGAGGCCAGCATCTGGAAGGTGTGTGTCCTTGGGCTGCTGGCGACAAGCCAGGCAGGCAGGGCTGGGCATCGGCAGCCCCAGCCTGTGGCTCTCTCCTTGAGCTGTGGAGGTGCAGATCTGGGTGTGTTTGTGGAGGATCATCCTTGTCCTGGTCCTGGGGGAGTGATGTGGCACCTCCAGAGCCTCCAACAAGCAGGGAGAGGCTGGTGGGACGCCATTCCCTGCTCCTTGCTCTGGGTGATGCTTCCTCACAGCAGGCTCTGAGGCTGAGGGTTTCATATCAATGATTTTATGTAATTATTTATAATGATTGCCACTAATTAATTGCAGTGATTGCTGCATTATGATGGGGATAGTTTCTGTCTGCTTTCAAGCACTCTGTGAAAAGGGGTCGTGCTCCCCGAGCCTGGAACCCCTGGGGGACAGGGGTGGGACACTGCATGGGGACAGCCCCTCCAGCCCCCAAAACATCCCCCTGCACTTCCAGAGGGGCTGTGCATGCTCCCCCCATCTTATCCAGGGCTAGCAAGCTGCTTTTCCTTCCTGGGCTGTAAAAAGGAGCTAATTCTCATTGTCTGTTGATTTATTTCTATTTTTCCCTCTGTGCACCACCTGGGGCTGCTCCAGTTGCAGGTACTGTACCACACCAGCTGCTGCTGGGCTTTGCCTCTACTCCTCTTCTCAGGAGAGAAAAGGTTTTTGTCGGAGTCAGCTTTGCCTTGGCATGGGCTTGGTCCTCTGGAGCTGCTGGGATTGATGTGGGCTGATGCAGGGGGGGCTCTACCTCCTCCCCTTCCCAGCTTTCCTGATTAGCAGCTGCTAATTGGCAGGGATGCTTGTGGTGAGCCAGGATCCAGCCACGCCATCTCCTCTTTACTGGTGTTTGTGGGTTTTCCATCACTCCCCAGGTCTGACAGCAAACCCCCCCTGCCTCTGCCTGGCTCGGGGCCTCCCTAAAAGCCCTGCTGAAACCCCCTAAATCTCATTTTAGGAGAACTGCAACACCTTGTCTTATTTTTCTACCATTCCCCTGCCCTTTCTTATCCAGAAGTTTCCTTGGAGCTTAGTTCAGGTAATTTGGGAAGGCACTAAAGAGAGTTAAAACCCCAGAATGGATATTTCCCTCCACCCCAGGTGCTACAAGCATTTGCTGTTTTGAGTCAGAACTCACAAACAACATCAGTTTTCCCCAATCTGCAAATTTGAGGTAATTTCTTCCTGGGTGAAGAGGCTGGGTCTTCCTGGTTCCTTGAGGCCAGGCTGCCTGGTCTTTGCTTCCCATCTTGTACCACTCCATGGCACATAAAAAATGGAATAGAGGGGTTTTTTCCTTATTTTGAGTGATTTTGAGGTCTAGAAAGGCAAAGACCACCTCCATCTTCTGGAGCCAGGTGCTTATGTACCAGCCTTGGACCAAACACCCTCTCCAGAACAGGATGTTTTTGACATTTAGAAACATTTCATTAAACCTCCCTTCCCTTTATTTCTCATTTCCTACCCCTCTGAACTTCTTGCCTCTGGCTCACAATAGGAGCTGAAGTTTTAATAAGCTGGGAAAGCCTTAGAGCCTTGGAGAATTCCAGGGATTCATGGCTGAGGGCAGAAATACAGCATTTGAGGAGGCTTTAAGGCAACATACAGAGCTTTCTCATATTCCCCATTTGTAACTCCTTATTCCCCCTGGTCTTTGCTCTTTTGGGGCTGTTGCAGCACTGGAAAATCCAGCATCCAAAGGATGGGCCCTTTGTGGTTTTTTCAAGCAAAAAAAAATCTGCAGTAGAGAAATTGTTAAAACAAAAGGCTGCTTTGGAGCAAAAAGAGGGAAGCCTCCAAGAGAAGAAAATTGATGACCCCCTTCATTTTCCAGGTAGCAAAACAGGATTAAATCTGAATGAGAAAATCCTAAAAACTTGTTACTTGGAATAAGAGGCTATTAGGATGCTCTGGTCTTTGCAGACTTCTTTTTGAACCCTCTGAAGCCTCTAATTCAGCAGCTCCAGAGTGGAAGTTGCCCTTGGAGGGGACAGGGAAGGCAGGAACTTGGTCAGAGTGAGGGATCCTGCAGCCATTTGGGCTCTCCAGGAGCCTGGGGCAGTCCAGGATGCGTTGCCAAGGAATGAGGAGGGGCAGGTGGGGATTTGCACTGCTGTGGGTCTGCCAGAAGCGTGGCAGGTGCTCTGGGACAGCAACGTGAGGATTAACCCCCCTGTAACCGTGGGGGAGAGGTCAGACCCATCCTTTGGTGTAGTTCACGTGTCTGCCTTCCTCCCCAGGGCAAGGAGAAGTTCCTGTCCATCCTCAACAAGTACATGGAGATCCACGGCACGGTTTACTACGAGACACAGCGGCCACCCGAGGTGCCGGCGTTTGTGAAGAACCACGGGCTGCTGCCCCAGCACGAGTTCCAGCAGCTGCTGAGGAAGGCAAAGGTGGGTGAGGGCACCCCAGGACCCCATCCCCGTTACCTGTGCTCCTCCCAGGCTTGCAGGCACTCCCAGCCGGGATAATTAACTACCAGCCTCTCAGCCGGGATAATTAGTCGGGAACCGAGCAGAGCACATTTCAGATCAAGATGTGTCTGATGAGTTTCTCCTTGCAGACTGTCCACAGGCAGAGTGCAAAGTTTCCTCATTAATTCGTTTATTCCTGAGTGGGGTGGGTTTGGGTTTTTTTTTTTATCACCTTATAGCTGTGATAAAAATAAACGAGATTCTTGGAGTGTGTGGGTGTGGGCACATCCCTGTCGCCTTCAGCTGGGGGAATATTCCTGATTTACCAGCCCAAGCAGCTTTGGCAAAGCAGTGTTGCTCCGTGCAGGTTGTAAGCACCATGGAGGAACTTGCAGCTCCTGGACACTCCGTGGCTGTGCAGAGCAAGCTGGGATGGAAAAGGGAGGGATTTGAGCCCAGTTTGTCCAACCCCATTAGAGCCCTGGCGTGCAGGAGCAGAGCAGCAGAGAGGGGATGCTGGTGGGATCATGGGGGAGCTTTCCCAGTGGGGAAAATCACTCAGCAGCACCGTGTTTCTGCCTTGCAGCTCTTCATTGGCTTTGGGTTCCCCTACGAGGGCCCGGCCCCGCTGGAGGCCATCGCCAACGGCTGCGTTTTCCTGCAGGCGCGGTTCAACCCTCCCCACAGCTCCCTCAACCACGAGTTCTTCCGTGGGAAGCCCACGTCCAGAGAGGCAAGTGTGGCCTGGGGGCTGCTCGGAGCCACCCCCTTTGCCCCAGGGCTTGGGGAAGAGCGGCTGCTCCACTGAGGTTGGTTTTTTTTCGGGCAAGGTTTCCCCTGTGGATGTCTGCAGATGGGGTCCCCGTTTGGGGATTTGCCTTGGAGGGGCTCTGCTGTAGGTTTGGGGTTTCCAAGGAGAAGGTTGTGCAGGAGCCTTCTGCAGACCCAGCTCTTTCCCCACCAGCCCAGATCCACGTGTCCCCCACACCTGCTGCCAACCCAGGGCGATGCTCCCCTGCTCATCCCCTTGTCCCCCCAGGGGGACACCAGGACCTGCACAGTGTGGCAGGGCTATGAAATCCCTCCCAGGCTTGCCCATCGCTGGGAATTCAATCTAAGTAGAGCAGGAACTCTTTAAAAGTTAAAGGCTTGAGAAAATTGCCTCTTTTATTATTAATAAAGTGGATAATGCAGTGCCAGTCTCCCCCGCCGAGCAGGGAGCGAGCTGGGGGGGCTGTGCCGCTGGACTGGGCTGTCCTGCCCCCCCTGACTGCCCCATGCAGCCCCGAATTAGGCGTTAACACCCTCGGGTGGGGCTGGGGCTGATCCTCACCCTGGAGCCGGGCTGGCAGCAGGGGGCCAGGGCTGTGAAATGCCTCAGGGTATTTTTGTGCCGGAGGGGAAAGAAGTGATCAATCTGCGGGGAAAGAAATGAGGAAGGACAGCAATGAGGAGGATAAACCACACAGCTCTTCTCCTTCAGCTGGCAGGGGTTCAGGCCCCTCTGGTGCCCCTAAAACACCTGCTCTGCTCAGGAACCTCTCTCTTCCCTTCCCAGAGGGGATCAGGGCTGAAAAGGCACCTCAGGGCTGAAAGAAAAGAGGTAGATCCCCCAAAATCACCTGGGAGGGCAGCTCAGGGAAAAGCAAGGATGTCAGTACCTGTGCAGTACCTGTGGCATCAGGGTGATGCAGCTTCCAGCACTGCTCCCTCCCAGTGCCAGACTTTCCCAGCCTTCAGTGGCAGTGGATTTTCTCCCAGCCTTGCTTCTAGAGCTGGCAAACCAGGGAGATGTGGTGCCTTCACATGCCTTTCCTGCTTTGGTGCCTTTTTACCATCCAGACCCACAGAATGGCTCAGGCCAAGGTTAAATTATCCCTGTGTGACAGAGATGGAGATATTCCAGGCTGCAAAAGGAATTCAGTGCTGTTGGGAATGGGGCATCCCAACCCAGTGGGAATTTTAGCACATCATCCTGAGGCTGGGGAGCAGCTGGATTCAGAGGAAGCCTTCTTCCAGCACTCCCTGCTGCAGTGGGTTAAACCCCGTTGTGTGGCTCCTCTCTGCCATCCAGCTGGGAGCAGGAAGCAGCAGCCATTCCAGCAGGGATTGCAAAATCCAGCTGGCCCCGCTGTGTTTCAGGTGTCCTCCCAACATCCCTATGCTGAAGACTTCATTGGGAAGCCCCACGTGTGGACTGTTGACTACAACAACTCCGAGGAGTTTGAAGCTGCCATCAAAACCATCATGAGGACACAGGTACAGCTTGGAGCAGTCTTGGGGTGACCTCCCTGCTGCTGGGTTTGGACAAGCAGCAGCAGACATTGGGGCCTGGCTCTCCTTTTCAGACATTCATTTATTTTCCTTTCTGCTTTGGACTTTTTCATCCTTTCCTGCAGCCCCAGGAGCACACGTGCTCCCACCTTGCTTTGGCACTGAGCATTGGAAGGCAATGCCCAGGGCAGAGCTGTGCCTTTGAGGGATCCCCTGGGAATCCTGTGGGTAGGCCTGGAGCAAGGGGAGGCTGAGAGAAGGTTTGGGAGCAGGAGGCTGAGGTTGCTGGAGGTGTAGAACAGTTCTGGGAGCTGGTGTGATGACAAATATAAACCCAGAGAGACGCAGCCCTCTGCACCTGCCTTTCCCCCATTTCACTGATCGGTACCTTTGAATGGAGAAAATCGGGAATAACTTCAGGACTTGCCTCTGTGAGGGGTGTAAGGAAGGGGAGAACTCCAGGGAAGGCAGCACTCCTGCTGTGCCCACTTTGGAAAGGCTCCCTCATGAATATTTACCTCCCACCCTGTGGCAGGAGCCTTTCAAGCTGTCCAAATTATGAAAGTCAGTTTTCCTGGAGGGGAGGAAAGTGCTGAAAGCCATTTTGCTGGCAATTTGCTTCACCTGGGATGAGCCATCCTGTCTTGAGGACGGGGATGTGCTGTGGAACCCGGGCTCAGGGTTCACGGTGTTGGGTGGGATTTGGGGGGGACAGGTGTGATGCTGGTCAGAGAAGGGTCATCCTTGCCTTTCCCTGCGTTAGAAGCTGCAGAGGTGGGTGCCTGTGGCAATCTGGGGACCTGGTTCAGGTGAGGTGGCCATGCCATCACCCTGTGTCTCACCTCCTCCAGGGTGATTACTGCAGCTCTTCACCTCACGCTCATTTTCTCTGTGAGTTTGTAAAGACTGATCAATCCCGACCTAGCAAAACAGTTGTTGTTTTGCACATTCATTCCAGTGTCTCAATTAGAATTAAAAATAATGACATCCCTGCTGCTGTGCTGCCAGGCCAGCTGTCAGAGCTTGACCCTCCACCATCTGGGCTGGAGACAGCCCTGAAGTGAAGGAATTGCTGTGGGTGGGATGCTGGGAGATGTTTTGGGAGAGAGAAGGAAATTTTCCGTTTTTCCAGAAGAGAAGAAAGAAAATAGTGAAGCCTGGTGCTGCTGTGCTGTTAAAATAATTAAAGAATGGTGAGATTGAGATGGAGGAAAGGGCTGTGCTGGGTCCTGGGGAGCTGTGTTGTGCTGCTGCAGTGTTGACTGGATGTGCACCAGGTCATTTAGGTGCTTAATGGTCTGGTTAAAAATCAAAGAACTAAAAGGGATTTTAGGGAAGGGTTTGGTGGCACGATGGGCACTGGGCAGGGGGAGCTGGTGTCCCGAACTGGGCACTCTGTGGATTGTGCTGCTGCTGTGCCCATCCCTGTTTTGCCCCAAACCAAGCTCCTGTCTCAGCTCTTCTCCTCATCCCCACTCTGGCATCAGGACCCCCACTCTGCAGTGCCCTCCACAAAGCATCCAGCCTCTGGAATTACCCTCAGCTGCTGCAAGTCCTAAATTTGCCTCAGATTAACAACTCCAGTCACTGAGGCCTCATTTGCATTGTGACACGAGGCCTCTCTGGAGAGGAGGGATTCCTTCCCACCAAGGGGTTAATCCACAACTCACCTCTCTGGTGTTTTAAAGACATTGTATAAATCCTCCCAGAGCAGAGCAGGGAGTGAGTGTGAATAACTTACAGCAGCCTCTTCCCCCCCAACACACCTTTTTATCTTTTAAATAGAAAGGTCTGCTTTATTAGAGATACTGTGAAGGCAATTAAGCCTAAAAATTGACCTACCTTACAGGTTTAAAAGCCTTATTATGGGCTTTAGCTCCAGGAGTCCATGGGTATCTTGTTGCTAAAATACTGTTTGTTACAGCAGGAATTGAAAACAGGGGCATTAGCAGGAGGAGCTGCAGAGAGATGGTAGCTGGGCAATTTAGTGTTCCTGTTCCCAGCCAGTTACTGGAGTTTGGAGAAATTATTTTACTGACTCCTTTTTCTTTTCCCCCCTGAAGGCAAAATGGGGTGTTCTGTTATTGGAATATCTAATAAATTTGTCTGTGTTTCAGAATAACCACCATCAATTTATTTTTTTTTCTGTCAAAACATTTCATTTCAAAATTACTGGAATGAAATACTATGGTTTTGTTTCCCATCTGCCTGCCTTTGTTTGGAAATACCCTGCCAATTTATTGAAAGGAATGCTGGATCTGAAATGATGCATTTCCCTTTGCTTCACCAACTCAGACAGATTGAACCTGAAACACAACATTTTCCCCCTCCCTGATGGGTGAAAACATTGGAAATTGAAAACTGACCTGAAATTGATTTTATTTAGGGATTTTTTGTTGTCCTATGACCGAAAAATCACATATCCCACAGATGTTTTGCATCTTCTAGGCCAGAACTCAGTAAAACATTTTTGGGCATATGGGATCTTGTGGGAAAACTGGCTCTGCCATCAGGTGGAAGCTGTGCTGGGGACCAGGGACTTGGAACTGGGATGCTGGGAGCCTGTCTGGGAATTTGGGAGCTGGTTCCTGAACCTGGCAGTAATTCTGGTGTGGCTGAGCTGACAACAAGCTCGCCCTGCTTTGGTCCTTGGGGTATTTGCTGATTCCCAGCAATATTTTAGTGTCACTGCAGCACCCCAGGTTCTCCTGGTGCCCCCCAGGGCTGCAGCTCGGGGCAGGCTGTGCCATCCCACAGCTCCTGCTGGGCTGGCAGAGCTCCCCGGGCGCGGGGCTGGCTGCTGGCTTTGTGCAAACAGAGCAGCTGGGATGCTCCTCCCAACCCAGTTCTGCCTGAAAGAAACTTCTTCCTTCTGGAGGCAGAGCTGAATCATGCCTGGGATGTGGCTCGGGTTTGCAATCTGTGTTTTTCCCCCCAGAACAGCCCTTGTGCTGCCCCCTCTCATCCTTTCAGAGGTGACACTCGTTCCAGCTCACCCTCCAGCTGCTGGGCAAGGTTTTTAGCAGGTCGTGTGTCTGCCATTCATCTCACTTGGAGCAGCTCTGGGTTTCCCTGATGGCTTGCATCCCTGACCTATTTATAGGGAAAATCACAACCAGGGAAGCACCAAATCCCTCTACCCCAGAGATCAAAGCACAGGGGGCAGAGAGACAAGTGGCGTCCCCCTGGGAAAGGGGATGCTGGAGGCTTGTCCCAGTGGTGGATTCCATCTGTTATCCTGGGGTTTAGAGGCTGCAGAAGGAGAGAGGTTTGCAAGCACCACCATTTTCTGGGCCTTCAGCTTTTCCCATTGTCAAAACCCATCCTCACACAAGCAATTTAATAGACCAAATATTCTGGTGTAGCGAAGGGAGAAGGCTTCATTATATTAAAGTCAAACATACAGGACTATAATGGAAAATTATACATTTCAGACTATGCCTGAAAGAGAGGCACATTAAACATCACAGTGAAAATAGCTGGTTAAAATGTTCCAGCCTGCTGTTACGTGCCAGCACAGAATTGCATTATTTTTCTACTTATTTGTCTGATGACGTTCAGAGTTTTTTCTGCCCCGCTTTCTTTTCCTTTTGAATGAATGAGACTTCATATTCCCTTCCTGCTGGAGAATCTAAACCCAGGGCTCTCGTGGTGGCATCCCAGGGGACACCAGTAACTCCCTGCTTGGCTGATGGAGAGAGCACTGAGGCTGGGAAGCTCTGTGTCTGTGTTCCCCACCTGGAGAAAGGATGGCAAAGTCCATCTTACCAACCCCTCCATTCCCTCCCGTGCCATCCATGCATCATTCTGCAGTGGGATGCAGTGATTCCCCTCCTCAGAACCCCTCTTCTCCTCCTCCTCCTCCTCCCTCCCAGGGCTCTGGGGACATCCTCAGCTCCCGACGTGAGGAGTGCCATTAACAATGTGGCTGTTGAGAAGAGGCCGAGCCTGTCAGATTTTAATTAAACAATTATCTTCTCCAAATTGGCATTTTCTCAGTCCTGAGTGCACGAGCTGAATCCTAACAAAACCTGGAGAGGGGAGCAGGAGGAAGCAAGAGCCTTTGGGGGACTCCCTGAGAGGGACTGCAGTGGGCTCCAGCCCACTCCTGATGCTCAGGGATCCCACAGGGCCCCTGGGAGTCTGTGGAGAGGTGGGATTGCACCTGGAGCATCCCCTCTGGACACATGTGCAGGCACAGGGAGGGTCTGTGTAATGTGCTGCAGCGTTTTGGAGGATGAGGCTGTTTCTGGAATTATGCCTGCACTACGCCTGGCAAAAGGGGGCCCCCCATAAAGCAGTGGTGAGANTGCCTGGCAAAAGGGGGTCCTGGGAAAAGCCCCCCATAAAGCAGTGGTGAGATGAGACTGAGCACTGGTGATGCTGAGCGGGGGGTGGTTTGTCTCCTCCAAACTGGTGCCAGGCAGCCCCAGCCTGGCTCTGAAGCTGAGACGGGCAATTTTGCTTTGAGAGGACTCTGCCCCAGTTAACTGAGAGCCCATCAGGAATTCAGAGGCAGGATTGGTGCCTGTCACTGTGTCAGCCCTGATTAGCGTGCACATCTGTAATTAGATGAAGCAGCTGTGATTTCCAGCCTGGCTGAGATCTCAGGTGGGATATTTATGGCAGGGAGATGCTTACGGGCTTCTCAGCAGACTGAGCCTTTGAGCTTGCTTTTGACAGGTACTTCAAAAGGAAACAGCTATTTTGGAGGTGCAGAGCTCAGAAAATAGAAGTAGCAGTGTTTTCTGGATTAATTATCTTTGGGTGGTTTTGCTTATAATCCTTCTGAATAAAGCTCTTCAGAGACAAACAAGGGGAAAGGAGGTCCCAGGACTGGCCCCTTCCATGCACCAACCTCCTGCACCTCATGTAACATCTCTGGAAAAATCAGGGAGTGTGGAAAAATATGTCTTCCCCAGGGCAGAAAGTTCCTTAAAAAATAATTAGTTCTAGAGGGAAGAGAGGCATCAGTCACAGCCCTTGTGGTGGCAGTGCTCTTCCCCTGGGCAAAATCCCTACAGACCTGGGGCAATGGTCAGGCACTGGTCCTGCTGAGGGCAGGGAGCCTGGCTGCCTGCTCCTGGCTGTTCCTGCCTGCCCTGGGACCTGTGCCACCACAGTGCCAGGGACAAGCTCATGTGGGGACACTGCTGAGACACCGTGCAGACGAGGGAGTTTGCCCTGCCAGGATCTGAGATGACTCCAGAACAGGGAGGGCAGGCAGAGTCTCCTGGAGACCAGGAGCATTTCGTAACCCACACTGAAATTACCCCATGGTTTGAGCACTGCTGACTCTGTAAACAGCAGTTCTGGATGTGGAGGTGCAGGGACAGCACTGACATCCATGTGGGCACCAGGGTTTGCTCCATCCCAGTGCTCACCCAGCTCCTGCCTCCCTGCCCCATCCCAGCCAGTGCCAGCAGGGACCACCAAGCCCCTGGGACTGGCAGAGATGATGCCTTCCACCCCATCACAGCCACCTGCACTGGGCAGCAAACCCTCAGAGGCATGGCGGTGGGAAAAGGGAGATGTTTTTCCCTGGATTTTGCACACCCAGTCCCAGCCCTGCCCTTTCCTGGCCAGGTTTGTGGGTCTGAGCCTGGACCTTCCTCTCTGAGTGGTCAGAGCTGTGCTGAGGTCAGGGGAACAGAGGATGCCAGACCAGACCTGGGGCAGTACCAAAATGCTCTTGCTCTGGATTAGCTTGGTGTCTTTTCCAATTCTACCCCTTTCCCTGTATTTTAAGATTGCTTCTCTCTTGCCCACAGCTGCAGAGTGTTTCTTGGGCTGGAACAGTCCATGCTTTAGTTTAAAGTGACCTATTGGATGAAAACTGATTTGATTTTATAACTTACTAAAAGTGGAGAAAAGGGAGACTAAAGTGGAACTGGGTGATTTCATTTTTGCTCATAGGTTGAACCCAAAGTACTCCTCTCTCTTTATCACTTTATAGCTTGTGAGGTTTCTCCAGCCCTAGGATTCTTCCCTGCTTGCTTTGGTGGACAGACACGAGCTGTGGGCTTTGGTAGGTGGGAGAGCCATGCCTGAGGTTCTGATGTCTCAGGGGCAGGGCAAGGCTGCCCCACCTGCTGCCCGTGCTCTGCTCTTGCCCTTCACAGGTGGACCCTTACCTGCCTTACGAGTACACCTGCGAGGGGATGCTGGAGCGGATCCACGCCTACATTCAGCACCAGGTTGGGGAGAACCCCTGTCCTCCCTGGGGAACCATCTCCGTCCTTGTGGCCAACTTTCCCTCTTCTCCCTGGGGAGCATCCCTGTTCTCCCACGGGCATTGTGCAACCAGTGCCCTGGTTGCAAAGAGCACCACGAGATGGGGCTGGGGGAGGTTTGTCATGGACCAAAGGTGCTGAGGGTTGGTGGAGAACACCTGGGGGTGCTGGGGCTGGGTCAGGGCCTTTCTGCTGCAGAGAATAAGGCAGCACTGGGAGAAGAGGTGAGAGAAGAGAAGGTTCATCCCCCACAGCAGGAGATGCCATCCATGCATGCAGGTGACCTCAACCTGACGAGCAAAGTCATCATCCCAAGTGTCTTGCTGTCCCACCAGCGGTGTCCCTTCCCCACTGTTAACGTCTCAGGGCACTGACCCATTATCTTCTCTGCCCCCAGGATTTCTGCACCACATCATCTCCTCCTCCGTCTCCCAAGACCAAGACTCCTGCTATGCAAAGCCCTCCAAGCCTGCTGGCCCTGTCCCCCAACTCCACCCACCTGGTGTGGTCCCCCAGCGCGGGGTGGGCCCCCCAGGCGTGGCCCCCGGTGGCCTCGCTGCAGGTGTGGGTGTCGGAGCCCCAGCACACGTGCACGGAGACGTGCCGGCGGCACGGGCTGGTCTGCGAGCCCACCTTCTTCAGGTTCCTCAACAAGGAGGAGGTGTTTCTCCAGTGAGTTGGGGCCTTCTCTGTGACCTTGTGGGGGGCCACCAGCCAGAAGATGTTCCCTTTGCTGCCCCCATCCCCTGCATCCATTTTCCTCATGTTCCCCCTCAAAATCCCAGTGATGAGCCTCCGTGCCCAAGGCAGTGCAGGCAGGGCCCAGCTTCACTCTTCAGCAGGCAACAACAGCGTTTCCAGGCATGGTTCCGCCTCTTTCCAACCCCCTTCCTCTCCACCTCCCGCATGCTCTCTCCCTTCCTCCTCTTTTTAATGTCTCTCTCTATAAAACTGCATTTTGAACACACAGTGGTGAAGTTTTAATAGAGTATAAATCTGCCACCGGGCTCTGTGCTGCTCTCTGGGCAATTAAAATGCGAGCGTTGCCGGTGCTGTCACGCTGGTCAGGCAGGCGCCGCGCGTCCCGCTGACATTTTTGTATGATAAATTAGAGCTGGGGCCTGGCTTTCACTCTTTCCCCCTGCACGTCCTCCTCCAGACCTTAAAACGAGCTAACTCAGGGATTCATCAGTTGGGAAGGGTTGGGGGGAGGGCGATGCCAGTGCTGCTGTTCCGTCTGGGAGAGGAGGGGCGTTAAAACCCACACTGGGCATTTCTGCTGCTCCTCGGGGCTTTTGCTGATGCCCACCCCTGTTTTCTGGCTAATCCAAGCTAACAGGGAGCATGTGGGCATTTACTGATCCCCTGTCCCTTCCAGGGAATGTTATCTGCAGTAGGAGGTGTCCGCAGAGAGTGGACAGAGCTGTTGGTCAGCCAGGGGCTGTGAGAGAGCCATTGAATATCATGAGCTGGAAGGGACCCACAATAACCAATAAGTCCAACTCCTAAGATTTGGGTGGGGTTTTGTGGGTAATTCTGAGCCATCTGTGGGTCGGGGCAATCTCTGGGCTGCAGGGTTGAGTTGCCAGGGTCTCCCCTTCCCGTGTGGCGTGTTGGGCTGGTGACGAGCACTCACGTGTAGCCAAGGGGTGGCAAACACAGATCAGCAAAGACCTGCCCCACCCTTAGCAGAGGAACCTCCCCAGGAAGGACAAAAACCCTTCAGTGACCCCCCAGCTGGCCGCTCACCTGACCTGACCACCTTGCCTTGGCCCTCAGGCTCAGCATCGCCTGCGACAGCACCGAGTACGAGATGAACCATCTGTACCCCGCGGTGGCCGAGAACGTCCGCGAGTGCTACCTCCAGAAGGAGCCGCTGCTCTTCAGCTGCGCCGGCTACAACACCAAGTACCGGCGCCTCTGCCCCTGCCGCGACTTCCGCCGAGGACAGGTGGCTCTGTGCAGGGACTGCTTGTGACCGCCGGGACTGCTTGTCACCGCCGGGACTGCTTGTCACCGCCGGGACTGCTTGTGACCGCAGGGACTGCTTGTGGCGGGCGCGTCCCCGCCGCCTTTGTGACACGCGCGCCCGGTGGCTTCTCCTCAGAACTCTGCGGCAGCCGAGGAGCTGGGACGGGTCCCTCCCGGTGGGTGAGCCGGGGTTGTCAGACTCTGGGGGTTGTTTCATCCACCAGCCAACCGTGAATGACCACGTCCTGAACTTCGGAGTCATTTTCTTCCCGGGGAGCATCGTCCGACCGCATCCGAACCCACCTGGACCGGATGGTACTGGGATGGGGTGGTGGGGACAGAGGGGCTGGGGAACCATTCCCCTCCTCTGGCAATGGGACAAGCCACCAGCAGACTGCAGTTTCAGGGTTTTCATCTTCTTCGAGCATCCTGAGTTGTTTTATTTATTGATTTTTTTTTTTAATCCTCCCCCTGACAAGTGGTAAATTAAAGGGAAATCCACACCCAGCCCTTCTGTGGGAGTTCTTGGGCAGAGCTGCACTGGGGGGCCAGGGGTGATGCTGGTGGCTGTTGTGGATGTGGAGCTGGGGGGGACAAAGCACAAGGAAAGTGGCTGGATTAGATGGACACATTGGGGACTGCACCTCTGGTATCCCCAGGAGGAGCCGGTGTGGGCTGGACAATGAAGGGTGGGATGGGGCTGGGGTGGGCTCCTGGGGAAGCTGCTGATCCCTGGGCAGGGCAGAGGTGGCCAAAGTCATCTCCCCAGCCTCCAGGCTGCTCTTCGCCCTGCTGGGCCTTGCGTGGTGCTGAACATCCCCCCAGGGATGGTTGGAGGTGGTGGTGAGGGCACCGGGGCTGCTGGGGGTTCCGGTGAGTGGGCAGAGGGGAGGATGTGCTGCAGCTCCCAAAAGGAATTTCTGGTGCAGAGCAGCTGAAGAGCAACATCCTGACTCTGTGTGCCCCAGATGTTGCCAGCACAGCAAGAGGTGAGCTCCAAGCAACCATCTTCCATAGAACTCTTTGCTTCTTCAGCTTTGCTTAGTGCTGTTCCTGTTGCTTTGGGGATCGTTTCCCCTCCACCGCCGATGTGTCCCCTCCTGGCACGTCCCCTGCCTGGGGTGACCTGGTGTGTTTTTGTAGGTTTGCTCACCAGGGCAAGTTGTTGCTGTAAGGTTGGTGCTCAGCCCTGCTGGTGTTTGCAAGGTTGAGTGGGGAGATTCCTGCATGCCATAAAACGTGTGTCTGGAAAATCAGGGGCTGGAAACTCCTTGCCAGCCCTTCCCTGCATGGAATTGCTCCTGGCCTGGCTGGTGGGGTGGCAGCCTGAACTGGCACTGTCACTGCAGGATCCCTGGAGGAATTGTCCCCTCAGGCTCACAGTGACTGATGGAGAGCAGTGGCAGGATGAGTGCATGAGCTCTGCCCTCTGACCCAGCCACTCACTGGAGCTGTGCCACACTCCCTGGCACCTCCAGCCTGTCCTCCCCGTGCCAGGTTTGGAGAGAAACTCCCATTCCTTCAGCTGTGCTGCAGCATGGGGCAGAGCCCAGCTGCCCTCACCAGGTCCCTGCCGTGTCACCACAGGGTGCTGTGTCCTCTGGGCACCCCCATGTGAGCCTGGCCACATCCTGCCCTGGATGAGCTGGAGACGCTGCCATTATCCCAGAGCAATTCATCATCTTCAGCTCCAAACTGCGTGGGCAGCCCCCATCCTGCCTGTGACGCCAGCTGAGGGGAAGGATTGATTAAGTAATTTTTGTGTCTTGCAGCCAGCGTGTGTCTAAATAAAAGCAGCACAAGCCTCTCTTTGCAGAGCTGAGCAGCAACACCTCTCCACAGCACCTTTCATCTCAGCCTCAAAGCATCCCCTGGCACAGACTGCTGCCAGTGCTGGCTGGGCAGGAGCTGGCCTGGGAGAGGCATGGGGGGTCTGCCAGCAGGAACCACCAGCAATTCACTTCCCAGGGTCATAAAAACCAAATAAAACCGGATTTTATAGGAGATCTAAGCAAGTTTTAAAGACCAAGAGGCTCGGGATGCCTTGTGAGGCAGCGCTTGTAACACATCAGCTCCCTGGGCAGCTTTTTCCACCGTTTCTGCTCAGCTGCTTTTAAAATAGCCTTCACCTTTCAGCAGTGCAGCGCTGCCTCCCACTGCAGAGAGCCCAAATTATCCCCTGGCAGGAGCATTTTTCTCCAGGCTGAAATAAAAGGTGGCTGGGTCACCTTTGCTGCTGTCATGGGAAATAATGATCTGTCTGGAACCTTGCTGGATCTCAAGTCAGCCTGTAAATTTGGGTGATGGGGCTGAGTGAGGCTCTGCTATTGCCTGTCATGTCTCTGCCCCGTCAGTGGGCACCGAGTCGTGCTCAGGGGCTGCCTGGGGAAAAAGCTTCTCCTTTGGCCTGTTGGTGATGGAGCATCACTTGTGGATGTTGGATGTGACAGGAACCAGAGTGTGGGTGCTGGGGCAGCCCCTGCTGCCACATCCCACATGCCTTGGCCTGTAAAATCCCATGGCAGGGTGAGTGGGGAGCTGGCTTGCTTTGGGAATGCCAGTGCTGGGTGTTAACATCACTTCTGGGTGCAGAATTGGCATCAAAATATTGGTTATATGGGGAGGAGGGGGGTGCCAGGGGCATAGTGGCACCCTGATGTGGAGGTGGTGCCAAGGCATGGAGCTGCTGGGTCAGCAGCAGCTCCTGGTGTGAAACAGAAGGGAATTTGTCACCTGGAAATGCTTTTCTGTGCCCTGGCTGTGCCTGGTGGTCACTGGGGCATCCCAACTGCCTTCCCAAGCTCTTTCCCGAGCAGGTCTCTAGCCTGGTCTCCCTGGCCAGCACACATTTCTGTTTGGAAGGGAGATCTGAGGATACAAACATCAAATTCACAATTTATTAAGCAGGAGCATGAAAGAGATTTGAAGGGAAGCAGAGCCACTGCCATATGAAAGCGGTTCTAATTCCCACAGCTAATTGCAAAGAATAAATCCCCAGGCGGGAGGGGGAAAAGAAGGGGAAATGGTGTCAAAACTATCAATAAACCCAAGCAAAATGAAATGAGGAGCTGTCAGCTGCACTCTCTGATGCTGCTGGATGGGACAGTTTGTTTAACAGCCAGAGTGGGTGGGTGGGGAGCCCCTGGGCTCCCCTTAGGGTGGGGTTGGACCTTTTGATGGCATCTCTGGTGGCATCCAGCCAGCAGAGCCTCCAGGAATGTCTTGGATTTTTTTCCTAACCTGTTTTCTGGCAGCTGTGAAACCAGGACAGGCGTGTCAAAAGAATGATATTCTGGAAATCCATTTTCCTTACCTAGAAATGAAGCCAGGGGCGATTTATGTTTCTGATCCTCACTCTTCTAAGTAATTCCACCCAGAACTTTCTTTATGGGGTCGATTGGGTTTTTTTTTCTCCCCCGTTTGTGATGTTGCTGGCATCAAACCCTTCCCCTGCCAGTGCGGTGGGGGGCTGTGGGGAGAGGATGGGTGGTCCCTGCCCTGGTGTCCCCTCGCAGCATCCCAGGCACCTCTCGCTGCCCTGCGGAGCCAGCCCGGAGCAGCGATCGGGGCTGTAAATCCCAGCCGGGGCAGGTCATGGTGCTGCTCCGCTCTTATCTGGGGCTTTATTAGCAAATCGTTCAAGTGGCTTTTCCCTCCTGATCCTCTGCTTATCAGCGGCTGGGTAAAGCGGCAAATCGCATCCCCGATGTGGACGGTCCGGGCAGGAGAAACCCATTTATTTCCCCTAACGGGTTTATCAGCAGATCAAGGAGCTGCTGAAGATGTAAGCACCGCGGTTATTTCCCCAGGTGATGGATCTTGCTGCTGCACAGCCTCCGGGAGCCTGACAGGGGTGGCTGATGGACCCGTGCTCGGCGCTGCTGCCTCATGTATTTCAAGGTCTTGCTTTAATTGAGTCCTGTCTCTCTGATGTCAGGGGTTTTTTCCTACTTTCTTTTTTTTTCTTTTTTTAATATTATTTTTCCCCCTTTAGGATGACTTTCCCAAAATAAACGAATGCATTTAATCTCCTGTCCCCTTCCCTCATCTCTCCCTCCCTGTGGCAAATCCAGAGCTGTAAAGAAAGTGAACAAATTGAAAATCTGTCCTCAGACTTACTGGGTGAAAAGAGCAGCAAAATCTTCTGCCTTTTTCCCTTTCTCTTTCTTTTTCATCCTTTATTTTATTTTATCTTGTAGAAGGGACGTGGATTGGGGGTGGAAGTCTTTCTCGGAGCTGTGGGGCTGAGCGTTCCCATTTTTATCAGCTCCAGCAGCCGTGCCCAGTGACACTCATTGTGGCTCGTTAGTGGAAAGCCATTAAAACTCGGGATCGATATTTTCTCGGGAGAGATAAGGCCCATTCAATATTATTCCCCGAGGCTGGCAGAGAAATACCAAGAGCCATCCTCAGACCAGAGCAGAAATGCTGAGGGAGCAGCTTCTCCTGCCAGTGCCTGAGGAGGGGACAGGATGGGACATCCCCCAGCCCAGGGAGAGTGGAAGCTGGGCCAGGACCCAGCCCTCAGCACCCAGGTCCTCTGGGGAGGGGGGAAATTAAATTTGGGGAGGATGGGGAGAGAGGGGAATGTTTGGGGGGATTTGGTGGTTCTGTGGGGTTTGGCATCCAGCCAGGGCTCCTTGGCACAGGTGCCACTGCTGCCTGCAAAGGGCATCAGGAGGGCAAAAATAACTGAATAAAGTGTCCATTCCCAACCCCTGGCTGCTGGCTCTGGAATGCCAGAGGAAAGGGGCTGGTGGGTGTTCAGCCCACCTCCTCTCCATCTCTCAGAGGGCTCCCACCACCCTTCAGCCTCTGAAACTGAGGTTCCAGTAGGGACCAGTTCGAAACAGGAGAGAAGTTTGTTTTTAGTTTCAGAGAGAGCTGCCAGAGGTATCAGCTTTTCTCTAAATATAAACCAGAAAACAGGAAATAACAATCTGTCCTAATTTAGTGCCTTTCATCTAAGGATTCAAAGCATCTGACAGCATCACTAAGAAATAAGGGAAGACTTTGCAACCTGCATGGAAATGCAGCCACTCCAGAGCTTTGTGTGCAGCTTTTTGCTGAATGTTGCCTTGCAACCCCTCACTGGCCAGCCCCGATTCCTTCCCAAATTCCCCCTGTTTGCTGTCACTGGGATTGAGACCTGGAAAGTCAGCCTGGGAATGAGTGATGCTCTTGGAGCTTGACACCGTGCACAGCTGGCTCAGAGCCACCGAGTGTGGAGGAGTGTTTATTTAATGAATTAATTGAATTAATTAATTTTCAGGAGAGTGCTGAGCAAAATAATAGGGAGCTCCAGCAGCTCTGCCAGCTGTCTGGCTGTGTGCAGCAGTGGGAGCAGGGCAGGATCCACACATGGATCACAGCAGGGAGCACAGCAGGCCTGGACAGTGCTGGGACAGATGGGAATCACAGAATCATGGGATGGTTTGGGTTGGAAGGGACATTTAAAGCTCATCTCATTCCAACCTCTGCCATGGGCAGGGACATTTTCCACTATCCCAGGTTGCCCCAAGCCCCGTCCAGCCTGGCCTTGAACATGTCCAGGGATGGGGCAGCCACAGCTTCTCTGAGAAAGCTGTGCCAGGGCCTCCCCACCCTCACTATAAATATTTTTTTCCTCATATTCAGTCTGTTTTAGTTTAAAACCATCACCCCTTGTCTTATCACAACAGCCTCTGCTAAGAAGTCTGTCCCCATCTTTCTTATCAGCTCCCTTCAGGCCCTGGAAGGGGCTCTGGGGTCTCCCTAGAGCCTCCTCCAGGTGAGCACCCCCAGCTCTCCCAGCCTGACCAGAGCAGAGGGGCTCCAGCCCTTGGAGCATCTCTGTGGTCTCCTCTGGACCCACAGGAACCCATGTCCTTCTCCTCCAGAAGCTGTAGGTGGGGAGATCCTGGTCTTTTCCTTAGGGAAAGGCACCCCTGGCTGCCCTGGCTGCTGCCCAGAGCCTGGGCACTGGAACTGCTGCTTCTCCCTGTCCTGGCATTCCCAATCCTCCACCTTTGCTGCCCACTGAGCCCCTGGGTGTGGTTTGCCCCATGTCCCTCGCTCTCACAAGTCTGGCACACCGGGATTTCCTTGCCTGGTTTGCCCTGGAAACAAAGGAGGATATTCCACCAGATTTACCTGCAGGGCTCCTCAGCCACCAGACCCTCAGGGCTTCAGCTAGAAGATGTTCCTTGGCTGTCCCCAGGCTCTTGTGACATTCCTGTCCCTCTGCAAAGGCTGGTTCAGGTTTGGCACTGAGGTCTGAGCCCTCTTGGGTGCTAAAGTGGAGCCCCTCTGTCTGTCACCAGCAGTGCCAGTGGCACCACACAGCAGTGACAGCCCTCTGCCCTTCCAGCTGTGCCCAGCTGTGGCCAGGCTGGGACAGGCCCTGGGAGCAAGAAGTTCATAAAAGAAAAGTGGGAGGTAACAGATTTCCACACTTAACTCACCGAGTTAACCCCAATTAGGAGCTGTAATTGGGGTTATAACAGTTAATGATCTTTTCCCCCAAGCCACAAGTGCACTGTCTCTCTGCAGTGACCTGACTGTGACACCAGAGCTGCCACCCAGGCAGCTGAGGGGAGGGGATTGGGTCTGGGCCCCTCGACCTGCTGCTCCCCAGGGTGGGGACAGGTGAGGGGACACCACTGTGTGACCCAGTGACCCCTGGCTGAATTTCATCGTCACCACTTTTCCAAGAACGCTGCGAATTCGGCTGCTCATGCTCCTGTTGGAGCAGGTTCCTACCAGAAAACCAAAGTGCAGGGACATTTCAGGGTCTCCCCCACTGCTGCTTTGTGCTGCAAAGAGCCTGACTGAGAACATCTGCTTGTCCTTCTTTTTCTGGGCACGTTAACCAAGCAGTGCCAGGTGGCCTCAGCAGGGATGTGGAGCAGCCCTTTCCTCCTGCTTCGTTCTGGATCACAGCAGGGGCTCTGGACCCCTCGGATCCCAGAGGCAGCTGGGATTTTGTGTCCAGCCCTGCCTCCAAACCCTCCTTGCTTCACTTCTGCTCCCTAAACCAGCAAAATCCCTAAACCTCTTCCCTGCAACCCTCTCCTGCTCATGAAGCTCCTGTGGGAGCATCCCAGCACACCTTTGCTGTTACCTTGGGGAATTTGCTTCCAGAGCCATGGGATGTAAAATCCCCACCCCAGCCTGACACCTCCCCAGGCACTGGAAAAGGTGCTGACAACGCTCTATTGAACATTGGCCAGGAGGCTGAAAGATGAACTCTTGGAGAGGCTTCTCCCCAAAGATTGGCTCCCAGCATGGCCAAAAGGGAATCTTGTATGCCCAGTGTGCTGGATGCATTAAAGCAGTCAGACAAAGCTCCATTAAACACCCCAGAAAGGACAAATTCACTGACAAAATCACACTGCCAATATTCAGCAGCACAGAAAATAGAGGATTATGCTCCTTACATTTGGCTCAGCATCATCCAAAGCTGCAGAGAATTGTGCACCACAGATCCTGGGGTTATCTTTCTTGGAAGCCTGTTCTGCTGCAGATGAAGGGCAATGCTGCTGCTGCTCCTCCTCCTCCTCCTCCTCTGGCCGCCCCAGCACAGGCAGAGCTTTCTCACCTGCCCACCCCCAGCTCCTCCATCGCCCACCAGGGGCTCAGCCGGTTTTGTAGCTGCTATTTTGGCTGGGTGTTTTTGTTGTAAGTGTTGTTGAACAGGAGAAATAAAAACTCGAGGCCCCTGGTGGTATTTTTAGTCCCATATCGGTGACTCGCTCAAAAGCCTCAGCAGGACTGTAAAATAAAATTAATCTGCATCTGCCGTGCGTCACTTTTACAAAGCTTGTCTCCTTCTGCTACTGCGGGGATGGTTTGCAACCCTCGGCTTGGGAGAGCGCCAAGTACCTGCCAGGCAGCCCCAGAACAGCTGACAGCAGTGGGGAACCAGCAGGGATGGGGGTGAGGGGCGGGCAGAGGGAAGGAAATTGGATTCTCATGGAGCTCTCAGGAAGGTTGTGCCTCCTCCGGCTGCTCAGGTACCCGACAGGCACTGTCCGTGCAGGGGGTGGGAGCTGCACTGGTTGTACTGGTTTGCTGAGCTGGGCAGAGCTGCTGGGGGAAACTGGGGGATCAGCTGGGGTGCTCTGGGAGCCCCTGGCAGTGCCCCACCACCCTGGATGGGGAGCGAGAAGAGTTATTGCCATGGAGACTGATGAGAGAGTTGGAACCCGACTGCCAGGGAATCCAGTTTGGGATAACTTGGATACAGCAGTTTATGGAGGCATCCCACTGGTCACAGGTGGTGGGGATGGTGACCCATGTGACATGGGATGGCTGGGATGGCCCGATGCTCCAGGGCAGGGCTGAGCCCCACTGCATCCCCCACATGGGTTATCAGGGGCCAAACTGGAGCAACAGGTCCCCAAACTGGGGAACAGAGCAGCCCAAACTGGAGTAATGTGGTGGGGACAGAGCTGCTGGGTATTTCTGGGCTCTCAGCCACACAACCTGCCAGCAGCCAGGCCTGGGAATTGCACAGGAACACTAAAGCAGCCAAGGGTGGAGTTGCAGCATGAGGTATGTCCCGAGAGGAGGCTGGGAGGGAAGAGCAGGACTGGATGAGGGTTGGCAGGAGCAGCAGGAGGGATGGGGGTGCTCGTGGCTTGGCAGCACTGAGGTGATGGGAACAGCACTGAACTGCTCTTCCTCCCCACCCAAACCTAGCAAAACATCTCCTGCTTGGGTTTTGTGTTTGTTTCACTTCCTGAAATAGGACTTTGGGAAAACAGGAGAGGTCACGACACCCCCAGGCTGAGTCTCTACTTTTCAAGAGGGAGGTGTGCTCAGAGGGGACCGAGGTGGTTTTTGTCACCCTTCCCAGGGGCCATGCTCCCTGGGCCACGCAGTTTCAAACACTCCAGGATGCCTCTGGCCCTTCCAGCTTTGCTCCTGGCACAGCCCTGGCTGGCACATGTGGGGTGGTGGGTCTGAGGGTCACCTGTCCCAGCTCGGGAGAAGCAGCTCTGTGCCCCTTCCCCTCTTTTTCCCCACACCCAGCAGTGCCTCCCTGCCAGCAGCTGGCAGAGGCATCCTCCATGTGCAGGTTTGCACATGGGCTGGTGATTCTCCAACCTGCCCACTCCTCCATTCTGTGAACATGGAAATACACTTATTCAAGGGCCTTTCCAGCCCTTTATTTTCTGCTGTCCCCCTGCCTGGTCAGACACAGCACTGACCGCATCCCCTTGCTCCGGGGTGGGGAATTACCCCATATCAGGGCATCTTCCCACCCCCACAGGCCCTGCAGGGCCAGCAGATGTTCTGGCTGCAAATCCCAAGACAATCTCCCCTTGGGATGGGATGAATTGATGGCAAAGGGGTGGGAGCTCATGAGACCTAGGGGAGGACAGGAGGTTTCCTCACAGCTGTGGTACTAAGAACACCTTTCTGCCCTTGTTCCCTATTCCCAGGGGTCTGGACACAGTACCATGGGGCCAGCCTGGCCTCCAGTGAGCCCATTCCATGGTGCAGGATGGGTGGGGGCAGCTGGAGCCTATAAAGTGTTGTTAGAGGTGAGACTTGGGCTGTGCTGCTGCAGGAGGGGGGCTCTGGGGTGACCCTGGCTGCAGGAGCAGGGATGGTTGAGGGGCCTGAGGCTCCTCTGGGGGTTGATATCCCCAGCCCTGTACCCTGAGGGGAGATTTGGGGGGTGTTGACAGCCACAGGGGTGATGGTTTGGGGGGTCTCTCCTCAGGGAGGCAGCCTGAGTCTCAGGAGCCAGCCTGGGCTGGGCAGGGCTTGTGGCTCAGAACCCCAGGTTTTGGGGCTAGATTGAGGGGCTGTGACCCCCCTGGTGCTGGGCTGGTGCCCAAGAGCTCAGCTTGCCCTTGCTGGGGCTGAACACAGCTCTCATGTTCACTGTAACCTCAGGATGCCCTTTAATTTTTAATGCTTCAATAAAACAGTAATTACAAACACTGGAATTGGTGTTTTTTAAGCAGAAAGTATTAACTTCCCAGGGTTTAATTATTCAACAGAAATTAAGGAAAGTGGGGCTGGATCCTGCTGGCTCCCTTGGCTTTCCTGGTCCCCATCTGTTTTGTAGGGAGGAGCCCATCTCTGTTGTGTCAGGGCTCCCCTGTACCTCAAAAATCCAGGGCAGAGGTGTAGGGGGGCACCAATGGGCTGGGCTGGGTCAGGGTGAGGAGAGCTCTGGGGGACAGAAGGAATCCCCCTCTAAATGTCTCCTTCTCTATTCCCTGCAGGATTTCCAGCCAAGGCAGGGCAGGATCACAGCTCTCTGGGAGGATGGTGACTGCTGGGATCGGAATTGATGCCATTGGGGTCTGTGCATTAACCCCAGTGAGGGGTGACACCCCAGGAGCTGACACCATCACGCAGTGGCTGTCCCTTGTGACCCCCATCCAGTGCCTGCACCCATCCTTGACCAGGAGGGGACTCAGGAGCTCCCAGTCTTTGTTTTCTGCAGTTTTCAGCAGCCTGGGTTTCGCTCTGAGTTCCCTGGAAAGGTTTCAGGCTTGCTTTAATTACTCTGCTCCAACTTGGTAATTACTCTGCTCCAGCTTGGTGTAGTTTAAAGCACCTGTGATGGGGAATGGACTGTGAAGACCAGGAGAGCTCCCAGGGATGCTGAAATACAGCAAAGAAGCTGGAACTATGGCAGAGCTTGTGGATTTGGGCTGGCTGATTTTGGACCCCCACCCTGCATACAGTTGGGTTGGGAAAGCCTCGATGGGGGAAGGCAAGGGATGGGGAAACAAGGATAAAATATTCCCTGTGAGGAGTGGTGGGGATTTGGGGGGTGCTGGGATGGGACCTGTTGGGGTTTTCCAGTTTCTTGCACCCACATGTCACACCTCAGCCCTTTCCCCACATCCACAAAGGCCCTTTTCTGTACAAGGCACCTCTTGTATTGTCCCATCCTACGGCACGTATCCACACAGGGATGGACTTCGGGAGCTGGTGTTGGATGATGATTCAGGGAGCCACTCTGCTGGAAAAGCGAGTTGTTCTTGTTAATATTAACAGTTAACTGTAATAGCTTCATTGGTAAGCAAACCTGGCTGCAGTGAGATGGTGAGAATGAGGGCTCCTCGTGGAATGCCTTTGTCAGGGCTGGGGGAGGATTGAAGTGAGTGGGGTGGGGATGATGGCTCTGCTGATGAGGTGCTGGGGATGGGGAAGGAACGTGGGCTCATTTGCAAGGGAAATGAAATTATCACCTGCTCTGTCTGCTGTCCTCAGAGCGCAGAGCCTGAGGAGCTGTGCGGGGAGGGGGCTGCAGGTGGTGGCTATGAGAGCACCCTGGCCTGGGGCCCCTCTCTGCAGGAGCAGGGCCTCACACAGATCACAGAATCACAGAATTTCTAGGTTGGAAGAGACCTTCAAGACCATCGAGTCCAACCCATCCCTAACACCTCAACTAGATCATGGCACCCAGAGCCACATCCAGTCTTTTTTTAAACACATCCAGGGATGGTGACTCCACCACCTCCCTGGGCAGACCATTCCAGTACTTTATCACTCTTTCTGTGATAAACTTTTTCCTAATATCCAGCCTCTATCTCCCTTGATGCAGCTTGGGGCTGTGTCCTCTTGTTCTGTCCATGCTGCCTGGAGAAAGAGACCAACCCCCAGCTGGCCACAGCCACCCTTCAGGAAGTTGTAGAGAGTGATGAGGTCACCTCTGAGTCTCCTTTTCTCCAGGCTGAACAACCCCAGCTCCCTCAGCCATTCCTCACAGGGCTTGTGCTCCAAGCCCCTCACAGCCTCGTTGCCTCCTCTGGACGTGCTCAAGTGTCTCAAGGTCCTTCCTAAATGATGGGGCAGCTGCAGCCCCCCGAGGGGTCTGGGGTGGTCCCCTGCCCACCCCGAGGGGTCTGGGGTGATCCACTGCCCACCCCGAGGGGTCTGGGGTGATCCACTGCCCTCCCTGAAGGGTCTGGAGTGACCCACTGCCCATGGGGTGGCCTTGTTGTCCCCTTTGCCACCGGAGCCTCACCCTGCTGTGCTCAGGCTGTATTTAGGGGAGGTGGCAGCAGTGAATGGGGTCAGTCACTCCTGGAAGAGGGGTGGTGGGCAAGGGGAGGAGATGATGCTGGCCCAGGTGGGATCTCCACTGAAGCAGTGAATCCTGGTGATGCCCAGGGCTCTCACACTGTGCTGTCACACAGATTCACGTCCCCAGGTGGGTCACATCATGTGGGATGGTGGCTTTGGAATGTGGGGGGCTTCTGCCCGTGGTGGGGCAGCAGGACCTCCCTTGGGGCACAGGGCAGTGCCTCCTGCTAAGGACAGGGTGTAACCAGCTTCCTCCCTGAGCTGGGCGTGCTGCTCTGCCATAACACAAATATTTTCTCATTCCCATCCCAAAAAGAGTCCGTCAGTGGTTCCCAGATGGGAACAGAACTCCCTGGTCTCTGTTTCTCAGGGTGATGCCTGCTGGCCTGGAAAGAAAAGGGAATTGGGCTAAAAGCAGGAGCCAGGGAGAGGGAAGGGGTGATTTAACTGTCTCTCTTGATGAGTTGTGGCAGTGCTGGCCTGGTGAGAGACCCGGCTGCTCCCCGCCAGCTCCACAGAGAGAGTTCACTGCTCTGTCACCAATCATTTGGGGCATTTTATTCAGGTCTAACTTTGATTTAACTTCACTAGATTATAAAGAACTAAAAGTCATTCCAAGGCACTTCATTCAGAGGGGAAAAAAAAATGCCCAAATGGGGTAGTTTGATGTTGTCAGAATGATTTTCCACTCCTTCAAAATAATCTCACAAAACTGACCCAGATTTTACAAGGCACTCCAGCTTTCAAAGACCTGCCTGCCTGTGTGAGATGGGTCTGTAAAATATATATATATATATATTTTGTTCTTTCCCTGTCAGTAATTTCACAGAACCTGTGCCTTGCCTCATTCCTGTGGGATCCATAAAGGTGCGATGCTTTGTGGGAAGCACGATCCAGCCTCGTGGCTCATCCCAGAGCTGAAAGCTGCTGTGGTGCTCCCAGGAATGAGGTGAGATGCTCTGGGGAGAGGCTGCAGAGTGTCCTCATGTGTGGGAAGAATGGAAAACCCCAGGTCACAGCCAAGGATGACAGCAATGCCCTGCCCCTGCTGCCTTGTGGAAGAGCCTGTCCTTGGTGTTTGGGAAGCTGAGGCTGACTCAGGTGTGGGTGGAGATGAGCAGAGGATGAGCAATAATTGGTGATCTTGTGCTCTGAAGCTGCCTGAGGTAGCAGGGAGGGCTGTGAGCTTCCATTTGGTTAGCAGGCCGGGTTAATTGCTGCTCCCTCGTTTATTCAGTTGATTGGTTGGGTGCTGGAGAAGGAGGAAAAGGCAGCCCTGGCTGAGTACAGAGAACAAGCAGGGCTGGCTGGCTCTGTGCCCCCAGCCCTGGGCTGAGGGACTCGTGCTGCCCACTGCCTTGGCTCACCACGCTTGTCCCAGTTTTCATGAGTTAATGATGACTGTGAACGGATCAGGCTGATCACCCCGGGGTCCTGCAGCTGTGGGGGCTGGGTGCAGGAGGGGAGAGCTGTGGGAACAATTCCGACACTGCCAGCTGAGCTGCCCGGGGACATCAGCCTGTGGGTGCAGCGTGGCAGGAAGCACAGCTTGGGGAGGTGTAAAGGGGCGTGCTGAAGGTTTGGGGGCATGTCCCAGGCTGCTCTGTGCCCCACTCCCCCACCTGGGCCGTGTCCTGCTCGTGTGAATCCAAGCACTGCGTTCCCCAATGGAGATGGAGCCCAGGAGCACCAAGGGGACAATGACATGGAGTGACAGGACACGGAGGAATGGTTTCACTTACAGAGGGCAGGGGCAGATGGGATATTGGGCAGGAATTGTTCCCTGGGAGGGTGGGCAGGCCCTGGCACAGGGTGCCCAGGGCAGCTGTGGCTGCTCCATCCCTGGAAGTGTCCAAGGCCAGGCTGGACAGGGCTTGGAGAAACCTGGGACAGTGGGAGGTGTCCCTGATTGTGGTCGGGGGGTGGAAGGAGATAGCTTTAGCCTCCCTTCCAACCCAAACCACTCTGATTCTCTGATAGGATTCTGCCTTTAGCAGATGAAGATGCATGGATGCTTCCAAAGGAGGTTGCTGTAGGCAGGTGCAAAGTAGGCAGCTACCTTCCAAAAATGGGGAAGTGGAGAGAGAGAGGAAGATAAAGAGGAGCCAGATGAAAGCAAGGACTGTGCCAAAAGTGCCTTCTATTTATGATCACACAAGGTCAACAATAATCCCCACAGCTACGAGCACATAAAAATTGATTCTTTCCTGAAGAGATTGATGGATTCATGGTCAGGACATATTCTCTGATCCTGCTGCCCTCGGCATAGCTGGAATTTGTGGAGATGGTGTGTGTTCCTCTGTAGAGGTCTAAATAGCTTCTCAAAAAGCAACCACTTTCAGTTGTGACCTGGGGTCCCGGGCAGCTGCTGTAGATGAGGGAAATGCCTCTTCCAGCTGCTCGGCTCTGTATCCACAGGTGAGCAGCAGCCTGCTGGGGGTCAAGCCCTTCATCCTGCCCCAAATCCCAGCCTGAGGTGAGTGGGGTGATGCTCACCCCACACACCTCTCTGCTCCTGCCCAAAATCTTTTATGCTCCTGCACAAAACCTCGGCACCTCAGAGAGGTGACATTCATGGGGGTCACAGCCCACCCAAGGCCAGCACAGAGCTGTGTGATGCTGACCCTGTGAGGCTGAAGGTTCTTTCACTCTCTCCCAGTGCTGCTGTGGGAGGGAAGAAGGGCTGAGCATTTCCAAAGCCTCCATCTCCTTCCCCAGCTCATCTTGCCACTCTGATGTCAGCTGGAAATCTCCTTCACTTCTTTATTTAAAAATACCCAGCTTTAAAAGCCGTGGCGTTTGAAACCACTTTGTTTCCCACAAGTGGCAGGAAGCTACCAGGCAAAGCCCACTTGTTTTTCACAGCCTCATCCCTGCAGCTATGAAATCCTCGGCACTCCTGAATTCCTGGGAAGTTTGCTGGGTGGTGCCAGGGCCTTCGAGCAAAGAGCACAGGCTGTAACATCCCTGGGAGCAGTTTGTGCCCTGTATCTTCCATCTGGGGAACAAGCAGCTTTAGGTGTGCTCAGAAGGCCTTTCTGCAGTGCCCCTGCACAATTTTGGTGCACTGAGTGTGTTACATAAACTGCTGCCACTCCAAGGGATTCGGGGGTTTGGGAGGTCGGGGAGGGATGGGCTGGTGGGGATGTGCAAAGAGAATCGATGCCAGGCTTTTTATCAACCACACAGGTATTGAACAAAGCTTTCTGAGGGCCTTTCAGGCAGCAGTGGGCTCCCTCTGGGTGATGTGATGGGGTTGTGCTGGGAATAGGGACCCGTGGAAGTGCTGGCTGCCGTGCTCAGAGCCTGGTTGGTGTTTGTCCTCGCTGTGTCCGGGGTGGTTCTTGCCTCCCTCCCTTGAGCTGGGATTGTGGCACTGCTGCAGCTGCTCTGGTCTGGGCTGTGGTCCTGCACTCCCTGCCTGCTGAGGGCTCTGCCAAGGAGGATCCTGCTGGGCTTCCCCCAGCTCTGTGTCCGTGCTGCCTCCAGCCATCCCCTCTTGGTGCTGGAGAGAGAGCACCCCAGCACCGTGGTGAAAGGACAGGGAAGGCAGGAAACAGGGAGAGGAGCCCCCAAGGTCAGCTGGAAAGCAGCTCAGAGCCAGGAGAGGTGAAAAATGAAGTAGCCTGAGCATGGGCAGGAAGGTCACATTCAGAAGTCTCGGTGGGACATGTCTCTGTTGCTTTGAGGGTGGTGCCACTCCCCTGCCAGCTCGGTGTGGGCTCCCCATCTCTGCACACCTGGGGCTCAGTGTGTTGGATGGGACCATCCCCACGATGCCCTGGAACAAGGATCTCTTCCCACGCCCAGGGACCCTCCAAATCTGCCCTCAGGTGGGGGGAAGGCAGGCAGCTGCCTTGATCTCCTCTTTGACCCAAATTCCAGCCTCCTTGGAGCAGTGCTGAGCTTCCTCTGTGAGGCCAGGCACACAAACACTTCCTTGGAGGCCGTTGCCTTTTCCAAGCTTTCCTGGCTGGAAAACGCTGCTGTGGGGTTGGCTGCTGCCTCCCTCCCTGCCTCCCTCCCTCCTTGCAGCAGTGCTGAGCAGCCCCTGCAGAGCATCCTCACACAGGGATCACCTCCTCCACACATCTGGCTGCCCTTTGGCTCTGTGCTTGTGGGAGCTGCTGGGAGGCACAAACCAGGATTACAAAGCAGCAGCAAGAGGGAAATGCCAGGGAGCCCCGGGCAGCCTCGGGCTTTAAAACGCCGTGCTTCCTCATCCCCTGGTATCCCCCTGCTCAGAACAAACCCTCCTGCTGCTGAGCAGCAATCCCACACAAATCCTTTGGTATAAAGCTGCTTCCCAGGGGGGTTTAACAAACGTTGGACGGAGTCTGGTGCTGCCTGCTCTCTCTCCCAGTGCATCCCAGCACCAAAGAACGCTGTATTCCCATCTGCCCTCGGGGAGCAGCTGTGGCCGGGGTGAGCAGAGGTCACCAGTGCAGCTCAGTGCTCAGGCTGGCAAACGGGCTCCTGCTCCCAGTTTAACCTCCTCCTGCTTCCTAAGAGCGAGTAAACAGAGAAACTCTTTCCCCCTTCACCTCCAGCCCCGGCTCCCCGAGCTCTGGCTGCCAGATGGTAGCGAGCAGAGGCTTTTGTGCCCCTCTCTGCTGCCAGCGTGTCACGGCCGCGCGGCTGCCAGCGGAGGGGAAGCTTTTCCCAAGCCTCTCTCCATCTTGGCACCATCTGCAGCACGAGCCCCGGGCTGGGCCAGTTGCTCAAGGCTCTGCCTGAATAAGCAGCATCCTTCCTAAGTGTAAAATTGGAAGCAAAGGGGAGCTGGATCAGAGGCAGCGGGGGTGTGTGAATGTGCTGCCTCCCCTGCATGCGGCCAGGGCTCGTCTCCAGAGGGTTGCCTCTCTTCTCCATCTCCTTTTTCCAGTGTCTTTTGATGGGTGTTAAAAGCAGCCTGGCCTCAGAAGATGCTGCATGTAGATTTATAGGTGCTATAAGTTACCTGCTGCAGGAGCCCTAGCAGGGATGTTTGCTGCCTGCAGAAGCTGTTTTACTCATTTTCTTGGAGGCTGTTGCAGCTTCACAGGATTTTGATGGACCAGGGAAAGCTCAGCCTGGGCAGGATTGACCAGAGGAAGCTCAGCAGCTGTGAATCCTTGTGGGCTGGCTGCTGGCCCCAAAGTCACTGCCCTCAGAAGGAGGGACACAAGGGGATCCTGCCCATCACCATCCCCCTGGGGCTGAGCCCACGGCCATGGCCAGCTGTGGGGATGTGCCCGTGTGCTGTCACCCTGAGCCACATGAGGACAACAGGTCAGGACCACCAGGAGTGGGGAAATCTGTAGCCCCCCTTGGGTTATTTCCAGAAGAATAATCCAATTTCCCCACTTGTTATAATTTGATTCATTTTTTAACAGCTTTTTTCAAACTGGAAAATGGAGGAAAGCATCCTGAGCTTTCCCAGAGCAGGAGGTGCTCAGGAACTGCTCTGTGAAATGTGAAAGCTGAGAGCTGCCTTCTGTGGAGCTCAGCTCGTGCCCTGTGAGCAGCAGAGGGACCAGCCCCTGTGCTGCAGAGAGGATGGGGAGCCCTTCCCTGCTGTTTTCCCAGTTTTAAATGAAAGCTGGGATGCTGCAGGAGACAGTGATGGTGCCCATGGCAGTGTGCAAAGTGCTGGTTTGGCAGCTCCCACAGGATCCCCAGCTTGAGGGCTGGGACCCATCACAGGAGGAAAAACAAAATCATGTCTGTGTCAAAAGCAAGAACTGAATCTGCTCTGCTGATTTCCCAGGTGAGATCTCTGCCAATGTTTAAAAAGGATAAATGAGACGACCTGGATAATTACAGGCCTGGCAGCTCCACTTCGATCCCGGGCAAACTGATGGAGTGGCTGATGTGGGAATTGATTAATAAAGAATTAAAAGAGAATAACATCAGTTAATGAAAGGAAAGGCCTCAGTGTCTATCAACAGGTTGAAGACAGTAGGATTTGCAGAAGCAGCTTTTGGGGCTGAGCTGCCTGCTTTGGAGGGAGTGGGTTTGTGTCAGGGGTTTCACTTGGAGCACAAACAGAGTGGACAGCAGAGTGACCAGCCCAGCAGGGCCACAGCTGGGTGTCACCATGGGCTGCCAGGTCCCTGTGCCAGTATCTCCACCCCAGCTTCAGCCCCTCTGGACCAGCTGAGCTCCTTCCAGCATTGCCACATCCTCCTGGCCACGTGTGGGCACGGCAGAGCTGCTACGAGGTGAGCAGGGGACAGAAAACCCCAGGAAAACGTGTTCCTGCCCTGCCTGTTCCAGCACTGTGTATCCCCCAGCGTTGCTGTGCTCTCCTGGCAGCCGGGAAGGGATGTCAGCATCCGTGCAGGATCCATCCCGGTGCTGGCTGCAGTGCTTGCCTCCTTTTCCTGTTGCCATAGGAACAGACAAAGGCCTTTAAAGCATCGCAGTGGGGTGCGTGTCTAGGTCATGCTGTGGAGCAGGCAACCATTTTATAGTGATAATAAATTCAGGGAATTGGGAATTTGGCCGAAGTAGCACGCAAGGAACGGACTTGAAAAGGCAGAATGGAGATAAATGAACGAAAATAATTTTATGACGAATGGCCACGCGTTGTGCTGGACCTGACTGAAATCCTCCTCTGGAGTTCAGGCGAGAGGAGCCAGGAGCACAGACTGTAAGGAATTATTTGTCCCTGAAGCCTGAAGACAGAAAGGCAAAGGCAGCACCTGAAAGTGTTTAGGGCCCGCTGGATTTCAAACCCCTTTGTTATCTTCAGTGCCTGCGCTGTCTGGCTGTGAATTACTGCTGGCCAAAGATTTACCATCCCTCCATTTGCATGACAGGAACCAGAGAGGCTCCAAATCATTGGAGAGGAGAGCTGGCCAAGCAGAGACAACCCTGTGAAGGTCATCAGGAATCTGCTGGAAGTGTCTGCACAGGGGGATGGGGGCTGATGGCCTGGGTGAGCTCTGCAGGTCCCTGAAGGTCTCCCCAAGCAGTGCAGGGCTGGGGGGTCTGGGAGGTCCCCTGGGATCTTGGGGAGCTCCTGGGTCAGCTGATGTTGGGAGCAGGTTGGATTCTGGAGCTCTCACTCACGTGCTCATACTTGGCTGCATTGTGGTGTGGAGCTGCTCTGCTGCTCCAGCCTGGGACCCTGTGTGTGTGCTTCCCACCATCCTGGCAAATCCCCTCTCCTTCATGCCAGATCCATGTGCTGTACAGCATCTCCCTGGCTTTTTTTTTTCCCCTGCCTGCTGAGGCAGAAGCAAAAACTCTCTGCCAAAATGTTCTTTGCTGACAGAGCCCAACCCGTCTGTGTTAACAGCAGCTTTAACACACCCAGTTCCTACTGCAAGAGTGTGGCAGCAGGAGAACATGTGGGCAGTGGGTGAGGGAGGGGGTGGCAGGTCAGTGACCCATGCTAGCAGTGTCCTCGCATGCCCACCCTGAAAATGGGTGGAATCAGGCATATCAGGCAATCTTTGTGTTTTCCCAGCCCCTTGAGCTGTGGGTAAATGCAGACCCCCTGTTTGCCCCAGCCTGGCACTGCTGGCATGGCACAGTGAGCTCTGGGAAGCCCATGCAGGTGTCCCTCTCCCCAAAACCCTCTGCATCCTTCCCCTAACTGAGCTGAGATTTAAAACTCGATTTATGTCACCGTGCCCTGTTGGCTTCGAGCAGCAGAATTTCTCACGCTGATTTAATCACCTTGTTATGTCAAACAAGTTTGGGTTATTTTGGGGATGGCTAAGAGGTGCCAATTTGTGCCTCCAGGCAGCACGAGGCCCGTGCTTTGCCTTAGCACTTGTTCTTGGCAGGACAAAGAAAGCCTTGAGCTGGTGCCTCATATGGCAAACAAGGCTCTTGTGGGACCTGGGACATCTGGTGCCGGTGCTGCAGCTTTCAACTGATGCCCAGTTTGGTTTAACAAGGTGATGGGAAGAACTTGGATGTGACTGAGCTGGGATGTGGCCAGAGCCCGAGTCAGGCAGGCACCAAGAGCTGCAGCAGCTCCTCCAGCAGAGACCCGTGGGCTCTGCTCCCTCCTGGGGAGGTGCAAAGGGGCCTCTGACCCCTCCCAGACACCAGATCTCTGCCTGGGTGCTCCAGCAGAAGGAATTAGGCTCTCCTCATGCTTCCATTAACCCATCCACAGCCCTGGCTACCAGGCTCCTTTCCCTGTGCTGGCTGGAGGCATCTCCTCTCTTTCCTGGGGGCAGGAGGATGATGGGGACAAGGGATGAAGCTCAGATGCTCAGGTCTGCTTTTGGAACCATGGCAAGGGACAGATGGAGGGGGCAGGGCAGGCACAGCTCTGTGTGGTCCCACTGCAGGCCCCCAAATGGGGCTGGAGAGTGGCCCTGCCTCCCCTGGGGGTCAGCACAGAGCCTGGGTACACGGTGACTGCTGTGGGCATGGGTGGCCCTGTCACTTGGCTGTCCCCAAGGAGGGAGGGTCTGGAGCAGTCCTGTGCCAGCCATGGAATCATTAAGGTTGGAAGAGACCTCTAAGACCCAAAGATAACCCAGCAGATGCTCAGCTCCTGGAGCAGCCTGGCTGTTGGAATGTGGGTGCCCCCCCAGAGGAGTTGGCAGCGTTTTTAGGATTTCTCTCTCTGGCCTGGGTGGCTGGCTCAGAGATTGCCTCTCCCCCATGCCCAGCATCTGCCAGAGCCCTGTTCAGATGCAGCAATCGATGCCAAGACAGGAGGCTGTGCCACGTGTGGGTGGGGGAGCTGAAGTGTCCCCACTTCCCAAGCAGATGTGACCGGGGAGGCCCTGGGGTCTCTCAGCTCACTGATGGTGGAAAACGCCCCTCTGAATCCTCCTGCCTCTTTACAGCAGGTGCTGGGAGCTATTCCCAAACAAACAAAAACACAGGGCACCTCACACTGCTCTCCCCCAAGTCCTTTCCTTGGAACAGGAATAGGGAAGGGGAATGCTTGCTCTATTTCGGGATTCCTGTGCTCCGGAAAGCTTCTCCAACTGCACAGAGTGTCTGCCACTATTTTGAGGTCCCTTTCCTTCCCTGCCATCCCCAGAGGCTCCTCACTGAGCAGTGGAATAGAAAACAACACATTATTGCTGCATTTTGCTGAGCTTCTCTGTTTCATAGGAAAGAAAGACGCTCTGGTTTGCTGGGGAGCAGGGTGTGCTCTGGAAGCAAGTCAAAGGCAGAGATGCCAGGAAGGAATTGGATTTCTTCCTGAGTGTTTTCCCAGGATGCTGTCATAGCCAGTGGGGAGGTGCCCCACCATGACCCTGCATGCCCTCTGGGCTGCCCCAGGTACTGCTAAAATCCAAAATTCTCTCTTCAGACTTCTCTCCATCCACTCCAACAGGACTCCTCTTCCTCAAGTGCAGTGGGAAGGACCATGGGAGCCTGGCATGGAGGGATGTGAAGCCTTCATTGCTTCACAATTGTGAGAAATCCCCGGGTGGTGGCAAATCCAGGTGCCAGGGGGTCTTGGCATGAGTGATTCTGTGGGACTTTGGGATCCTGCATCCCTGGGCTCCCCACAGCATCCTACCAGCGATGGCAGCAGGTAGGTGGATCCATCTCCCATACAGCAGGGATGGATTTCCAGCTGGGACACGACTGCTGCCCCTTCTTGCCTCAGCCTGCTTGTGGGATGCCTGCTTGGGAGGATCTCTATTAACATTTTCCTACAAAATTTGCATATCCTACCCATAAAAACTCGGGAAGGCGTGGATTCGGTGGCTGCAGGGGCCAGGATCCCATCTCCCCACTCCAGGGCTTGGGGCCACCCATCAGTGCCTGAACATCACGGGATGTGCAGCAAACGGAGCATTGTCATGGTTTGAAACTGTTTGCCAAGCATTTCTCCACCAATTGTTCCTGTTTAACTATTTTCCCATCTGTGAGAACATGACCAGGCAGAACAAAGGCAAAACAATCCCATCTTATCAGTTACAAAGATAGTTTTATTCACACACACACAGAGAAAAGAAAGAAAAAAACCCATGAAAATGTCAAAAAGCACTTTCCCTCCTTCCAACAATCTAAACTCAATTCTCCCACACTCATGTCAAATGTCCCAAACCCCCACAGCCTGCCTGCAAATGCTGAAAGGGTCCATTCTCTCAGTCTCTTGGGATACCATTTAAAATGCTTATCTAGCATTCAGTGAAGATTCTCTCAGACCAACACTGCAACTGGAACAGCGTTTCCCAAAAGCGACTGAGAAAATAGTCCAGTTTCGTCCATGAAGTCTTCTTTCTCTTCTGTCTTTCAGTCTTCAGCAGTATCTCTCCAAAGGAGGGGAAAGGGTTAAAAAATCTTGTCTCAGTTCTCGCAGCAACCCAATGATGTCACATGCTGCAAACTGGAGACCCGGGGCAAAGGAAAAAAAAACCCGAAGCCCTGCTCCACCCTGCTCCACCCTGCCCACTGTGGCACCCCTCCAAACTGGGACCCCTGCAGGAAGCCTCCCGCCGGGCCGGCCCCCTGCATGGAGGGAGGCCGCCTGGAGCCACCTTCCCTTCCCTTCCCTTCCCTTCCCCTCCCCCCCCCTCCCCCCACCCCCCTACCCCCCCCCCCACACTCGCCCTGTTCACCTCTCCCCCCACCTCGTTATTTCCCTTTT
>WAAE01014998.1:40952-74860 GCA_013400495.1 Nicator chloris
TTCCCTTCCCTTCCCTTCCCCCCCCTTCCCTTCCCTTCCCCCCTCACCTCCACTGGCAGCGGGGAGGGGGAAGAAAGGGAGAGCCCTCCGCCATCCCGGCCAGCCCCACCAGCGTCTCCACAGGAGAGGGGCCGAGAGGGCCCGGCCTGCCGCGGGCCAATGCCATGGCCCAGGGCAAGGCCCCGCTGTCACCTTGTGGGTGGCTGAGAGGGCCCAGCCTGCTCCGGGCGAATGCCACGGCCCATNTGGCTGAGAGGGCCCAGCCTGCTCCGGGCGAATGCCACGGCCCACAGCAAGGCCCCGCTGTCACCTTGTGGGGGGCTGAGAGGGCCCAGCCTGCTCCGGGCGAATGCCACGGCCCATGGCAAGGCCCCACTGTCACCTTGTGGGCGGCTGAGAGGAAAAAGGCCCAACTTCCTGAAACCTTCCTTTTTCAGCCCTTCGGCCAGTGTGGGTGTTGCACTAGACATAATTTCCTGGTTCCAAACCATCACGAGCATCAGCTGTGAGCCTGCTGCTCTTCTGTGCCCCTGGCTCTCCCCAGATCCCAGTGTTCTCTCCTTGGCCCTGGGCTTCAGGAACAGCCGTGGGACGAGCATGTGATGTTTGATGCAGCTGGGACTGGGGAGGATCGAGTGACCTGGTCAGCTTTGGGCTCTTGTCATTTGGATTTTTAATCTGTTCTAGGCACTTGTAATTTAGTTTCTTAATCTATGAGAGTTCAGCACCATCCTGAAGTCCCTTGCCACTGTCCCACCACTTCCAACTGCATCCCTCAGCGTGCCAGGGCTGCTTCTCACCCTTCCCAAGCTTTTCCTGGGCTGGAAGGAGTTGAAAGCTGAAAACTCCAGAGATTATTTATTTCAGCCACCACTTTTAATGATTATTTGAACGAGCAAAGGAGAAAGCTTGGTTTAAACTACCAGCTTTTAATCTTGTTTCTCATTTGTGTGTTTTATTTATTCCCATAATTTGATTCTTTATTGGTAACCACCAACCTGCAGCTTTGATTCTTCTAAAACTCCTCTGTTTTGCTGAACAGAAGAAAACACTTTGTATGTGGGAGGTTACTTAAGCAATTATGTAGCTTAATGTACATTTACAACAATTCTTTGTGTTTGCATTTTATTATATTATAGTATAGGGAATGATGCATTTCTTCTTTATGAGATGGTTATTAAGTTTGGACTCACACTGTGTGCCATGGTCTATTTGGATAGAAATTGGTTTTCCATTGAAGATGCCCAAAAATCAGTATCAAAAATGGGTTTTATTAGTTAAATAAAACTATTTAAAATGTGCTAGCCACAGATGAAAAAATTAGCTTATCTGAACATTCATTAAAAGCTGATTTCCTAAACAAGATAAGCACTATCCACCGGGAGGGAGCTGAGTGCCTTGTTCCCACTTTTCATATTCTTTATGGGTTTAAAATTAATATAATACTTAGGATTTATTTCAGGCAGCAAAAGGCAAAGGAGTTTTGCCACTTTTCCTCATCCCAAATTGCTAGGGTTTGCAATGACTGAATTACTGGGAAATGTTAATGCAGAAGGAATTTATTTTGCCTGCAGTTTCGGAGGGTAGGGATGCTGGGAGGTGCTGGATCCACCCCTTCAGCCACTAAAACTTCCATGGTTTTAGAGCTTCTTTACAGAGCTGACAGCACCCATGTGCTGCCTGATGTTTTTATATAAGCTACTTAAATTACAGGAGGGTACATCTCAACAACCAACTCAATTTTCAATTTAAAAAAAAAAAAGTGTATTTCAGGTAAAGACAAACCACTCTCAAACTGGAAACACTCCAAAAATAAAGGTGGACAGCTGTGGCAGAGCAGGCAGGGAGCACCTCAGCCTCCAATCTTTTCAGGCACAGAGAATTATTATTATTTGCCTTGCCACAGCACTGAGTCCAGTCCATAACTTCTCGTTCTCCTTCCCGAGAAGGGGAATTTTTCCCCATTTGCAGGTCAGAGCAGACAGTAATTGCCCACTACTGCCTGCTCGGGGTTCTCACTGTAACAACCCTGCACAAAATAAACGGCTGTGTGCTGTTATCAGCAATTTTCTGCCCAGCAGATCCGGGTTTTTTTGTTATCTCAAGGAAAAGAATTCCCCAGATTGCACATAAACAGGGACAGGGCCATCCTAATAAAGATAACGGATGATGTGCATCATGCCAATGAAAACGCCCCCAGGGTGGGCCAGATCTCCTTTTTGGAGAGGATGCTGCTGCTTCAGGGCACATCCTGTGGTGGCTGATGCTGGAATGGCTTCTGGCTGAGGGGGGATGATTTGGCGTTTCCAGGGATGCAATTCCTGAGCTCAGGGATGCCAGAGGACCAGCCCTGGTCCCCATCGCAACCTGGGGATGTTTTGGGAGCTCCTCGTGGCTCTGGCCGCAGAGGCACCACCTGCCTCCCTCGCTGGGCATCGCTCCCGCTGCAAAAATCTCATAATGAGGAAAGGCAGAATGAGGAGAACAGGAAAACAAGGCACTTCTGTGCTTCCAGTTCTCCAGCAACTGGCAGCAGTTTCATGTGTATGTATCAGTAATGCTGCTTTATGGGCTCCAGTCCTGCTGGCATCATTTTTTTTTAAATCCCTTTTCAGGAGTAATTGCTGTTTGTTTTGTCATTTCTCAGTGGACAATTACAGTTCAAAAACAAGAGTGCCTTTGAAGATTGCAGCGGCAGGCGAGGTTTCATTAACACACTATTAATGCTCCATCGAAACTCACTTGAACTCCACCTGCCTGGGGCCTGGGACAGAAAAATCTGCCTTTGCAACCGAGGATTATTTGATCTATTTAAAATACTTATAGTATGGTCTCCTGGATACATTTCAACGTCAGCAGTTTGGGAGGCTGAAATATCTCCTGTAGGTTTGTGCTGTTACTTATCATTCAAAAAAAATTCATTGCAAAGATTAATCCTCTCTTTTTTTTTCTTTTTTTTTTTTTCCTGGAGAAGGGAAACAGAGACACAAATCTGAACTTGGTTTGTCTCAGGATGGGGTCCTTTACCTGGGATTAAAGTATTAAGAAGAACAGAACAATTTTGATTCAAACAAGCAGCTCCCCAGCCAAGAAGAGTTGGGGCCACCCCACCAAGCCTGTCAAGGACTTGATCCTTTTGGGAGAGTTTCCAAGACCTGATGGTACAGTGATGTCAGGAGTGAGAGGAGCTGTTAAAAATAAAAAAGAGAGAAAACCAGGAATTTTTCTGCTTAGCTAATTTTTATAATTTTTACTGAAAGGGAAGCTCTGGTAAATTAGGGGTTTGTGGTGCTTACCACCCATCTGTCTATTCATCCATCTGAGGTTACTCTGGTGTTTCATTGCTCATCAGGAATGTTCTTCCTTAATTAATATTATCCATCATCCATGAATGAGGCTGTTTGCTGGGAGCTGCTGCCAGAGTTGGGCTCCTGACTCTGCTCCCAGCAGGGTTTGGGAAGGTTCCACCCCCCCAAGCTCCAGCCTCAGATTGGGAGCTCAGAGCTCAATAATCACTTCTATTAAAGGTGCAAATGTGGCTCTGGACTCATGTCCCAGGGCACAGAGGTTTTCCTAAAGGGAAGGAAGGGTTTTCTTTCTGCTGTGCTGATGCCTTGGGATTTTAGCTTTTATATTTTTCAAATCCTATACTGCATTAGTGGATAACTCTAAACTCCATATAAAGTGTTAGTTACTGTCTTCACATTTTGGTCAGACAAAACAATTCCTCTGGGCCTGAGATCCAAGGACACCCTACAGCCTCAGGCCCTGAAAAGTATAAACAAAAGTGAATTGGGGGAGGGCAAACTGGGGAAATATGACTTCATTACCTGAAGCTGTAATTGGAGTATTAACCCCTGATGTATAAATAGACCAAACTTATTTTTGTCTGAAAAACTCATGACCATCATCCATATTGGGTGTAGCCCCTCTGGGAGGTTTCTGACTGCCCAGGGTGTATCTATTGAAGGCCTTCAATAAATACCTACTTTTATTCTCTTAACCTTGTCTCTGTTCTAGGTAGCCACTCCAAGGCATCGTGCAAACAGGGAAGGTGGCCCTGGGCAGGGAGGTGTTTGCCCAAGGCGTTGGAGCTGGCACCCAGCACTGGTGGGAGCAGGGCAGTGAAGGGCTGCATCCCTGGAGATGCTGGCCTGGGATGTTTGTGCCAGCCCTCCAGGGGAGCTTGGGCACGATGGGACAGCAGCACCAGGGCTTAATTTGTGTGTAGGCACAAGATTTTGGCCACTTTCTTGTGATTTCCAACTCACTCCTATTGCAAAGTGTAACCCTGGAGCCCACGGAGCATCGCTGGGCAGGGGATGGAGAAGGAGAAGGGAAAAGGGAGCTGCTGGAGACAGCTGCCATTTAGCCATTGTTTTAAACCTGGAGGAGTTTCCTCCAGTCCACCTGAGGAGGCTTGAGAGACTCCATGTAGCAGGGAGGCGAGCAGCCCTGGAATTATGCCCTGGAATTATGGCACAGTAATTGCTTGGTACTTACAGTCCAGGTCTAGAAGATCTCCAAGTCATAACTCATTGGAAAGATATTGAGCTCTCATCACAAAGAGGAAATATGGTCTCTAAACAGGCAGCTAATGGTGTGCAATTTATCTGATGGCAAATCACACACATTCATTACTCTGCAGCACAGCCAGAAAGAGAAATACAAAATTAGCTGAAGGAGAGAGGGAAGGAGGGAAGGAGACATTTCCTTCCACTGTTCCTTCAAGGTGGCTCTTGGAATTAGGGTGGCAGCTCTTTGTACCCAGGGCTGCTGCCAGGACAACCCAGCCAGGAAAACCCCCTTTATATGCATCTTCCTCCCTGGAGACAACAAAAATGTTTTCTGTTATTATTTTCATGCTATTCAGAGTTCTTACTGAGAAAAGGCTTAACATTCATCCAGGAAAACCTCGAACTGGTGGAATTTTTATTGTTCTTGCTCATCTTTGCCAGCGCTGTGGCTCCAGGGGTGAACAAAGACCAGATACCCTTTTATGCCTTCCCAGCTCCTGAGCAGCACCGTGCCGAGGTTGGGAATGCCTTCCAGCTTCCTCTGCTTTACAGCTTCCTTCCTCTCCACTTCTTTTACTCTCTTCCAGGTATTTCTGGCAGAGGAAACGGCTTGCTGACTGCAGCAGGCTTTTCCTGAGGGCTGGGTAATGTTTTCCAAGCACTGGTGTGGGTGCGTGGTGAGGGGATGGCTCTGCAGGAGATGCTGGGTGAAGAACAGCTCCACTGGGCTCCCCCAGAAAACAACCACAGTCTCTCCATCCCTCACCCTTGATGGAATAAACACACATCTAATTTGTCCCTGTGTGTCTTAGGTCTCCCTTTGTGCTGTGGTTTCCCTTTGCAGTCCCGAGTGGAGGTGTCTGCAGCAGGTGGGGAGGAGGGGGAACCTGCAGGGCTTTTCCAAGCTGTCAGTGATGCAGGACAGACAGACCACGGACACTTCTCCTTCCTTCCACCTCAGGGCTGTGCTTAGGGTGGGATCACAGAACTGTTAAGGTTGGAAAGGGTCTCTAAACCCATGGAATCCAACCATTAACCCAGCACTGCTAGCCCACCACTAACCCACGTCCCTTAGCATCACGGCTGAACATTTTTTGAGCTCTTGCAGGGATGGTGATTCCATCCCAGCTCTGGGCAGCCTGTTCCAAAGCCTGACAACCCTTTCCGTGAAGAAATTGTTCCTAGGATTGAAATAAACCTTCCCTCGTGCAACTTGGAGCCTTTTCTTTTTGTTCTAATGCTTGTCATGCAGGAGAAGAGACTGACCCCACTTGTCCACAACCTCCTTTCAGGGAGTTGTAGAGCTCTTGGAGTTGAAATGTAGCAAACTCACTTGCTGATCCTGAAAAATCCTCCTTTGTTGCATGAGCTGCTGTGGAAAGGCCTGAAGGACTGACCCCTGCCCAGTACCTGCCCAGGATCCATCCCCCAGCAGCAGCCCCTGGGATCATTGAGAATTTGCAGGTTGCACACACTGAAAGAAAGAAAAAAAGATAATTTTAGTTTGCAGAACAAGTGCCTACATCAATTAATTATCCTTCATTGTGGAGTTATGGAAGAATTGAGTTGGGGAAAAAGAGTTGGGAAAAAAGCTGTAGCACTTCTTAACTCTTAATTTGCCTTTTCTAGGTAATCAGAGGGACACAGTGTCTTGGGGGATGTTTGATTGAGGTTGCTGTGGATTTTGCCTCCTATTTTTTGATGGCCAACAGGAAGTTATAAATGCCTGAAATAACCTTGATTTCTTGGGAGGGGATGCTTTGCTTCAAAGAATTCCTTCCATTTCCTCCCAGGGTGACTATGAGAATGATCTAGAAACAATGTGAAATCTAATTTTCTGTTAGTCATACACAAAACACATCCAAGTCATTGCTCCGTGCTTGGAAATTTGTCATTTGAATGTGACTGGAGATCCTGTTGCAGTTCTGAGCTGTCACCTGCTGGTGCCAGGGCCAAATCCTTGCTGGCACTTTTGCTGCAGTGGCTCAGCCTTGAGCCCCTCTGTACCCCTGCAATTCATCTGATCCTGTGCCTGGAAAAGAAACCAACAGCTCAAGGCATGGAAGGGAGGCACCTTTTCCTTCCTTTGCTTGGCCACCATCTGTTTTGCAAGGTGCTCTGCACCTCTCCAGAGAGGTGGCTGCTGTTTTCTGCTTTTCATCCCCTTCCCTCAGGTTCCCAAACAATTCCCACCACCTTCTCCTGGGACAGGTGCATTTTGGTGATGGACAGATCCTTGGAGCCTGGAGATGGGAATTAATTTAAGATATATTTTGGTGATGGACAGAATCCCTCAGAGTCCCGAGCTGGGAGTTAATAAATGAGGTTAAATCTGGGGGCAATTCTAACAGTCTTTTCATGGAGATTTTCCTGGCAGGGCTGGCTGCTGGTAGGAATCCTGTCTCACTCGGGTCACCACCAGCTGTGGACGTGATGATCCACACAACACCAGCCAAGCTGCCCCAAAGGCTTCCCCACCCCACGGCAAAGACCTCCAAACTCCATCCCCACCTCAAAAATTCCTGCAGGACTTTTAATCCCCCAGGACTGGGGCTAAAGAAACATCAGCAAGGGATGATGCCCTGGGCTTGTGGGGAGCAGAGGGACAGCCCAGGTGCTCCCTGGGGAAGGCAGAGGGATGCTGGCACCCGTGGTGGCTGTGTCCCCTCGTCCCAGGAGAGCTGGAGTGGATTCACAGTGGGAGCAATGATTTGCAGTGTATGCCAAGACAGGAACATTAAGAATAAATCACTCATAACTGGGAAGACGATAATAACCGAAGCCTCTGGGGAAATCTGTACTGCTGAACAGCATCTTTTATTATTTTTTCTTTTTTCACTTGAAGTCACTTAACGAAGCCTCATGTTGAAATCTTCAGAAAGACTCACCTTAGGGGGTATTGGGAAATATTGATAGTGTTTGGCAATCCTGGGGCTCTCAGTGAGTGGCACCAACACTGTCACAGCAGATGGACTGGATGCCTCCAGTTTTTGTTTTCCCACCCTCAATGGCTCTTCCCACCTGCAAGGGGCAGGCAAGGTCCAGCAAGAGGTCAGCAACCCCCATCCCAGCACTCACACAGCCTAATTCCCAGGGAATGGGGCTGTCAGCTCAGCAGGAAGATCCATTTAATCCCAAACTTTCCTAAGAAACAATGTATTAGCTGTAAAACAGCTTCCACATTTTATTTGCTGTTAATTTACAGCCCACACTGTGAGACAGTGCAATATTTGCAAGCAATTAAAGAGAGGATGACTCAACAGCAGCCACCTCGGGTCAGATTTTCAAGTGTTCATCGTTCATAATTAGGAAGGGATTTGGGAAGCAGTGGCTGCTCCCCACTCCCTGTCCCAGGAGCTCCTGCCATCAGGCCTTGGGGGCTCTGGGCAGATCTGGCACTGGAGGAAAACGAAGTGTGTATTAAAGATGGGAGGGATGGTCCCAGGGAGCTGCAGGCAGAGATAATCAGTACAAGGGGAAGTTCTGGATGGGGTCTGGGGTGGTTCAAGCCAAGCTTTGCCAGGGCAGGGGGGATGAGGGTTAAGGGGCTGGGCTGGCTCTGGCAGGACGAACGCAGGGGGAATTTCCGTGAAATCCTTGGGGCAGCTGCCTGTGGGAAGATAGACACAGGCAGTGCTAAAGGCAATCCTGTCTGGTACATTGCAGCTGTGTTAATTATCAAAGAGTGGGAGCAGCCTTGCCCTCCCAGCGATGGGTGTGATAACGAGTGAGTGAGCTGGGACAGGGTTCAGCTGCAGTTGGTTGGAGTCTGCTGCTGTGAGGAGCAAGGGACAGGAGGTAGGGCAGGGGACAGATAAGGTAAACTACTGTACAAGAGACAGACAGGGATAGGCAGCTGGGCTAGGGACAAGAAAGAGCTAGCTGGGACTGCAGAAGGAAGAGAGAAGGAGAGTCAGAGCTGTGTGGAGCTGCCCATGAGATGGATTGGATGCTACACAGGAAAGGTATGAAGGACTGTTAGGTAACCAAGTCCTGGAGCTTGGAGGCCTCGGAAGTTTTGAAAGACACACTCTAAGTGCATTGGCCGTCCCGACAACCACAGCTTCCCTCTCTCCTCCAGCTGCCCTCTCTCGTCCGGCCGCCCTCTCTCTCTCCTCCCGCAGCCCGGCACCTCCGAGCACCCCTCCGGCTGCCTCCCGCCCCGGCGCGGCTGCGGGCGGCGCAGGGAAGCGAGGAGGACTCGTTCGGCTGGGCTGAGCAGCGAGCACAGCCCGTGCGGGCACACCCGGGGGTTGTCCCAGCCTGGCCACGGGTGACACGGGGATGCTCCGGCTCTGCCTCCCTCCAGCTGCGGCTCTGCTGCCGCAGCTCGTCACTGTCCGCTCTCCCCAGGAGACACGGAGAGAAGGTGTTTGGCTCGGATTTACAACCCTCAGCAGAGTCTCGCCGTGCTTTGGACGTGTGACAAGTCACCGCCCAGGCTGTGACAGCGCAGAGCAGCCGCGGGGGCCGAGCTGGGAAACTGAGGCACGGCACTGAAGTGGCACCTTGGCGTGACCCAACAGAGCCGGTGGCTGTGCCTGCAGCATCCCTGGGTGTCACCAGGGCCAGTCCAAGCCCTGGACACAGGGCAGTTTGGCTGCTGAGTGCCATCCTGCTGGCGGGATGGGGTGACCCCGGACTGCTCCTCTTCCACCCGAGGGATGTTGTTCCTTCCCTCCCTGCCCATCACATCTCCCACACCTCCTCGGTCCTTTAAACAGCTCCGTTTGCTCCTCTGATGCTCATTCTCCGGCTCACCTTGCTCCAGAAAATGACTCTATTTCCCACCTGCTTCTCCTCATCCCTGCCTGCAGCAGCCAAACAACACCCTGGGAAGTGATGGGGGCCTGGGAGGGGAAGAAATGGGGTGGGACCAACGTGGAAACACCAGCTGGGCTACAGGGGTGTCTGGGTGGGGAAGGGTTGGTGGCCCCTCCCTGACTCAGAGAGCTGTAAAAGGGAGGGAAATGGGGTTTGCATCTCCTTTCTGTTTGGGGGAGTGAGGAGGCCAAAGGCAGGTGCTGCTGGTGAGCAGTGTAAGGGTTTTCCCAGAGTTTTATCTCCCCTGCTCAGGGCTTTCCCCAGCCCCACATTCTCAAGGAGCTTTGGTGCTGCTGGAGACATCCTGGTGCCTTCAGCTGGGGCCACCGCTGTCCCTGGCACACGTCTGCCTCTGGAAATGTGGAAACCTGTCTCTGGAAACATGGCAAGACCCCAGGGTCATGCTGAAGGCTCAGGCACAGGGGAGAAAGCAAACGCACACAGAAGTGAACCCGCCCTTCTGCAAACAAACAGCATTTCACAGCCAGAGATAAAATACTGGAATAAATCACAGAAGCCACCAGAGTGGGTACAGCTCCCTGGCCACAGCAGGTGGGCAGGGACATTGTCACTGTCAGGGCTCAGACGAGTTGTCACCCCTTTCCAGCCAGCTGATGGTCCATGGCACCTTGCCTGGCAACTCCTAATGATTACAGGAAATCCCAGAGCTGGTCCAGCTACAAGAGCTGCTGATTTAACAGTTTTGCCATAAACCATTCTTCATTACATCTGGGTTTCACTGGATGACCCAGGCCCTGCTGAAGAAGTGCTATTTCTTCTGCAGTCAGCTGTATTTTAATAAGTTACATTGTGGGTAAAACAGCCCCAGAGAAAATCCATGCATTGTTCCATTCATCAGCCACAGCAAGCTCAGAATGAAAATATTCCAAGGTGAAGTAATGTACTGTGACACTGTGTGAGTTAATTTATAAGAGAATTAACTGTGTTTAGAAGAAAGGATGAAACTTTCTCCAGTCAGCTAGGGTTGGAGAAGCTCTAAAATGAAACAAACTGGTAGAAAAAAACCAGTTCTTCCTTAAAAGATGGGTTGGTTTGGGCATGCTTTTTTGTTTCTGCTTTTTAAAAGTTCAGGTGCTAGAAGTGTGAGTGGAAGTGCAGCTCCCTGAGTTGATCAAGCTGGGGAACTTCTGCTGCTTTGCTGATTCCCATCAGCTGGAGCACTGCTGCCCTGCCTGGTACCCTCCTGGCTGTCAATTCGGGGATGCTGAGGAGAGCTCTGGGATGGGTGAGGCTGCCAAAGCCTTTCCTGGAACTGCCCTGGGATGCTCAGAGCAGTCTCAAGGGCAGGAGGGCTCAGCTGCACCAGGGGCTCTTGGGCTTCAGGCTTCTGCCAGCCAAAGCTCACAGGAATTTGGCCACCACGAGCATCCCATTGGCTTTGAGGTCCCTGAGCAGGGAGGGGACACGAGCACTGCTGTGTGCCCTGTGTGGGCAAAGGGAGCTGCAGGCTGTGGGTGCCAGCTGTAAAAGGCTTGGGATGCCATTATCCCAGGAGATTTCCATGCTGCTTTTTGCAGCTGCACTTCCCTGGGTGCCTTTGGGACATGAGCTCTCTGCTGTGAAAGTCCTGGCACCTCCTCGGGCTCCTGTCCCCTCCCCATCAGACCCTGATCACTGCAGCCAGAGACAGGGACACATCCCAAGGTGGTGCCTGGCTGGGGACACACATCACACCTTGCTGGGCATGATCCCCATGGCCTTTGGGTCTGGCTACAGGGATTCCCTGGTGCTGCACACCTGATCTCCCACCAGCAACGACAGATGGAGCCAGGAAGGACCCTCCAGGCCTTTTATTCCAATGAAGGTTTGCAAATTCTTCCCCCTTATCTGGCAGCTTTCACCTCAGCTTTGCAAAAGCAGCAAGGAGTCTCTGTTCTGTAGCTATTTTTCACCATAATGATTTATAATAGATGACGAAAATGAAAGTGCTGGAGGAAGAGAGGCCCAGTCTGGGCACTCAGATGGCCCTAATGAAGTCCCATCCAAGTTCCCATTTGTTGTCAGCTATTAATTCTCTCCCCAATTCAGTCCCCAAATTACTTTCCCTAGAACTGAATCTAAATATGAAAATCAATTAGGAAGGGAACGAGTAGCTACATCTGGGAGAGGAGGCAAATATAATGACAAATCACCTGGTTCCTTTCGAGCATGCAAATTAACATTTAGAGTGTATTTTGAGGAAGGGGAGCTTGGAAATGCTGCTTCACAGAAACTGCTAGATCAATTTTCCAAGCCTGAGTGCTGGAGATTCTTCAAAGTTACTGAGGGCTCTGTCTTGGGATAAAAATATAAAAAAGGCAAGAAATCAATGCTGATAATTAATTTAGCAGAATCTATTCGTTCTTTCTCCTTCCAGTCAATGCAAAGAGAAAATCATGCACGAGCTGAATTTTACATTTCCACAGAGATTGTGCCGGGACAAAATGGATAAACGCTCATAAATTAGTTCAAAAGCTTTGCTGTGTTGTTGAAGTGGGGCTTTTTAATTAACTGGAGGAATTTGTCATCACATTCCCCCCCTGCCCTTGTGAGGGGAAGCGAGTGCCATCCAGTGTGCCTGGGCAGCCCAGCCCTCCAGAGTGCCAGCAGCTCCAGACTGGAATGTGGAAGAGCTTTAAGCTGGGATTGTTTTGTTTTAGGTCTGTTTAGTTTGGTGTGCACCTGATGCATTGCAAAGCCCAGAATCCACACTGGGAGCTCATGTCCCACCCAGGATCCTGCTTGTGTCCTGCAAACAGGAGCTGGCTGTGAGTTTGTGGGATTCAGACTTTTTAGTAGGGCTTGTGATGGGACAGGGTTTCTAAACTAAAAGAGGGTTGATTAAGACCAGATATAAGGAAGAAATGTATTTATGGTGAGGGTGGTGAAACACTGGCACATTTTGTGTTTCTGTAAATAGTTTGGGGGTTTGTAGGGTTCCTAAATAGTTCAGAGGAGCCTCAGTAAATATTTAAGGAGGTTGCAGGATTGGTAAATAGTTTAGAAGGGTTGCAGGGTTACCAGGGGTGCTGGGCTGAGAGCCTGGAGCAGGGGCAGAGCAGCAGCACATCCTGTGCTCTGTCCAGCAGCAGGCAGAGAGGAACCACGTTTTAATTATTCAAAACTCATCTTCCCCCCCATTAGCAACAAATGAGAAGTGGATGGATTTTAGTAATGAATCCCTGAGAGGGTACTTGAGTTTAAGGCAAAATCTGTCTGGTTAAATCTATCCTGTGGAAATGGATTCAAACTCTCTGATCCTCCAAATTCCATTCAGTGGGAGCACGATGCTGGGCAAAAATGTGAAAGTGGAAAACAAGAGAGGGAAACGTTCCTGGGCAGGTTTTGCCTTTGGTGTCAGCGTCAGCAGTGATGGGGGATGAGGGGAGCTGGGGACACAGGGCTGCAGCATCCCAATGGATTCGCCCATGGAGCTGCCTGTGCCCTGGGAAAGGGAAAGGGCTGCTTTGGTGTTTCAAACCTGTTTAGTGACCAGTGTGCTGTGGCCTGGACTGTGCTGGGGCTGGAGGAGGGATTGTCCCTGCGATGCCAACAGGGACAAAGCCCGGGGTGCTTGTGGAACAGGGGTGTGTAAAAAACCAGGCTGGTGGAAGGAAGGAGTTTGCCATGGTTATTGCGGGTGGTTGGCCCTTGCTCCAGCTGCAAATGGTTGATGAGCTGATTAATTTCCATGGAGATATCCTGAATATCTTGATTAATGCATGACAGACTCAGGGGTTTGCTGTCTGTGGGGTTTGTGGCCCATCCCAGGAGCCCCAAGGGTGACATCCCTGGGATGCTGGCCCACACCTCCAGCAAATCTGGGTTTTGCCCCATGCTCAGGGACTGAAACATAAGATTTTGCATGTATCCAAACAAAAATTGTGTTTTTCACTTTGTTTGTGTAAGAACACAGGGCTTTTCCCCCTGCAGCCCATGGATGTGGGATGTGCTTCTGGATCCCAGCTCACCGTTATCACTTTGATAACATCCAGGAAGAATTAATACACAATATCAAAATCTAAATCCCTCAAAACAGTTTGTTTTCAACCTGGATGTCCCAGTGAGGAGTGGCAGCTGTTCCTAGATTGCCACCCTTTATGAGGATCCAGTCCCTGAGATCAGATTCAGATGCTTTTGCCCCAAGCTGGGAGAAAATCCTGCCATGCCAGGCACCTGAACCTTCTCAGTGCTGGAAAAGAGAAAATATTCACTGGTGCTTTAGAGCAAGGGATGGTTTCTGGGGCAGGAAAGACAGCCAAGGAAAGGTTCATTTATTATCCTTGTCATGAATTTTATTAGCAAAGGTCTATTGTAGGCATTTTTCTGTTTCTGCTTGCTCATTGTTTTCCTTAGGAGCGGCTGAGCTGTTCCCCCCGATCAGGTAATGAGGTGCAGGGAGCAAACCCCATTAATCAGAGCTGGAGAATGGGAACAGGGACATTGCCCATTCAGCCTCTTTTAAACCCTCAGTGCTACATCAGCCCAGAACTAACCATCACCCCCAGCCCAGCAGGAGCCTGAGCCTCCCAGGACTGGTCCCTGTGCCCTCTGGTCCCAGTTCAGTCCATGTAAACCCCCACAAGCTCCAGGGCCATGTTTGGCAGCAGGACTGAGCTGTTATTTTCCCTCCCTCATTACCAGACAAATCTCCTGGTGGGTGATGTTTCTGTGATGGGTGTTGGCCATGATCCCAGTAGGGCAGGCAATCATGTTCCATTATTTCATTAGCAGGACGAGGCTCATCCTGGTGACTCCATGCACTGGCTCCAGGCTGGGGCAGCAGGTTGGTGCTCCAGAGGGGTTGGATGCTGTTTGCTCCAGGTTTTCCAGCCCTGTGCACCCTCCCTGGGGCTTCTGAGCTGCCTCTGCTTCACCACTGGCCTGGGCCACTCAGCAGCTGCTTGAAATGAAGGGATTTCTATTTCCTCTGCCTTGAAAAAACAGAAATGATCTATCTAAAGAGAGGATGGTAAAGGGATTTCTACTTCCTCTGCCTTGAAAAACCAGAAATGATCTATCTAAAGAGAGGATGGTAAAGGGTTAAGATTTTATTGGACAGTTCAGTTGCTGTGTCTGTGTGTGGAGCTTCCCTGAGTTCTGCCCCCAGTTTGATTACCATCAAACCCCAGCACGTTTGTCATGGGGAAGGAGAACCTCAACTGACATTTTTAGGCCAGGGCCAAATTCATCACTTGTCAGGCAGCTCTGCAGCCGTGCCTGTGCATTTGCTGGGAACACGGAGGGGATGCTTGCAAACCAAGCAGGTTCCTGTGGGGTACAAGCTGACCCCACACTGCCTGGCGTGTTCCCTGTCCCATCTGCCACTGTCCCTCTGTCCAGTCTGTGTCCCAGCACAGCTTGTCCAGACAAACCTCCGAGCCAGAGCCCTTAGGAGCAGTCACAGAGGTTATTGAGCTGGATTTCTCCAGCCTGGGAGGGATCCTATCCATGCATGGGGATGCTCTGGGCTCTGCAGGGACAAGGCTCATGCCCAGATGTCCAGAGGCTTTGCATGCTCTCCATGGCCCCAGCAGCACTGGAAATGTGTGTCTGAAGGTAGAGCCAGCTCATGCTTTGCTTTCCCTGCTCACAAAGCCAAGGCAAAGACCAAACCCACTCAGGGGGTGTCACCAGGGCTGGCTGAACCCACAGGGGCAGGACCCTCCCCAGATATGTTTTATCCTTTTTGCCTGCACCACCCATCCCAGAGGGCTCATACAAAGCAGTTTTGGTCTCTGGCCACCCTCAAAGGAAGCCAAGGTACTTCTGAGCCCCCAAGAGAGCCCTGCTGCTCCCATCCTGACCCCGACTGGCTGGAGGAGCCACACGGGGAAGGAGCACATGTAGACCTCAGTATTGCCCTGAGGTGAGCAGCAGGAGAGCAAAGTGGGGATGAAACACCCTCCTAACACCCCAAGTATTACATGCCAGACAGCACAGGGCCTGGAAAGCCAGAGGATTTATTGGAAAAGACATTGTCAGGCTGAATAGCATCAGAGGGAGAGGCATTGGGGCTTGGCATCTTGGTAACAGGAGCAAAGTCTTGCTTTGAAGGAGCTGCTGCTCCCTCACTCGTATTTTGGCAGGTCAGTTCCCACTTTTGGGGAGTGTTGGATGGGTGTTTTACCCTGGGGTGCAGGAGTGAGGCAAGGCCTGCAGTCTGGCTGGACCAGCTCCTTCTTGGGCCGCAGAAAGTGGCAGCTCTGGGATTTGTCCCCAGGTGTGTGACACGTCCTCCCTCTGTGGCAGCGACCTGGAGGGGGGGAGTGTTGTTCACACTCAAGAAAACACAAGTTTGGAAAGGAAGAGATGTGTAAAGGCTTGGTAAGAGCTCAGCACTGGGTGAATGCTCTTCTCCCTGCAGGGAATCCCTCTGTTCCAGCCCTGGGGTGATGCTCCTGCTGCAGCCAGTCAGTCCCTGCCCTGATCTGGGGTGATGCCAGCCCCAGGCTGCCAGTGGAAATTTTTAACCCCATTTTAACACTTTCCTGGGTGTTATTCACAGCAATCACAGCACTTCTTGTGCAGCAAAGATGTTCCAAGTGGGATCTGTCTCTCCCCTTTGCTCTGCCACCCTCACCCCCTCCCTGGGCACACTGGGGTTGAAATTCCTGATCTCTCTCCTCACCTCAGGCTCTGCAAGAACAAAATGGTTTTGATAGCTCAGCCCTCAGCTCAAGCAGCTCCGTGCTAACAGTGAATGGTTTTGTTTACCATTGGGACAATGGTTCAGGGTGATCATCAGGAAGAGTTTTTCATGGAAAAAATGGTCAAGCATTGGAATGGGCTGCCCAGGGAGGTGATGGATTCACCACCCCTGGAGATGTTTAAAAGACAACTGGACATGGCACATGGTGGCATGGTTTCGTTGGCAGCGTGTGGATCAGGCAAGGGTTGGATTCAATGATCTTGGAGGTCTTTTGAAGCCTAAATAATTCTGTGAAATGATTCCAGTGCCCAGGATCAGGGCTGGGAGTGCTGACCTAAGCCCACACTTACCTGTGCCTCATTGTGCCATGTGTGGGACCTTTCTGGAGAGAGAATCTTGGCATCTCCCTCCTTTCCTGCTTCATCTGAGCATTGCTCTTGACTCTCCCACTGTCCAGTGTCCCCTCACAATAAAGAAAACCTTCCCCTGCCAGCTCTGAGGGGCTGTGGGGCATTCAGGCAGTGTCAGAATCCAGCCCAGACTGTGCCATAGGGTTTTACCTGCCACATGAACCTTTTGTAGGGTTTTCTCTTGGATCAATCCACCTCTTAGCCCACTGTCCATCTTTTTGGGGCATGAAAGACTCTCAGGGGAGAGAGAGAAGAGCAGGAGGGTGCCTGAGAGCACAGGCAGGGCCTGCACTGGGTGCTGCACTCAGAGCAAATGCTCAGGGCTGTAACTGTTTCCCTGAGCCTTTGAAATGTGTTTGCTCCAGCTGCCTTTGGACCTCTCCTTTGGGCTGGTGCTTGGGGAAACCTGCTGGGCAAACAGGGGCATTAGCAGGGAGCAGCACTGGGAGCGGCTGGAGCAGCCCTTTGGGAGAGCTGGGAGGACTGGGATGCTGGGGGCAGCAGGATGCAGCCCCGCAGGGCCGTGGGGATCCTTCATCCTCGAGTTCCTGCTGCAGCAAGCTCCCCACACGACTTGCAGCCCCCAGAGCAGCTGGGTGAGGAGGAGTAACCTCCCAGCTGCTGAACCTTCCATGAGAGAGCTCTGCAAACAGCCAAAGGTGAGGTTTACCCAGTTAGCAGCTGTGTGGTGATGGTATCTGCTCAGCCGTGCCCGTGTGTGCTGCTGGCCCGGGGACAGGGAGGGTCTGTGGTGTGTGGGCTCCCCGTGTGTCACAGCAGGCGTAATAAAACGGAGCTAGGCCGAAGCCTTTATGTGATCAGCTCTTTTATTTGTTGTAGGGGGAGCTCGCCCTAAGGTGCCAGCCCAGGGTCGTCACCACCAGGAGGAGGAGGTCGTGCAAAGTCGTCTCTTGCACGGGGCAGACACAGGTTCATCCTTGCAGCCTCACAGCAACCCACGAAGGCGATGAGCGGGGCTTGTGGTCTAGGGATCCTGCTGGGAGCATCACCTACAAGTTATGGAGAGAGGCCTTGAGGGCACGAATGAGGGCCAGCAGCCCTGCATAAGTGCCCTTCCAACAAGGTGACTCAGTTGTTGGTAGTTGTTTCTTTTCTTCTGATACGGGTGGTTTTGTTGTTTCTGGGGTCACCATCCCATCAGTCTTAGTTTTCATTTACACACGTCTGTCGAGGCTCCTCTTCCAAGTAAGGGCAGCTGAGTAGAGGCTCTGGGCATGGCTTGATGATGACATCTGCAAAGGACAGACACAGGCTTCCCCAGCCCTCCATTAACATGAACATAACATTAAACAGGTGAGTCAGAACTTAACACTCATTATAACATTACAACAGAAGGAAGGATTTCTAACATGAAACATTTTCTAACAGCAGGTATGGAACCTGCAGCTGCACCCCTGCAAACCCTGCTGGGGCTGGCACTCCCTGTGAGCTCCCTCTGCTCTGCTCTCCCTGAGACCAGCCAAGAGAGCAGCCCAGACCTGAGGGGATAAAAGCCCAGCCCAGACCTGAAGGGATAAAAGCCCAGCCTGGTGTGCACCAGAGCTCCCTGAGCTGTGTCTCCACCCTTGGGAAGGTCAGGGCACTGCTCAGCCAGGATGCTCAGGCATGCTGATGCTTCCCTGCCCCAAGAACCCCCCTCCTCACCCTTAGTTAGGCCCCAGATCCCCATCCAGCAGCTGGGATGGGAGCTGAGTGTCAGCAGGGCTCTTTTGGGAGTGGGTTTTGGCTCCGTGGTGAAGCTGGGTCCTGCTGGGAGAGGATGGGAGGTGGATAAACCTGACCAGCACCACGGGCTCTACCAGTGCTGCTGGGCTTCAAAGCTCTGCTCAAAACCCCTCGCAGGGAAACCACAAAAACCCAGCTGAAGTGGCCCAGCTGGTGTCCTGCACATGGAGAGAGCCCAAATGGAGCATCTGCCCCCAGTCTGAGGGAATGATGGAAAAGCCTGGGGCTCACAGGATCCCACCCAGATCTAGCACCCACTTTGGCCTCAAACCACTCACTTTCCTGGCTGCTGGTCCTGCCTCCTGCTTGGCTTTAACTCAGGAAATGCAGCTCCAGGCTGCAATGCTGCCGCCCCTTCTGAGTGTGTCTGTCCTGCTTCATAGCCAGAAATTCCCATTTTTCCCCACCACAAATAGCATTTATATGTGTGTGTGCATTTATAGATATAGAGACAGCTTTGCAAGCTGATACCCAATCCTGCAGTGCTGGGTTAGCAGTTGGACTCGATGATCTCTAAGGTCCTTCCCAACCTTAACTTTTCTGTGCTTCCATAATTATATACATTTTCATAGAAATAAAATAGATTTGCAAGCTGATATCCAATCATGCAGTGCTGGGTTAACAGTTGCACTCAATGATCTTAAAGGTCCTTCCCAACCTAAATGATTCTCTGCTTCTATGATTAAGTCTGTATCATCTATATCTATATCTATCTCTCTCTACATATATCTGTATTTATATAAATAAGCACAGTTACAAGTTGGTATCCAGTCATGCAGTGTGGGTTAATGGTTGCACCTGATTTTAAAGGTCTTTTCCAACCAAAATGATGCAGTGCATCCATGCACTGAAGAAAATACCAGTGGGGTTCTGCAGTAGGGGAAACTGAGGCCCAGGCTGGCTGTCATGTGCCTGAAGACATCAGAGTTCCTCAGATTAATTCAGTAATTCAGGGAAGGGATGGGTCACCCTGACTGCCTTTGTGCCAGCCCTGTCCTGGATTTCAGAGCACACTGCTCATTTATTTCCCAAGTATTCCCCAATACATGACAAATGAGATCTGCATTGGGCTCTTGTGGGGGTGAAAGGCACCGGTGTGAATTGGGATTAAGGTTTTGGTTTGGTTGGTTTTGCTTCTTCCTCTGTTTCCATGAGGGATGACAGCAGTAGCACCATGGCTGCAAAGGCAGAGCTTGCTTGGAGAAAATCCAGCCTGCTTTGACACTCTGTGGCCCTGAATGACAAGAATGAAATTAAAAAGGGAGAGGAAAAAAAAAAAAAAGGGAAAAAAATGGAAAGAAAGAAATTTCAGCAGCCACCACTGCTGCTCTGGCATTGCTAATCCAACAGCTGAAGGTTTATTTGTACTGACTAAGCTGAAGTGAGCAACTTAATTCCCTTTAATTCCCTTCAGAAGGCTTCAAAAAGCCTAATAGCTGTTTTCCTGCTTGCTGGGAGCTCTGAGGCAGCCCCCAGCCCGCCCAGGCTCCCTGGGTTCCAGTCTGGTGGCTGGATTTTGATCAGCCCTTCCTAAAAATGGGTGGGATTGGAGCCTGGAGCAGGGCTGCTGGGCTGGAGCTGTTGCTCCTGGTGCTTTCTGCATTATTCAGGCAGGGCTGCTCCGCTGGCTGGCCCAGGGGGGCTCAGGGCTGGCCCCGCTCTGTCCCCCTGCCACGGGGCCACCCTGCAATGTGCCTGCAATGTGTCACCTGGCCAAACGTGTCTCTTAAAGCCTCCCCTGGCCCCTGGGGCTCCAAAAGCAGCTTGGGGGGTGTTTAATACACTGCAAATCCCACTCAGGCTTTGCAGCATCCCTTGAGCACCTCCGGGCTTGGGTGTGGATGTGGCAGAGCTGCTCAGGACTGGTTTTATACTGGCAGAGCTGCTCAGGACTGGTTTTATACTGGCGGAGCTGCTCAGGGCTGGTTTTATACTGGCAGAGCTGCTCAGACTGGTTTTATACTGGCAGAGCTGCTCAGGGCTGGTTTCACCTTGGTAGAGCTGCTCAGGACTGGTTTTATACTGGCAGAGCTGCTCAGACTGGTTTTATACTGGCAGAGCTGCTCAGGGCTGGTTTTACCCCGGCAGAGCTGCTCAGGGCTGGTTTCTCCCTGGCAGAGCTGCTCAGGGCTGGTTTTACCCTGGCAGAGCTGCTCAGGACTGGTTTTATAGTGACAGAGCTGCTCAGGCCTGGTTTCTCCCTGGCAGCCCAAAGCTCAGAGACACCAAAACCCCCACCCATGCAGAAGCTGCCTAAAATCCTGGGAAATACAGCAGAACATCCCCCCTCACTCTGCCCTCAGTTGGCAACAGGTGATTCCAGCCCAGCAAAGCTCTCTCCATCCACCCCCAGTGGGTGAAAGGCAACCTTTGCCTGTAAGAATCTCTTCAGCCAATAAACCATGGGAGAAAAAAAAAAAATCAATCTGAAAAAGAGAAATCAGATTGAAAAAGAGAAATCAAACTGACCCAAATTTTCAAAAATAAGCTCAAAGAAACTGAAATATTTTAATCAGTGTGGGCTTTCAGGAGGATTTCGGGGTCTGGGCTCTGCACAACAGTGGCTGCTCTTCCCTCTGAGTCTTGGAACATATTTGGAAGAACAGAAACGGAACTGGAAATTGAACTTTTTGTATTTGAGGGATGGGTGCCAGGTCTGAAAACAGAGAGGACAAAGGGAGCCCCAGACTGGCAAGAGAATGGGAGTTTTACCTTCCTGTACCATTTAATATCCATGAACTTTCGGCCCATAATAAGAAATAGTTGAGAATTTGATGCAAAGCACTTCTTTTTTCTACTAGAAAATGGAAATTGCAGGGGATATTTGCTGGGAAAAGGTGATCTTGAAGTGTTTTGCAGGGGAAAGCTGGGAAATTACTTCAAACTCTGTCTAAACACTCATCCACCGGTGATATGAAACTGGATCTCATTGGGAGGTTGCCACTGATGTGTCATAATTCAGTGAGCACAAAATCAAATCTCCCTGCTTGGTAACATCCCCATTCCTCATTTTCCATGAAAAGAAGGTTTTGCTATTTATTTGTTTCGTGCCAATGCTGTGAGTGAGCCCAGCCTGGTGGAGAAGGGACTGCTCCCAGGTGGGCATTTCAGTCAGGGCAGCAGCAGAGCTCCTGGTCCAGACCTGAGCAGAGGGAAGGTGCAGGTTCAGCTGGGAGGGGTGGGGATGGGGGCTGCCCTCTGCCCTGGAGCATCCCAGCCTGGCTCGGAGCCGTGACGTGTCCCATCCTCTGGGAGAAACCAAAATAATCCTTCAGGTGTGGGGCAAAGCCTACTGCAAAGGAAAGCAAAGGATCTGGCAGGCTCAGAGGATTTTAGGAAGGTGTTAAACAGGGGGAGGTGATTTTAGGGGTTGTTAAAGAGTTGGTGTGGGAAGGGGTGGGTGATTTTAGGGGATGTTAATGAGTTGGTGTGGGAAGGGATGGGTGATTTTAGGGGATGTTAATGAGTTGGTGTGGGAAGGGATGGGTGATTTTAGGGGAGGTTGAAGAGTTGGTGTGGGAAGGGGTGGGTGATTTATGGGGGTGTTAAAGAGTTGGTGTGGGGAGGGGTGGGTGATTTTAGGGGAGGTTAAAGAGTTGGTGTGGGAAGGGGTGGGTGATTTATGGGGGTGTTAAAGAGTTGGTGTGGGAAGGGGTGGGTGATTTATGGGGGTGTTAAAGAGTTGGTGTGGGAAGGGGTGGGTGATTTATGGGGGTGTTAAAGAGTTGGTGTGGGAAGGGGTGGGTGATTTATGGGGGTGTTAAAGAGTTGGTGTGGGAAGGAGTGTATGATTTTAGGGGAGGTTAAATGGCCAGTTTGTTCTTGCTGGTGAGAGGATTTTGGGGCCAGTGCAGAGCTCAGGCTGGGGGCTCAGCTGACCCCACAGCTCACTCTGTGCCACAGGGAGGTCCCCTGGCACACCAACAAGGTGTGTGTAGCACACCCTTCAAAGAAAGGCCCTGATTTCTTTCCCCTGCTTTTTCCACACCCCTTTTATTGCCTAACCAGGAGCAGCTGAGCAGTTGCCTGCTGGGATGGGGGATGCTCCCTGCTCAGTGCCAGGGATGGGGAGTTGGGACTCCTGAAGCTCCAAACCAAGGCCTGGGGGTGGCAGGTCACACGAGGTGGCACTGCAGGAAAGGGTACAGCAGGATCCTTCCTTCCTTCCTTCCTTCCTTCCTTCCTTCCTTCCTTCCTTCCTTCCTTCCTTCCTTCCTTCCTCTCTTCCTCTCTTCCTCTCTCCCCTCCCTCCCCAGCTCCAGTCTCCGCTGACATCTAGTGGCAGTGCCACAAGGAAGGCTCAGCCTTTCCTGCGGGCTCCCATCCTCGCTGGGATGTCACCTGCCCCGGGGAAAGCCACCTGACACCTGCCCCGGGGAAAGCCACCCCCTCGCACGTCCCTGCCATCACCTGGGCTCTGCAGATGGGGACATTGAATGTGCATGGCTTTGAGCCCTGTACCTGCCTGATTCCGTCCTCTTGTCCTACGATTAGGGGGAAATGATGGGAGGAGAAGCCTCAAACTCCCTCCACAAGGATGGTTGCTGATCTGAGGCACTCAGCAGGAGGTTCAAATACTCCAGGGTGAAAAGGCTTTTCAAATTTATGGTCCAGGATGAAAATGCTTGATGCAGAGCTTTCTAAATACCACAGCAAAGCCTTGCTGGCTGCAGTTTGCCTGCTGTGCTGCCCTTTTCCCAGCTCCTCAGCAGTGGGAGCACGGCCACTCTCCCGAGCAAGGGAGGGTTTGAGACGTGCTGCTGGAGGCATCAGGCAGGTCTCACAGCTTGCCCATCTAAAGGAATGAAAGTTTTGGTGGGATGGGTCAGCTTTGATCTGCTCAAATTGAGACAAAAGCTGTAAAATGGAAGGGGGAGTTAAAAAAAAGAAGAAAAGAAAAAGTAGAGTATCAGCGATTGAATGCGAGATTGGAACCCTGATTCATGATCAGAATTCGATTTTACTGAGATTTTCCCAAAGCTTATATACCATTTCTAGGAAGGTTAATATTTACTACTACAAAGATAAAGTTAATCATGGCACAGACAAACTCATACATTTTACAACATATCTTGTTTGGGCAAGTTTAATTTAATTCCCTTATTCTGGTAAGCAGATGTAATCCCATCTTCTGTAATCTTCAAAGCTCTGTTTGTTCTTGCCAGGGCATCCTGGTTATCAAACTAGCTATGCTAATTAAGTCTGCCTCGCTCTCTGACTTGTGTATTCCCATAGTAGAGGAGAGGGATCTGTGAGGAGTTGGGGATGTTGAGGGCAGAGGGGCTCCACAGGTGGGGATGGAGGTGGGTGACACATCCCCAGGTCTTGTCACCCCACCAAGGACAAGGGATGCACCTGCAAACCCGGTTTGTAAAACCCGAGCTGGTGCAGCCACCAGTGCATCCCACCCCCGGCACCTGCACGGGTGGAAGGGCTGGAGCTGCCTCATTTGCCCTCCTCCTCCAAAAAAGCAGCTTGATTAACTTGGCTGCAGTGCAAACAGAATGTTATGCTTCGTGTCATCTCCCCCGTTCTGAATTTCCCTCCCAAAGTGCCAGGGAGCCCAGCACAGCCTCCCCAGCGCTGAGGATCGCTCCTACAGGAACACATTATTTGATAGAGATCTCGTGGGTTTTTGCCTTCCCACCGAGCATCCCTATCGCTGCCCCGGTGTTGTGTGAGCACAGGGAAGCGCTCCCTTCCCATTCATGGGCTGGAGATGGCATCGATTCGCTGCCCCCGGAGGACCATCAGAGCACAATGGTCCAGCCAGCCCTTTTCTGCAGCACCGGGAGAGGAATGAGCAGCTCAAAGGCTCCGATCCCAGCTCCACGGCGGGAGGGGCAGAGCAGGGGGAGCCCGACACGATTATAAAGGGGAAGGTGGAACTCTTGGAGAGCTGCACTCCCCTCCCCGCTCAGGACTCCTGATCTACAGAGGTACCCGATCTAATTTGTTGGTTTTCAAGTGAATTAACTCCGGGGCAGGTCTGTAGCCGAGCGGCTCTGTTAAATAATTTCTGCCCCAGGAGGAAATGATTTGCCGAGGGCACAGGAGCGGGTGGCAGGCACCGATCCCCCTTGCTCACCGCAGCCAGAGCCCGGCATCCTGTGGCTCGAGGTGCCCAAAGCTCGAAGCTAAATGCTTTTTTAACGGGATAACATAGCCGTGGTATTTATTTGAGCATCATGCTTTGCATGCAGGATGGGCCTTTTTCCTGTTTATTGTTTTTTTCTCTTGCCACTGTAAAGAAGGCAGTGAAAGCCTGTAATCTCCAGCCGGCAGACACCAAGCAGATAAACTTCAGGTGCCTCCCAAGGCTCCGGGAGGAGTTTTGTCCTCCCTCCTTATCTCCACCTCCAGGTGGCATCATCCCGGGGATTAGCACAGCTCCTGGGGGCAGCACAGAGGCCGCTGTCCCATCCCTGCTCCGGGCAGGGCTCCCAGGATGGGCTGCAATCCCAAACCACGCAGGCAGCAGCGTGTTTCCCCATGATAACCCTGGCCCAGCTCAGCCACCACGTGCAGGCACTGCCAGTGACAGCACAGAGCCTGGCCCCTAAACCCAGCCTGGCAGGAGCATCCCTGGAAGGGCTTGATGAGCATGAAGAAACCAATTTTCCCCATCTCCTCAGGTATTGTAGCTTTCAGTGCTAATTATTGTGTGTTTTAATTCATCCACAGCTGATACGGTCTTCAAAGCTTAAATGCCTTGCTCTAATGTTTCCAGTTTTTTTATTCCTTTTTTTCCTTTGAACTCCTGCAAAGGAGCCTCTGGGACTCCACAGCTCTTGCTTTTTGTTTGCTTTTAATCAACTGGCTTTTCTTCCCAAAAACAAAGACAAATAATGCTGCCACGGTTTCTCCTTGGAAATTTCTCCACATTGAGAAGAAGAGAGAGGGAAAGCATGACTTGTTGCAGGCTGAGTTTCCTGATGTCTTTCCATGTTTTTATCTGGTTGGCTGCAAGACCAACGACTCTCTTAATTTAGATGAGGAATTGAAGGGCACACCTATAACCTGGGAGTGATCCAGCCTGTGGGACCGTGGTGAGCAGGCGTGGTGGAAATGAGGGATCAGCAGGCCAGGGAACACAGTCCTTGTGGCAGAACCATCACGGCAAGAGTGGCACTGGTCCTGGTGTGAGGAAACTCTGGTCACTGGCGCAGTGAAACACCTCTGCAGGTGCTGGGAGGTTGGGTTGTGCTGCCCCATGGGCTGAGGTGATGCTTGGAGGAAGCACCCACAGTGCCCGTGGGTGCTGTTCCTCCTGGCAGCATCTAAGGTAGAGCTGAGTTTCCTGGGGGGATTCCAGAGGATGGATCTGTTGGCCAAAAGCACAAACCCTGTGCCAGACCTGAGGACAGTGCTGTGGCCATTCCTCCTCTCCAGGCAGGAGTGAGGAGTGGCTGCTGAGTGCACCCCTGCCACCACCTGGATAGCAGCCCCCGGCCCCTCCACAGCTCTCAGGGACAAAACCTCCCCGTTCTGCAGCCCAGGTGGGCTCCAGGAGGATGGGGGGCTCATGTGGGCATGGACAAAAGGTGATGGAAGGGGATGTTGGAGGTGGCTGTCCAGGCAGGGCTCAGAAACCACAGCACAGCCCCGGTGCCTGTTCAGGCCTACACAACCCACACCAGGAGGGCATTTACAGGGCCCCTTCTTTTCCTCCTTCCAAAGGATCCAAGTAGAACATTTTGGGTCTTTTTTTTTCTGCTTTTGTCATCTTTGCTCCCTGCTGGAGCTGATTTATCCCTCCAGCTCACAGAGCTCCATCCAAGAGGGACATGTTTTGCCTTTGTAGTACATGAGACTGCTATAAATTATTGGCTGCTTTGTGTCAGCCAGAGCCCGACACAGCCCATAAAACTTTCTGACCATGATATTGCTCTTGAACCTGGTTGCTGGTGGTGAGCTGGCACAGACCCAAAGGAAGGGCTTGGAGCTCCAGGGATGTGTTGTTCTCCAATGTGACACCCCCAGGCTTGTTCCTAAAGTCACCCAGGGGCTTTACGAGTCCGTGGAGCCTCAGAAGGAAGAGCTCTGTCCTTGCTGTTGTTTGTGCCTCTGGACAGCCACTCTTGCTCCAGCTCTGCAGGGATGGTGCAGGGAATGCTCCCAGACTCTGTTCAGTGGTGCCCAGTGACAGGACGAGGAGCACTGGCCATGCACTGAACACAACAAGTCCCACCCCAAAAGGAGGAAGAGCAGTTTCCATGGAGGGGGCAGAGCCCTGGAACAGCTGCCCAGGGAGGTTGTGGAGTCTCCAGCTCTGGGCACATTCCAAACCCACCTGGATGTGTTTCCATGTCCCCTGCTCCAGCTGACCCCGCCTTGGCAGCAGGGTTGGCCTGGGTGATGACCAGAGAGCCCTTCAAACCCTGACTATTCTGGAATTCTGTTTGTGTACCAGCCCTGGCCACCCCTCCACTGTGGACAGGTGGGCAAAGGATCCAACAGCGTGTGTTTCCAAGGCTTGCAGGTGGTGTAGTAGTTGTAATAATAATAATAGTTGTAGTTATCAATATTGTTATTGTTGTTGTTGTTGTTATTATTATTATTATTATTATTATTATTATTATTATTAGCCAAGCACAGAGCCAGTGAGGTTAAAACTCAGCTGTCCCAAGGCGAGATTGCTGCCTGTCCACTTTGTTATCCATAAGTGATGTGTGCAGGAGGGCAGTGGGAAGCAAAGCAGGCCTCTCGAGGACCACAAAAACTGGACTTTTAAATTAAAACTACCCTTTCCTGTTGGAGTGTCCCTCCTGCCTGTCCATTATTTATCCCTGCTATGCAGCAGTGATCAGCAGGTAACAAGGGAGAAAGGAAACGGATGGTTTTGCATCGTGTCTGGCCGGTTCCAGTGCTGTAAATTTTAGATATATATGGTACAAAGGAGTGCCGGGATATTAATTTCTGTTGTTGAAAATCACAGACCCTCTACTTTAATTTACTGCTAAATAATAAATGACTTTGCGAGATACTCGGCAAAGATAAAGACGCCTCGGTAAATCAAACAGCTCATAAGCACTTAGGGCTCAGTCTGTCTTGCATGTGTACTTAAGTGGTTTATATTGTTCTCAGAAAGCAGAAATAAGCAGGCATTTAACTGATGCTATCTGCCAAAATAAAGGATGAACCCGTGAGTCAAACGGTTTCCTGCAAATCCTCATTTGCATTTGAAGAGTGGAGTGAAGAGCGGTGCTGTAGGGATCTGGAAATATTTCGGTACGAGGCTCAGATGTGTCCCGCAGGAGCCACGGGGTGCAGGCAGGAGAGCAGCGGGTGGGTTTGTAAAGGATTTGTGTGGGGTTTATCCACAGCTCAGCAGGAGGAGGAACGGGGTGCACGTCTGGAAGATGCCAGGATCTGAAGCCGTCTCTCCTCACCCTGCACCTGCAAAAACACCACGCACATGATTCCGTTCTCATGGCACTTGACACGGTGCAAAGCAAGGTGAGACAGTGGTGGCACTGGGGACCCCGATCTGCACTGTGGATCTGCCATGGAGAGCCAGATCCCAGGCTGGTTCCGCCTCAGTTTCCCTCTTGGCATGGAGAGGAGGCCCTCCACCTCCCCAGGCTGCCGTACAGCTCTGCCTCATGGCTCAACACTTTCCTCCCTGGGCTCACTTGTGCCGGGCAGCAGTGACAGAGCCACTAAAATCACATCTGCAGGGAAGGCAGGAGCTCTGGGGTGGCCGTAAGGAAGTTGGGTGTTGGGCTCTGGCAGCCCAGCCCCACAGATCCAGGAAGGCAGCAGCCACAGAGTGCCAGGCTCCAGCTATTTGCAAAGGCAAGTTAGAGTCAAAAAGATGCAATCAGAGTCTGAATTGAAAATAAGATATGGATGTGGCCGATTTTGACATTTATAGCTCATGTTTATTATGTAAATTGGCCACACTCTGTAGGAATGCAGCAGAAGGAGATTGCAAAGGGCACCAGCTCATCCTTGACGTCTGTGTTGGAAGCATCTCCCGCGCATCTGTGGCCCTGTTAAGCAGATTTTTGGGGTGGTGGGGAGGCAGCCAGGGGTGTGGGGGCTCTGTGAGTGGTGCCAATGCCTGGCTGGGGCTGTGGGATCTTTAGGGATGTGGGTTTGGTGGAACAAGAGGGTGTCAGAGCAAACCATCTCAGAGCTGATCCCCAGGATACAATACAGAGGCATTTCTTTGGGAGAATTTCAGCAGCCAGAGCTCTGGCTGTGCCTTGGCCTCTCTCTGAAGGGTACAGGAAGCTCCCAAGTGCTTTGGAGTGTTTTAGAGTGTGGCTGCCTGAGCACAGACTAAAAGAGATTGCCTTGGTCCTTTGTTGAGTCACCTCTGCAGTGCCCAGCCTTCCCCCCTGCTCGGGGTCTGCTGTGAATGGAAATGGATGTTGACCCCCAAGTGCAGACACACTGAACACCTCACTGCCAGCCCAGAGCCATCCCCATCCCACAGGAGTCACGGGAGGAGCAGCTGAGTGGCTGCTGGTGCTGAGTGCCATCCTGCAGGCACGCACAGAGCAGGGAAATGTCACCTCAGAGATCCCAGGAACCAGCACCCTGTGGCATGGACAATGCCACCCTTGCAGTCCTGCTGGTTTGTGGGGACTCTCCAGCCCACCCTGGGGTGTGTTCCAGCTCCATGGAGAGGCCTGAGGATGCTGCTGTGCAGGTGTTAATTCTGACAGAGAGGAGCTCAGGGTGGGCACACTGGTCTGTGAATGAGGAGTTTGTCCAGCTCTATGGCACAGTGCCTGCTGGCTGTGGCGAGGACAAATCACACCTGGTACAGCTGATGTAAGGGGAGCAGAGCCACACAGAGCTGGATCTGGAAGAAATTTTGCCACAGTGAGTTATTCTTCAAAAAAAGAAGCCCCTGGTAGGTGGGAGGCAGCGGTGGGAATGTGCTGAAATCAGCACAGCCCTGGCCACAGCAGTGCTCCTCAGGTCACCAGCCTTTGGATTTGTCATCTTTGGAGTGGACACCAGCCCAGCTGGCTCCACTGGCTTGTGCACACAAACTGCCCAGCTGGCAGGCTGAGGGGAGAGGAACCTCCAGCTGGGGACAGTGACAAGTGCCTGAGAGAGAAAACATCTTTTTCCAGCACAGCTGGATTTGGTCAGGGATGTTTCTCTACAAGCAAGTCAAGCAAGTGTGTTTGAATAACAATTTATTAGATACACAAACCTCTTCAACCTTCTCTGCAGCAGGGGGCTGGGGGCAGAGGAGATGCTGTTGGGAGTAATTCCAGATACAACTTAGCTCTGTGGAGCAGGGAATTTTCACTTAGTTTTTCAGGGGAAGGCAGAGATCCCTGAGCTTTCAGCTTGTCACTGTGGTGGGAGGGACGTGTGCTCTTCGAGTGCCTTGGGCTCAGGTGTCCAGGTGACATGACCAGCCATGGCACTCCTTCCCCAGGGGGGACACCTGACTTTTGGCCTCTGCTGGATGTGTGGGAGAAGGGCCAGGGTAGCTCACAGCTCATTTCTGAGGCAGCAGGAGCTGGAGAACAGTGATGGTCCCTATGAACCAGGGGCACTACAAGATGATCACTACAGAAGGGACACTGGAGTGTGTCCAGAGAGGGCCAATGGAGCTGGGGAAGGGTCTGCAACCACAAGTCTTATGAGAGGGAACTGGGGGGGGCTCAGCCTGGAGAAAAGCAGGCTTAGGGGGACCTTGTGGCTCTGCACAACTCCCTGACAGGAGGGGGCAGCCGGGGAGGTGTCGGGCTCTGCTCCCAGGGAACAGGGACAGGATGAAAGGGAACAGCCTCAATTTGCACCAGGGAAGGTTTAGATCAGCTGTTACAGGAAATTTCTACACTGAAAGGGTTGTCAAACCCTGGAACAGACTGCCCAGGATGGAGGTGAGTCACCATCCCTGATGGGATTTAAAAGCTGTGTGGATGTGGCACTTGAGGACGTGTTTCAGTGGTGAACACAGTGGTGCTGGATTAATGGTTGGACTCGGTGACCTTAGAGGTCTCTCCTAAGCTTAACAATTCCACGATTCTCTGAAGCCTCTCAGTGTGAGCAGCCCTGGGAGAAGCAGGAGTTTGGGTGGTGGGAGCAGGCCAGGAGCAGGTACAGGAATTTCACATCAGAGATACCAGAGCACAAACATGCACAGGCCAAGGGCTCAACTTTATTTCAAACTCTCTGGTAAAAACACTTTACCTGTGTTTACCTACTTTAACCTGTTGGACTCCACACCTGAACATGTGAGCCCAACCTTCTGGCACAACTGGCACAGCTGGGTGCCACCCTCAGCGTTTCTGACCTCACCCAGAGAGGCCCAAAGGGATTTTAAGGGCTTGATGCACTGAAATGCTTTGTCCTTTGCAGATCTTCTGGCAAAGCTCTGGTGGCAGCAAACCCTCTGCTCTGTGCATTCGCCCCTGGTGGACGAGCTGCAAACCTTCCAGCTGATGGGGCATCCCATGCTTTGCTCCCAAGGACAAGAAAGTCTCCACTCCCTGCCCTCAGGCACCAGGTGCTCCTCACCCTGGAGCCAGTGTTCACTCATCCCATGGGATATTCCACGTGGGGGCAACACTGTGGAAGCCAATGACCCCTCCAGGAATATCTGTGGTCTGACACATCCCAGTGACCCCAAAGGCAGCAGGATCCAGCCCCAGCAGGACCAGGCTCCCAGAACCACGTGCTATTCCGTTTTCCTTACACTGTTGAAAGCCAGGGCAGCTCCAATGTGCCCAGAGCTGCTTGGGTGTGACGTGGCACCGTGGGCAAGTACCAAACCCCGTGTCTGACAGTGAAAGCATTCTGCTGGAGAGCAGGGTGAGGAAAGCAAACTACTGTGGAGCAAACTAGAAAATCCACCACTGGTGGGAAGAGGAAGAGGGAGCTGGTTGAAGGATTCACGTACAGGACTGTGACAGCAATCAAACAACAGCCCTTTAAATGTCAAGGGGAGTGAGCGTGGTTTAATAGCAACCAAAACGCTGCCAAGCTGGGTGAGGAGGAACAAAGCAGAGGGATGGAGACATCCACCTGTTATCTGCTCCCTGGAGGAAGAGAGGAGCGAGATAATTCAGGTTTATGCTTGATCTACTGTGGCAATCTCGGAGAGGTAATGTTTTCTGTTATCAAAAGGGGAAAAAAGAAAATGTTTGTTTTCAGCGCTGTCCCTGCCATCAGCCACGCAGCCCGAGCTCAGCTGTGCAAATGAGACACAACGTTTACAGCCGGCCAGAGCTGGGTTGAATTGCACCCAGGAGGGATGAAATCATGCGGGGTGTGGCAGCTGGCCAGCCCCGGGCTCCCTTGGAGGCAAAAGACAGAGTATGAGGAGGGGGCACAGGGGGATCAGCAGGATGCACGGTTTGCAGCAACGGCAGTGAAATGCTTTTACCTTCACAAATAAAAGTCGTGGGAGGGTGTGAAATGCTTTTGTTCTGCACACGCCTACCCTTGGGCCGCCCTGGAGGGAATGGGTGGCTGTCCCTGCCCACCGTGGGGTGTTGGGATTGTCCCTCCACGTCCCTGCCAGACTGGTGGCAAACAAGGCTGTGAGGTGTTGGAGCCCCTCTGGCTCAGTTTAAGTCCCTCTCTCGTGAGTGTGCCCGGGGAGCCAGCACAGCCTGGCCGGCTCAGCTGGCCACTGCACATTTGGCTCCAGGACTTTCCTACCGTGCTCTGGGTACCCCACACCCCTACAGGACTTCACTGCAATCACAGCTGGATTTGATGATCTCGGGGGTCTTTTCCAACCTCAAGGATTCTATGAATCTGCAAGGAAAAAAAGAGCACTGAGCATTATGGCTGCAGCATTAAACCAGCAACGCAGTAAAAGCGGGGCTGTGTTGGGAGAGGGGATATCCCTCGGCTTGTAAGCGCTGGTCAGGGGGCAGCAGGGAAGGGCTTTGTGCTCTGAGGAGCACAAAAGCAGCTTTTGCAAAGTCAGCTCCTCAGATCTGCGGGTATTTGTGTTTTCATTCATCCCCCTGCATCACAATTCTTTGTGCAAAGTAGGGATCATGCCCTCTGCTTTCACAGGGACTGGAAAGATGTTCCCCGGCATTTGTAGAACACTCCTGCTGCGTATTTACAAGCAGCAGAAGGAAAATGACGAGGAAATGAAGAGTTTGGTATTCAGAGCAGGCTCTGAGCAGTGCAGGCACCCACTCCTGGGGAACCTGAGTGTGGAATTACCTGCTCAGCTGGCTCAGCATGGGGCCGGGCTGGTGGTACAAACCTGTCCCTGTGTCACTCAATCCCTGTGTTTGGATGTGCCAGCACTCAGAGGCCATGCTAAGCTTAAATGGGCAAAAATGAGTTTTTGTATGGTGGTGGTGTGGTGCTTGGCTTCCCCAGCTGCTCCTCCCATCCAGGTTTTGCACGGTTTGGACCTGTATGTATATTTTATAAGAGGTCTGCTAAAATATGTTATTGCAGAAATAAAACTAAACACTGCTTCATTTTTAATGAGCCATCAGGGAGCAAGTTATTGCTTGTGTGTTGGAGTGGTTTGCTGCTCCCAGGCTCTTTATACCAAAATGTCTTGGAAGGAAAATTGTGATTAAATTTCTTAAGAGATACCTGTATTTGTGCTGAAAGGCTCTCTCTCAGGCAGCAGTGAGGCTGTTAGAGTTACTGAAAGTGAAGCACAATTCAACATGAACAGGCGGCCTTGGGAACCAGTAGCAGAATATTAAATCAAAATACTGATTTACTCTGTATTAACTGCCCTGTGGTTTCAGCTCCAGCCAAGAATGGCCTCTGAACTCTCTGTCTGCAGAGATTTTGCCTTTGGGGGATTATAATAATGGAATCATGGAACGATTTGGGTTGAAAAGGATCTAAAAGCCCATCTCATTCCACCCCTGCCATGGGCAGGGAAACCCTTCACTGTGTCCCAGGAGGGACAACCTGGCCTTGGGCACTTCCAGGGATGGGGCAGCTACAGCTTCTCTGGGCAGCCTGTGCCAGCGTGTCACCACTCTCCCAGGGAGGAATTTCTTCCTCACTTCTTTTAGGGCAAAACTATTCTGTCTTGTCCTATCGCTATCTCCCTGTGTAAAAAGTCACTCTCCATGTTTTTATAAGCTGCCTTTAGGCACTGGAAGGGGCTCTGAGCTCTCCCTGGAGCCTTCTAGAGGAGAACATCCCCAGCTCTCCCAGCCTGGCTCCAGAGCAGAGGGGCTCCAGCCCTTGGAGCATCTCCGTGACTCTCTTTGCACCAGCAGCTCCAAACCCAAACCCCGCCCGGTCGGGCCGTTCCCGAGCTGCACGGGGTGCTGTTCTCTGCCGGTCCCGAGCCCCACAGCGCTGGGCTCCGCTCCCGGCAGTTCCCGTCCCGTTCCCGGGCTCCGCTCCCGGCAGTTCCCGTCCCGTTCCCGGGCTCCGCTCCCGGCAGGGCCCCTCCGGTTCCCCGGACTCCGCTCCCGGCAGGGCCCGTCCCGTTCCCGGGCTCCGCTCCCGGCAGTTCCCCTCCAGCTCCCCGGGCTCCGCTCCCGACAGGTCCCGTCCCGTTCCTCGGGCTCCGCTGCCGGAGGATCCCGGGCGCCGCTGCAGTTCCAGCTCGCGCCGCACGAGGGCGCTGTGGCTGGCGGGCCGTGCCCCGCGCGGCGCTCTGGCCAGCGGCTGCTCTCGCTGCCCTTCCGGCCGCGCTTCCGGGCCACGTGGCGCTGAGGGAGGGTCGGGGACATGGCGGGCACGGGAGAGTGCGGGGGCGCTGAGGGAGGGTCAGGAACATGGCGGGCACGGGGGTGTGCTGGGGAGCTGAGGGAGGGTCGGGGACATGGCGGG
>WAAE01014998.1:75606-90678 GCA_013400495.1 Nicator chloris
GGTTGTGGGGGTGCAGGGGGGATGTTGGGGTGTAGTAGGGATAGTAGGGGCCTGGGGTCAGAGTTCCATCGCGGGCTGCAGTGGGGGCTGGGGGAGGCAGGGTTTGGGGGGTTGGAGCATTGGGGGCTGCAGGGTTTGGGGTCTCTGTGGGGGCTTTGGGACTTTGTAGGAGGTCAGTAGGAGGGCTGGGGTGCTGTGCAAGGACAACCCCGGGGTGTGACTGCTCCCTGAGGAGATGTTAGGCCCACAGCAGGGTGAGGGAGCAGGGGGAGAGCTGAGTGGGGCCTGTGAAGTGTAAGGACTGAGCCGTGTGGTGGGGCTGCAGGGCCAGCCCCAGGGCCAAGAGCCAGACCAGGGCTTCGTTTTTGCTGTGAGTGTCCCAGAACTTTGTGTGTCACAGGATTCCTGCCAGGGCTCAGCCCCAGAGAAGCCACAACCCCAGATGGTGACATGGGTGGGACTTGGTGCTTCCATTCCTGAGGTGAGGGAGCACCAGGTGAGTCGTGGGAGCCCTGTGTGCTCCTCCTAGGCTGGGGTATGGGGTTTGTGGGCTGGGAAAGGGCTGCTGGGTGATACCAGCCAGCCTCACCCGTGCCCTAGAGCAGCTCCCAGGTGGGCTCCTTGCTGGGCCTCACCTGTGCAGTAACAGGTGTGAACATTCATGAAGCATTTTGATGGTCATGTATGATACTGCATACAACAGCTGCACCCCTAATCCAAGGAAAAACGGGTTAGATTGGGTTTTTTTAATGTATACTGAGTCTTCCTTTGAAAATGTTCTGCAAAGTCAAACTGGTGTTCTCTCAGGTGTGGAAATGAGAGTCTGAGTACTTGATTTATTGCTAGATACTGTTTGAGTTGCAACTTTGTTCTCCATGTAGTAGGGAATAGTGATAAGGTTGGTTTCTGCACTTGAGCAAGTGGAAAGCTTTGTTGGAAGTTATGTACTTTGCTCTCTTGCTACATGTTTGGTTTCTCTCCTGCAGCGAGGGGTTCACCTGGGGACAGCTCAGGGGACTGTATGCCCTGGCAAGTGTGGGAAGGGAGAGGGGAAGGCCTGTGCTGGGAACCTGGTGCCACAGTGATCCCTGCTCCTGGCAAAAACTCCTTGCCAAAATAAGAAGTCCTCTTCCTGTCTGTTGCTGTGGGATGGGTGATCTGGCTCTGGTGTGCTTTTGGAAGTGCTCATGGTAGAGATGCTTTTGGGAAGGATTTTAGGGAGAGCTAGGGTGGGATGGTGCTTCAGTTCACACTGATCCGGAGGAGATGGGTCTGTGTAGGATGGGGAGCTCTGGCTAATTTTTAGCTGCATCCCTGGCTGAACATTCTGGTTATTTATTTCCAGGTGTCTGGACCAAGAGGTGATTCTGCAGGATGGTGAGAGCTGCTCTTGCAGTTTGGTTATACCTCTGTGGTCTTTTTGGGTTATCACAGAATCATAGAAGGGTTTGGGCTTGAAAGGACCATAAAGACCATCTCCTTCCATCCCCTGCCATGGCAAGGACACCTTCCACTATCCCAAGTTGCCCCAAGCCCTGTCCAGCCTGGCCTTGAACATGTCCAGGGATGGGGCAGCCACAGCTTCTCTGAGAAAGCTGTGCCAGGGCCTCCCCACCCTCACTAATTCCCTAATACTCTGTCTTATCCTTCCCTGTGCCTGTTGAAACCACTCCCCCTAGTCCTGGCACTCCATGCTCCTGTAAAAAGTCCTCCTCCACCTTCCATGTAGGTTATAGAAAATAGTTGTGCCTGATTGGATGGTGAAGATGAATAAAATCCATTTTTCAAAGTTGACTTTCTTTCTTCTTATTTCATACCTTTGTGCCTGAACACAGCAGGCAGGTGTTTAACTGCTGCAGGTGGCTGTGCAGGCAGCAGAGAACTGACAGCTGCACTGACCCCGGGGCTGTCACACCCTGCAGATGTGCAGTGCCCCAGCCCTGCTTGGGGAGCAGTCAGATCCCAAATGGAGCTCAGCAGTGCTGTGGGATTTGGGAGCATCTCGGTGTGCCGAGCTTCCACCTCCACTAGAGGGTGTGGAGTTCCGCAGAATCCTTCGTTTTCACGGAAATGGGAAAACTGGGAGCCGTTCTGTTATCGGATGCACAGGCAGCAAGGCCATGGCAGGATTACATCCCTCGGGACATCCCTGCTCTGCACCCTGGCAGCAGCCCAGGCTGCTTGTGCGTTACCCAACTGCCAGCCGGGCTTGGAGCATTCCATGAGATGTCCCTGGCCAGTCTGCAGCCAGGAAGAGCAGCTGGAGTGTGCAGGGGAGGCAGCTCTGCTGTAGGTTGGATCAGGTCTGCCCAGCTCCTGGATGAGGTTTCCTGGAGGGATAACTTGCACATTCCATGCTCCCTCCCCTTCCGCTTGGGGAGCAAAATGTATCTAAACAGCAGGGACAAATGTTTCACTTGCACAATAGCCTGGCTTCTAGATTTCCCTTCCTAGAGGGAATTTCCTCCTGGTTTGCAACATTCCCAAGCCAAGCCCAACACCAGTGTGCTGTGAAATTCCATAAGCCCATGCTGCTTGCTGGGCTGTGTGTGCTCCCTGTGCTTGTAGGATGTGCTGCTCAGCTCGAGGTGGCCACGTTGGCTCCTTGGCCAGGTACAGGATTTCTTCCGTGCTAAATTCTGCCTCCAAGTCTCTTGTTAACAATGAAATCCTGAGCAGTGCTGGACCCAGCAGTGCTGCCTTTGCTCAGCACTCCCAGAGGAGAGCTGGGTGTCTGGGTGAGTAGGTGATGCTGTGGTTGGGAATGTGAAGGAACACAGGCTCCTCTCCAGCTGCTGGTACTGTGTGGCTCTGCAGACATTCTGAAGTTGGATCCATCTGGGAGGGGAGCAGCTCCACAGGTGGGTGGGATGTGCAGCTCTGTGGGGCCAGGAGGGCCTAAGGCTGCTGTATGCTGCCAGGGATGCCCAGTCAGAGCCCTGGGCATGGGAAGAGCTAACTGGCCTCTCCAGGGACCTTCTTGGAGGAATCCTATGGGAAAATGTCCTAGAGGGAAGAGGGGTCCCAGAGAGCTGGGTAATATCCAAGCATCACTTCTTCCAGACTCAATAACATCCCTATGGGCAAGGAATAGAGCAAAAGGAGCAGGAGAGCTGCAAGAATGGACATGGAACTCTGTAGGGAGAGACAATGAGGTGGAAGAAGGCCCGGCTGTTGCACTTGCCAGGCTAAAAGCACTGCACGAACTCTGACCCAGGTTCAACTAAGAGAACTAACTTTATTACGTCACTGACTCCATTAAATAGTGTATCAAGCAAACCAAGTGATTGGTAAGCAAAGTCAACACCTCTCTAATCACATTAGTCAAGACAGGTGTCCATCAAGAGAACTCCTCCTCCAGGAAAGAATGTAAACATGGTACTGTTTACAGGAACATGCAGGAGAACAAGAATTTTCAAAGGTAAACATCAGAAGGCTGAAAAAGCAGGGCGACACCAGGCCACCCAGGATGAATACAGGGATGGTGTCTGAGTGTGCTCTGGTGCGCTCATCCATGGCCAGGAGTGCTGATGGGAGGGGNACAGGAACATGCAGGAGAACAAGAATTTTCAAAGGTAAACATCAGAAGGCTGAAAAAGCAGGGCGACACCAGGCCACCCAGGATGAATACAGGGATGGTGTCTGAGTGTGCTCTGGTGCGCTCATCCATGGCCAGGAGTGCTGATGGGAGGGGGATCAGAGACCATGTCCCCCACTGCCAGATCCTGGCACAGAGCCAGCTGTGGAGCAGCAGCCAGGATCATAACCCAGCCAAACAAATCCTCCATCAGCTGAGCGTGAAATGGATATTTATGTGTATAATGAGGAAGGAGGCAGAGGTGTTTGCACAGGCACCTGTGTTATACCTCAACTGCAGCCAGGCCAAATCCTGAGCACTGGGACTGTGCTGGGATCTGGGCAGACCCTGTGGAAGGGGAGCAGGTCCCATGTGGTCAGGGGAGATGCCCAGGTTGTGGGGAACAAGCTGAGGGCAGCTGCCAAGGTGGGGCAGGTTGGCAATGGGGAAATCTCTTTGTCCTCCAAAGCACAGCCTTGGCTATGCCTGTGGAGTCTTCCCTCTCACTAAGCCCCTCTCAGGGCTGCCTTCTGCTCTCCCCTGCTCTGCTCCTGGTTTGTGCTGAGGCTGGAAGAGCTTTGAGCTCTGTGCCTGCCTGGACCTTGAGCTGGGGCAGCAATCAGCTTGCACTGTGTTATGTAAGGGTTTGAACTTTGCCTTGTTGAAAGCGGAAATGTCTGGTCTGCTCTGATCTCTACCAGAATTGAGAGTGTGGAGATTGAGGGCTGTGGCCACTTCTGCTGGGTAAACAGCCAGAGAACTGCCTGTTTGCCACCTTTCCTCTCTCTCCACCATCCACTGAAGATGCTCTGGCAGCTCTCTTGGAGTGTGACATCTGGGAATAACGCTGGCAACCCACAGTGCATCCACACCCTTCCACTTGGCATCGCTCAGCGTTGGTGAAGGCTCACCTCTGCTGAGAGGTTGCTTTTCCTGTTCCCTCGAGAGCTGTTTTTAGGTCTGGCTGTGGTACTGCTCTTTCTTCAGCAGCAGCTGAAGTCCTTAGGGCACAGGCTACAGGGAGGACACATCTGGTGTCTCACTGCCCTGACCCTGGGGCAGGATGAAGCTGGGCTGGGCACAGCCTGAGCATCCTTGGAACTCACAGCTCCCACCAGAGCCAGGATTCCATGGCAGGAGTTGATGCCAATCACTGTGCTGTGGTGATGAAGGGAGAGGGCAATCAAAGAAAGCTTTAAAAAATTAATTTTTAAGCCATAGCTAAGAAATCTGCCATGGCTCCAAGTTGGACCTTGCAGTCAGAGGTGAGCAGGCTTAATTTGACAGCTATTTCTTAAATATTTTAAAAGCTGCCTGGAATAAACTGAATGCTTCCGAGTAGTGACCTAAATTCCACTTGCTGTAAATTTCATTAGAAAGTGGATTTGTGTGCCTGCCAGGCTGCTTTGCAGCTTCATTGATCTGCCCAAACCATGTGCTGTGCAAGTGCCTTCCTCAGCAGATTTTTAAAGAGCTCACTGCTGCGTTCTGCCAGCCCAAAATGTGACTAGTTTTCTTTCTTTTCTCTCCTCTTCCTCTTTTATTTTGTTTCCTGGTCCAAATGCATCTTTTGTTTACTAATCACATTGCATCGTTAGTTGCACGGAGTCATCCCACCAGCTGCGTGGGCACGGATGGAGCAGCTGGGAAGGAAAATGTCACTCTCTTGAGCTCACTTGATGTGCTTTGCTCCCAAATCCCCATCCCACACCATGAAGGCCAAAGACTTTTGCAACCCTGGGAGCTGCCAGCAGCTCTCTGCTCTCCAGCACCATCACCTGTGGTTCTGACACCCACTGGAAAAAGCCTCCTCCCCTCCTGCTGTCCCCAAAGTGCTGTCTATCCCTGTGCAACCACGGCTTTGGATCTTGTGAAGAGGTGTGATGGTAGCACAGATGGCACAGACTGAGCCATACCAGGAAAAATAGCCTGGGGAGATGTGGGACTGCCACACCTGTGGATGCAGGAGCAACATGCACCTCCCCAGGCCTAAGCAGAGTCACACAGGTGATGCTGAGCTCCCTTCCTATGGCAGTGTGTTTGCAGCCCACCTGCTGGGGTTAAAGGAAGTGGAGACAGCTCTGTGCAGCACCACAGGGACACAGGGTTGGTGCAGAACAACAGCTGTTACATGTTACAGCTCTGTTACATGTTTGTCTCTGTTACATGTTTGGTTTCTCTCCTGCAGTGGGGCGGTTCAGCTCCTGGGTTGTGACACACGAAGCAATTGCCTGGCTGGGCTGAATTACTGGGTGAGGGGAAGGTGGTGTGTCCCTGCAGCCCTGAGGTTGGATACCCAGCCCTGCCTGCCCATGGGAACCCTATTCTGGGGCTGTCCCTTTGCCCCTGGCACTTCTGCTCCTGTGGGGACCCCCAGCCTGGGGAAAGGCTCCATGACAGTATGAAACCCAAGTTTTGGAAGCCCCATGGCCTCGCTGTGGTTTGGGGGGTTGGGAACTGTGTGTGGAGCAGGCAGACATGCTGAAAACAAAGGCCTAACCCATAACCTCATCCTACAGGAATGAAGTGCTGGCACCTGGCAGGAGCTCTGACAGCTCTTCCTAGTTCACAGCACGAGGCAGAGCTGGCTTTTGAAGAGGAGCTTTCCTGCTGGAGGACAGTCCCAGCACTGCCAGGCTGGCGTGGAAAACAGCCCTGGCAGCAAGCACAGGGGTGGGTTTTGGCCAGGAGGGCATGCTGGTGTTGAAGGGATGTCTAAGGGGATTGGTTATCACAAAATATGGGTTTCCCTCAGCTATCTCCAGATACAGAGCCTGTGCAGCTGGGAATATGGAAGGGACTGGAAATACCCCAAACCCACCCAGAGGGGTGTCTCGTGTCAAGGCTGGAGGTTGGAGAGAAATACCTCCCTCTTCGAACCATTGTCTATGACTGAACGTGGTGAAGACACATCTGGAGGGGGGTTTGGTGCTTCTCTTGCTGTGTGGGTGATGAAAGTGGGAAGAAATCCCTGTCTTGGAGCTGTGGAATATGGGACTGTCCTGCCTCCTCCTGAGTTAGGGACTTTCTTGGGCTGAGTTTTGGCCTCCAAGCAGCAGCAGCCTTTCCACTGCCTTCCCTTCCCCTTTGGCTGCCAGCACAGGGGATGCTGAGTGCCAGGATCCTGGCTGTCCTCTGCTCTGGGAGAGGTGCTGCTCCACCTCTGCTGTACAACCCTGATTTATTTTCAGAAGTTAAACCTGAGGTCTGACAAAGACCCCACAGCTTGGGCCAGTAATATGGGCTGTCCTGGGGAGAGGGCCTTGCTGGCTGTCAGCATCCAGACTAGGACTAAACTAATTTCCCATAAATCTGAAATGCTCTGCCAGTTTCCCAGCTTCTCAACATCTCTGCTGGAGTTGCCTGTTATTTATTTCCCTGAGGTCTTAGATGTACAATAGGTTTTGCAGAGGTGATGACCCAATCCCATCCCTCGTGCTGTCAGCACCCAGAGCCTTTCCTTATTCCAGCTCTTGATCAGGGGTTTTTCTTAAGGCCCCAGGTGGCTTCAGCTGTCCCCAAGCCTCAGCTGTCCCCAGCTGCAGGAAAAGCAGGGAGGAAGGAGAGCTGGAGCCAAGAAGTCTCCTGGCTCTGTCCTGCTTTGGTTTGGGGCAGTGTGGGTGGTTCAGCCCCTCTGATGGGGGGCTCTGCAGGCTTGCCTGTTTGTGCCTGGCAGAGAGGCACCAGGACTGTGCCAGCTTGGCCATCACTGGGTGCTGGGATGGCACTGAGAGCTTCCCTGTGTCATTCCCCTGTCCAGTGCAGTGAGGCTGGAGCAAGTGCAGCTGCACTCGTGAGGGCTGGGCAAAGGGCTGGTCAGGGGGGAGCTGCCAGGGACAGTTGGATTTAAGTGTTGGGAGTGTCACCAAAGCAGCAGTTTCTCTCTGCCACCCATGGGGGTTTATGTGAAAAATGAAATTTCTGTCTATCTCCTTCCTTGTGCTTTCTCATCTCCGCCAACGGAGCTGAAGATGGGAGAGGATTTTTTCCCTATATTTAGCTTTGGAGAAATTGCTATAACTAATCGGCTTTAGGATTCTGCGTTCTCTCTTTTATTTTATCTTTTTCTGTCACTAAGACCTTGTCATGTGGCTGTGGACTGCAGCTCGCTGGCTCTCTGTTTGCTGGGCTTTCATGGAGTCAATTAATAACCCGTAAAAATAACACCTCCAGCTGTTCCACTTGCAGCTGCCAGGCTGGAGTCTAATTATGGGGCCTTGGATCCCAAATCCTGCTTTGCATGTAAAAGTGCCAGTGAATAGGAAGAGGCAGAGGAGATGGCAATGCAAAAAAGGAATGTGGTTTGGGGTCTATTTTTAGCCTTTTCAAGCCAAATGTAAAAAGACCCTTAGGCTGCTTGTGTCCTGCTGAATGTGATCACATGCACAATATTGTTCCCATGGCAAAGCGCAGCAGCCAGGGTGGGTTGGGGGTTATTTTTGGCAATTAACTTGCCTACATTGCAAACCTCCTTCTGGGTTAGTTTGCACAGTGCTGTGTTGTGGCTCACATCCATGTGCTAATGGGTTTATTGCAATCAGCTCCAGTTCTCTCTGTGTTCCTGAACATGCCAGTGGTGGGGAGGGGAGTCACACAGCTGCTCACCAGGGGCATCTCACTGAGTGGTTGGTGGTAAAGGGGTGCTCAGCCTGCCTTAAAAAGTCCTTTCCTGCTCACTGTGACACAACTTAGCTGGGGCTCTGATGGATAGGTGATGGTCTCCCTCTCATATCATCTGGTCTGTTGCGCACCCTCATCTGCTTTCCAAGCTGGATGTCGTCTCTGGGTGAACTGCTGGGCAGATTTGTCCTCCAGGCTTCTCTGGAGCCTCTGCTGGGCTGGTTCTGCCTCAGCTGCCAGCACTGCCTGCCTCCTACTCACTTGCCTCTTGCCTCCTCCTGGGTGCTCCAGAACACTCTTCTCTTGCTCCCCACAGAGGTGGTGCAGCAAAGGTCCACAAGGGCCCAGGTGCATGGGGGGTGTTGGGGATGGGGCACAAGGAAAGCATTGGGCTCATTTCCAGTCTCTGTCCAGAGAGTTGTCTGGAGGCATTTCAGTCCTTTCCATCACTGGGCTCTTGTTTAATTCAGACTCAGCCTGATTGTGACCAAAAGCAAATCAAACAGCTGTTCATTAGATAAATACTTAGTGGTCACACATTAGTCTGTAGCCACCAGTTTGAAACCATGATTGCAAATAGGCTTCCTGTGCTGGAGACTGTCCCCTTTGTCAAAACAAATTGCTTGGAGACTGGTACTGAAACCTGCCCTCAGAAAAACTCTGACACCTCCCACTTGCACAGGGGTTGCAGAGGCCCCCTGTGACAATGCCACCTCTTCCCTGTCTCCTCAGCCTCCCCATGACAACCATCAGAGCCAGGAGGTGTTAAACATCTCTCTCAGCCCTTGGGGGATAGAGTCTCTCAGAGTGTGTCCCTTCAGTGGAGCTCTGCTATGAGTTCTCTTAACCAGGCACAGAGGATGCTATCAATCCGTCCAGCCTTGCCTGGCAAAGAGATTGCAAACGTGGCTTTCCATCACGTGCTACATTAGCCACATTAATTCCAGGACAGACAGCCAGCGGTGCTCGAGGCCGAGACAGATGAATGCTGCAGCCGTGTCAGAACCAGCAGAGCTGCTGCTTGCACTGTGCCAGCTCCCCGGCTGCAGCCAGCCCTCTGCTCAGCCGTGCCCTCCGCCTCACACCTCTCCGGAGCGCTGAACTCTGCAATCACTGACACAGACAATTCAATTGGAAGGAACATCTGTCTCGGAATTGTGCTCCCATTCAGGCTGCCGCTGCTGCGATGGGATGACATTTTTCATGTGTCTTGCCTCCTTTCTTTAATCTCCTAAACACAGGCATGCCTGTGGAGCACAGGAAGGTTCCTCCCCCGTGAGAAGGAGAAAGAAATTAGCCAGCAGATCGAGTGTGTATGGCAAATAATGAGATTGCCTTGGATACAGGACCGGAATTCATGCAAAGCATGATGCTGATCGGAAACGATAAGCAGCATTTCTGGGGTCTGCAAACAGCGTCATGAAACCTGCGTTTCTCAGGTTCTGAGACATGCATGGATGAAGGCTGCCAGCACAGGCCTGATCCACAGACTGCAAGTTAAAAAATAAACCCTAAAATAGCAATACTGGTAAGTTATTTTGGTGTGCAAGTGCCTCATAATGCCTCGTTTTCCTCCAGGCATAGGAATAAGCTGTACAGACACAGGCACTGTCATGCTGGAGGAGCAGCAGTCACAAAGGCAACTTGTCCTGACATAGCTCCACTGAAAGGTGCTGTGTTTGCCCACAGGGTGCAGACCCAGCTCTAGTTGAGTCAGTGTGTCCTTTAAAAGGAGATGGATTTGTGCTATAACTTTAATAGTAAGTAATTGTTTCTTATTACTCCTCTTGTATTAAAAAAAAAAAAATTATCAGCGTGTTAGAGGTAAATAGGGATGAAGTCTCTACCCAGTCAGTGACCCAGCAGCTTGATTCAGTGCTTGTTGAAGCAGCTGAGAGTATTTGTACTGTCAGACTCATTAAAAGGAGGGATGGTAAACAGCCTTTGTTTTTATTTTTATAGGAAATTTACTCATCGTTTCTGCTGAGCCTTTGGCTGAGACTCCTATTTTTCTAAGGAATGAATGATCAGATCCTGGCAGTGCTTTAAGTCATTTAAAGAGACAACTGGAAACAGGCTGTTCCCTGGGAGGCAGGTACCAGGCAGCTCCGAAGCAGTGGCACACGGACACAGGGGCTGTTTGCAAAGGCAAGTGGAAAAGCTGGGCATTTCCAACAGCCCAGTGAACCCTTCCTCACAACTCCAGCTCCCTGTATTATGAGCTTGACATATTCAGCATCAATAAAATACCTCAGCAAATTAGTTATTATCCAATGTTTTTCCCTTTATTCCCTTTACCTTTATTTCCTTTACTGGAAGAAAGGTCATGGGGGTGAGTTCTCTTTGACCTGTGCCACCTCCTGATGTCTGAGGGATAAAATAACCCGGTGGGAGCCCCAGAGGATGTCCCCTGCTCCTTACAGTCCCCCGAGAAAACAGTGCTATCAGGCTTTTAGGTGTTACAAACATCCAACATAGATATTGGAATAAATGTTGGATCTGATTCTTCACCCAGAATACCCACTCCACCAGCTCCTCACATTTAATTATCTCTGCACAACCAGCCCCCCCTGCACCACCTGCTCACTTTTGTTTTAGCATTGCACGGCTCCTGAGCAGCGACACGGAACTCAAGGCAGGGAGCCTTGGATGGGTACAGGCTTTGCATGGAGAGCATGGGAATAAGGGCTGGGACACGTGGACACGTGCCACAAACTCATCCTGATTCATCCATTTTATGAATTAGGACTTGGTTTGTCTGCGTAACCTTTGCTGTCAATGGGGCTGGTGCTCTGATGTCAGCTGCTGGACTCCGAGTGCTGGCAGCTGGTGTCCCTGGCCAGCTCCCAGCCTACAATTCAATTTTCCTACCAGTCACTTGAGAAGACAGGAAAAAACATGTTTCTGCCTGTTTGTGGCATCAAGACATAAAAGGCTCCAGTCTACAAGGTCATTTAAGGCTTTTCTATGGGAAAGCTCAGATAAATCAAATAGTGGTATAAAGTTAATATACCTTCACTTATAGTGCAATAACTACAGTAAACTAAGGCTGGTTTAATCCTGAATAAAAATCTCATCATTGAGTGTAACACCTTCTAGGTATCATACATTAACATCCCCTCTCTGAACACAGGCCAGTCTGGAGATATTTTACCCTCATCCCAATCTTGTGAATAGTGGAAAACTACTGCAGAGCTAAAAGGCAGGAATACCTGGAAATAAGGGAACCATCCAGAAAGGGAGGAGCTCTTGTCTCCTTTCTCATACAGACCTACTGTGTGACTTTTCCCGTGGCATTTTGTGAGCCTCAGTATTTATACTGCATATTGGGATTACTAGTGTCTTCCCTGCCATCCTGAAGGGCTTTAAGATCTCCAGAGATACGTGGATAAATTTTTCCTCCTTTTTACTGTTTTCCCAGTACGGGCTTTCCAGGGAGCTTACAAAAATATGTACAACTGTAATGGATGGGCACATTCAGGTCTGTGTCTGGAGGGCTGAACTTAGGAGTCACAGTTACTTTTAAGAGAAGAGGGCTGATGGAGTTTACACATTCTCACACCCAGCTTTACCAGTTTATCTCTCCCTAGACTGACAAGGGAAAGCAAAAATGGTGACACCTAGTGAAATACATTAAATAAAAACTGTGCAAACCAGAATCAATGTCCCCAGGGCACAACTCTGTTCCATTAACTGTTTGTCACTCATCATGCTTATTATTATTTCCATCATGCTGGCAGTGTTGTTGTTTGGGACCATTTCCATGGTTGTAAAGGTTTAGGAAGCAGGTATTTATTTCAATGCAGCCAGTAGTACCTAAAAAATTCCACTGACTGAGATGGGACTGATTTGTTAAGGAACAGCTCTTGAAGCATTCAATGTGCCTAAACCCAAACTCTCATCCCTTTTCCACATATTTTAATAAATGTACGGCTTAGCAGCAAGACCTTGAGTGAACACGTTCTCTCTTGTCCTGAACTGCTGACAATCTCCTCTCTTTAGCACAACAGCTCTGAAGATGAGACTTGATGGACAGTAAGAAGTCAGGATCACTTCACTTTTCTTCACTGCCTAAGATGCAAACAGAAGAACCCAGAGCAAGTTCCTGCCTGTTGAAATTCCAGGAGCTTGAGCTGCATTCCAGAAAGGCTGAGAGGCGTTTCAAATCTTTTCTCATATGCATCAGCCCTGCACTGCTCCCAAGCAACTGCACTTTCAGTTAGTTATTATTAATAGTAAAGGACTGACTACCAATAATTCTCATTAATTTCCATGGCAATATTGCCTGAATCAAGATAACAGTTGCTTCGAGTTGTGTAACTAAAGTTCATAACGTGAAGGAATGCAATCCAGGGAAAGTGCTCAGATGGAGGGAAGTGGCCGACCTTGCATAACCTCCCTAAGGCCAAACTTCCGTTCATATCTAGCAGGCTGTGTTCCTAATTTTCCAAAAATATGGAACGGTTTGCGCTTTCAGCCTATGTTCTCTGGGCTTCAGTCTCCAGCATGCCTCACAGCTTTCCTGAAACATTTCACCCACACATTTATTCATTATATTCCTCCTGACGATGCATGGCTGGAGCTTCCATAAGGGAAGATGTAACAGGAAAATAAACAACAGTAGAAAAATTTAAACCCATATTACTTTCTTCTTCTTCGTCTCTCTCGCTAAGATTGTTGTTTCTGTAGAAAACAGCTGAGACTACAACTGATTTAGACATTAAATTATGGATTTTCACTCTATCAATAAACTCCAAATACCTTTAAAAGTCCAAATAAAGCTTTTCTGGTTACCTGGCCATTTGCTGAAGTAGAATAGAGGCAGTAAGTAAGAATTAAAACATTTCCCAGAATCTAAAGAGGGAAATGTTATGAACAAAGAGGAATCTGAGTGGGTGTAAATTCCTTGCCCTGCTACACCGGTAGGATTATATCTCAGGCTTTCAGAGCAGGAAAAGGATGTTGCAGGCATAATGGCATGGAATATCAATCAGATAACTACATCTAATTACAGTTAACTAGTTAACTCCTGCTACATGAAGGCAACTGGCCAAGTGCCACAACAGGAATGAGATTCAGAGGAACAATTTCCCAACGCGTTAAACAACTTCTTGTAAGGACTAGTTCAGATCAGACAAGAGGCTATGCTTGACTAACTTTAAAAGACACAAGGTTTGTATAGGAAAGAATGGTAGCTTAATCCCTCATTAGTGGTAACCACAAATTCTTTCCTAGGGAAAGAAGTGCATCAAAATGTCAGGACATGACTCTGAATTTTAGTAGATTTATATTCTGAAGGAGTGAGCCATTAATAAAAGATATTGTGGGTAAACAAAATGTCTCAATAGTGCTGCTGAAGGGAGCAGAGACATGGGTTCCTAACTTTCAAGTCCTTATTTTAACACAGTTCGTGATCCTCCGGTACTGTAAAAACCACAATTGTACTTCTTGCTTTTAGTACATCACAGTAAGCCACATATGGTGTGAGACAGAGCTCTTTGAGGCATCCCAGACTGCAAATACCCTGAGCTGAGTGAATGTTGGCTGATTACAGAGACAGAGGAGAGGTGGAAAGATGCTCCAGCAGTGACTGGGGTGGGTCCCTGTGCTCCCACGGCACCATGGCCCTGGAGCACCGTGCTATGCCATTGCCCTAAGCTGACCTTGCCCCTGATGGTGCCTGAAACCCACCCAGAGCCTCCCAGGCTGAGGAAGCCATAAGGGGTGTGGGAGCACAGGATGCTCAGGGGACTGAGAGGATGGGAGGTACCTGCAGAAGGTGCCATGTCCTGGTGTCCATGCCCTCCCGCACTCAGGGTGTGTACATGTGTGTACATGACTCTGTGTGTTTGAGGCAGACTCTGCCCTTCTGCTCCACTCAGGTGGGACCCCACCTGGAATACTCTGGGGCTCCTGCACAGGACATGGACCTGTTAGAGCAAGTACAGAGGAGGAACCAAGAAGATCTGAGGGTTGGAGCAGTTCTGATATGAGGAAAGGCTGGGAGAATTGGGATTGCTCAGCCTGGAGAAGACTTTGGGATTACCTAATTGCAGCCTTCCAGTACAGAATCACATAATCACAGAATCTGCTGAGTTGGAAGGGACCCACCAGGATCATCGAGTCCAACTCCTGGCCCTGTGCTGGACACCCCAAGAGTCCCACCATGTGAGAGCATTGTCCAAATGCTCCTTGATCTCAAATAGGCTTGGTGCTGTGATCACTTCCCTGAGGAGCCTGTTCCAGTGCTCAGCCACCCTCTGGGTGAAAAACTTTTCCTCATATCCAACCTAAACCTGCCCTGACTCAGTTTCATGCTGCTCCTGAAGGGAGCCTACAAGAAAGATGGGGGGAAGAGTATCTACCAGGGCAGGTAGCGACAGGACAACGGGGAATGTCTTCACAATGACAGAGAGATTTAGATTTGTTTAGTCATCATTCCTGGAAAGTTTAAAGAAAAGACTGGATGTGCCACCAAGTGCCGTGGTCTAATTGGCAAGATGGTGTTAGATCACGGGTTGGACTCGGTGATCTCAAAGGTCTTTTCCATCCTAACTGATCCTGTGATTCTGTGATTAGAGATTCGGAAAAAATTCTTCTTTGTGAGGGAGGTGAGGTAGTGGAACGGAGCAGCTGTGGCTGCCCCATCTCTGGAAGAGTTCAAGACCAAGCTGGACAGTGCTCGAAGAAATCTGGCCTAGTGTAAACTGTACCTGTCCACGGCAGGGCGTGAAACCGGACGACCGTTAGGATTCCTTCCCACCCGAACCATTCCACAACCGCTTCTCCCCTCACGCCCGCGGGGCGCCCCGCACCGCCCAGCGCGCATGCGCCCCGCCCGTCCCCGCCCCCGGCAGCGCGCAGGCGCCGGGCCC
>WAAE01014998.1:90721-143221 GCA_013400495.1 Nicator chloris
CGCCCTGCCCCGCGGCAACTTTCCCATTGTCCGCTCGCTCCTTGGCGCCTCCTCTCAGCGGCGGCTGTGGGAACCCCCGAGGAGCGGTCGGCGCTGCCCGTGGTGGAGGGAGGTGGTGGTGGTGATTATGATGGTGATGGTACTCGTGGTGGCGGTGATGGTGGGGCGGGGGTCGCGGTCCTCGGGCGGGTCACGGCGGCGCCGCGGCCGCTGCGCTCCGGCCGCCCCGGGCAGGCGGCTCTGGCCGGTTCCCTGCGGGGCAGCTCGGGGCTGTCACAGGTGTCCCGTCCCCTTCCCGGAGTGTCCCGGGGCAGCACGGGGCTGTCACCGGTGTCCCTCCATCCCGTCCCTTCTCGGGGTGTCCCGGATCCCTCCGGAGCAGCGCAGAGCTGTCACAGGTGTCCCTTCCCCTCCCAGGGTGTCCCTGTCGCTGCGGGGCTGCCACCGGTGTCCTGTCCCTTCGCGGGCTGTCCCGGATCCCTCCGGGAGACCTCAGGGCTGTCACAGGTGTTCCCCCATCCCGTCCCCTCCCGGGGTGTCCCGGTTCCGCCGCGGCGGGAGGAACGCGGAGTTTCTTTGTTGTGTAACTCTTTTTGTCCGGGGATTAGAGAGGGTTTGTGGCTGTTTGTGCTGATTCAGGTGGTTTTAAAAAAAGCCAAAAAAAACCATAAAGCGGAATAGTCATGGGTAAATTCTTCTCGGGGCTGGGATGTCGGAGAACTTTCCTGTGGCTCGGGGGGTTGTTCTTGGCTCCGGCCGGGGCCGGGGAGCCGCCGAGCCGCGCTGCCCCAGCTCCGGGGCCGGGAGCGCTCCCGCAGCGCCGTACGGGCAGAAGAGTGAAGCGAACTTGCTGTAGCAAACCCATTTCTCGCAAAAATGAGGCTGGCTCGCAGCCCGCGATTCGTATGCGAGTGCTACTGCCAGAATTTTTCAATAAACGTAAATTGCGGTCGAGAGAGTTCGGGTCAAGCACTTTGCTGGGTAGAGCAGGCACGAAGCCTTTGGAGTAATTCCTCTCCGTGTTGCCAGTGAATCTTTTTTGGCTGCATAGTGGAATTTCTCTCGAAGTTTTTTTCCCCGTCTGTCTCATAAGTTTCACTCTCAAAAGTTTCAATTTTTTTGGAGATGATAGAGGGATACCTTTAATCCATCAGTGTGCTTTAGTAATCCATTTTTTTCCCTTCTTTCTGCAAACAAGCCTTTTCAACACTTATTTTTTAACCTCTTTTTGTGCTTTCTGTATTTCTTTCTTGATTTTTTTTTTCCTGCCCAGTCCCTGCTCTGAGTAGGGCAGCCCACATACTGTGCTGGGGGACTGGCAAATGCTTCTCTGCCTGTCGCTGGGATGTGTCAGTGTTTGGTTCTCAGCAGCAGCACAGGAAATGTCACCATCCTGACAAAGAGTCATAAAATACGTTGAAGATTTGTTACTAAAAGTGGACTAAAAATGTGCTAATTTTATGTTGTCTTTGGAAGAAATGATAAGTCAGTTCTGGCAGAAATATATATATATAGCTTTTCAGGGCCTCTGTTGGGTCTTAAAAAAGGTTGTCAGGGAATTGTGAAGGATTTCCTGTGGAATTGGTAGCGTGGTACCACGCACAGACTAATTGTCAGAGAAAATTGAAAATGGCTTCCTACGTCTGACAGATGGTTTTAAAAATTTCTTTTTCAGGTTTGAGTTGATCTCACTAAACTGCAACCATGGTGCAGAAGTACCAGTCTCCCGTACGGGTGTATAAACACCCTTTTGAGTTAATTATGGCTGTAAGTATTAATTCTCGCAGTAATTTCCTTCTTGACAGTTCCTTGTGTTGCTGAGTACTTGCTGGGCTTTGTTTGGTAGATATTGTAGAATATACAAAGCTGAGAACAAAATGCAAACTATGAGAGCGGCGTGTTTCAATGATTTCTTCTTTCCCCAGAGTTTTTTGTTTTTTTTTTTTTTTTTTAACATAATGTGCTCTCCTTTTCTGCCAAAGTTTAGATAGTGTTTACAGATGTATTTGAAAGTTAGAGCAAAAGTAGGATTGATGTGTACTGGAAGTTGATTACTGGGGGCAGACTCTTCTAGAACAGGAGGAAATGTCATGTACACTGATTAAAACATTGCTATGGTTGTGTTTTCATCAGTGTAGAGTTTACAGGATTAGAGAGCACAGAGAAAGCCATAAAAGCAAGGATATGCCTGAATGAAAAGAGGGAAAGGACACTGGGAACGTTTTGAGGGAAGGGAAGAAAAAGCTTGGTAGGGAGGCCAGAGAGATGAACAAAAAGCCTTTTGGGTGCATGTTGCTAATTGGTGTGATAGTGGTACAAATAGTAATGAAAGGAATGAAATTTAATTAGGTTCCCTTTTTTTACTCTCTCTCCTCCTCTCCCTCCCTTTTCTTTCCTTTTAGAAAACAGAGTGGAAGGAGGTGTTTGACATTTTAAAGTATACTCAGTTGCAACCACAGCTGTGGGGCTCTTAGGAGTTACAAAGAGCAATTAAGGAGCTTTGCCCTGATAAAAACAGTTAAAAGTGAACCATAATCTACATAATAATTGTTTGATTTCACTTGCTGAAAATACTATATTTAATGGCTTCAGAGGAGAGTTGTAATAGTGCTCATAGTGTAAATATTTAGATAGATCACGTGGTTTAGAGTGCAGGGTTCCTTACAGAAGTGATTCTTTGCAGTCACAGGGCAAAAAAGGATTAGATCACTCTACAGGGAATATTGCATTTCTTTTTATCTTATTCCTGAGGCTGCCTCCAGTGTTACACATGAGGTCTTGCTCCTGCAGACACTTCAAGGCAGAGTTGTTATTTTGCTGAGCAGTGAAGAAGCCACTGTGATATGTGTAAGGTCTTTTATGACTTCAGTAACCCTGACAGCTGGGCTTCAGGTGGTCTGTCAGTGAAATTTGATGGTGTCTGTAATTTTAGCCTTCAGTGAAGTTATACTGGCTCTTAGATCAATCAGGCAAAATTAATTTCTTAAATGAAATTGCCTGGCTGTTTGCTAAACTGAGGAGTCTTTATCTTGCTGCTGAATTGAAGGCAAAAATTCTTCCCCTGAGTTATTTCTTCAAGGATATTTTGAACCAAAATGCTGGCATCAAAATTGTCCAAAACACTTTGCTGTGTGTAATTAGAAACACTTTTGACTATTGGTATTAACGGAGAGTTCTCAAACTGTTCTGTGACTTGGGGATAACATCTGAAGAACAATATTTAACAAATATAAAGTCTTCCCTTACATTAAAGCTTTTCTTTAGAAAGCAAGAGGCTATAGTATGTGTGCAACTAGGATAAAATAATAGTTAAAATAAAAAGTGAACTAAGAGGAAAAGAATGTTTATAAAAAGATACAACCAAACAGGATCCTTTCTGAGACTAGAAGTTTAGCTGAGCAATAATACATCTGATTTATTTAGTCTGTGTCAGAACAGTGGGTTATCGCTTGTTCAGAATGTGAGTGCTGGATGAACATCCTCCCCCTGCCATGTTGCTGCTGTTAGTGATTTTTAAAACTTGTAAAATTCCTGCTGGTGAGCCATCAAAACTGTCGGTGCATTTTCTGAAGTGTGTAGAGGAGCCCATGAGCCAAATTCTTTGAGGAATATAAACAGTATATGCAAGCTTGATGCTTTTTGCTACTGTTTTGTTACTGTTTCCCCTTGGTTGAACAGTGATTGCATGGGTTGAAGAAGTGTTTCTGGAAGGAATACTTGTGTCAAGTTCCATGCTCACTAAAGAGGAAGCTCTACGTTGCATATTCTCAACCAAAAAAGTGCTATAATGTTATTTTAACAGTGCCAGCAGTTCTTCTGAAAGGAGGAACAGCCTGGCATATACCAGGCTTGAATTTAAAGCACCCAAGAAATTACTTATGGGTTATGTTTGATTTTCCTCTGTCCCTCTCTTTTATTTGCACCTAGCCCTTGAGAGAATGTGTCCTCAAACAGAGGTTTAAACCCACAGCCAGAGATGCTCATCTGTCAGTAAAAAAATCTCTTGAGAAAACTTCAGTCAATGTGGCAGCAGTGTTCTGTGTGCTGAATTCTCTTAACAAAAATCACTGTTTCTAGCCTGGCTCTTGTGTGAGATCTCATTTTTGTGTTCAGGTGCTGAGTACTTTTAAAAATTTTGTTTGGCCAATTGTCCTCTCTTCCCTGGCAGGTCTGTGGAACTCCAGAGGTAATTCTTTCTCTGGAGTAGTAATGAAATTCACCAGTGTCAATGAACCCCGTGTGCACTGGGAAGATTCCCTGGATGATACTTGTTGCAATTGCAGATTGGAACTCATTAAGTCAAATTAATATCTAGCCCTCAGATAGAGAAATCAGCATTAATTCTTCTTTTCTAGAAGCCACTGAGTGAATGCCACTTGCAGAGTGGATCATTTACAGTGCAAACTTGCAATTTGCCCACTTTCTCCTTCCTGGGTTTCCAAGAGGTACTTGAGGGAGAATGGAACACAATCAGCATTCCATTCATGCAGCTCTAGTGTGTTCCCTGGGAACTTTGTTCTCTGGGAAGGGTGACTGCAGCTCTATATAAAGACAAAAAACTAAATTTAATTCCACTTTGATCTAAGCCAAGATTGTCAAGACAAGCGTTTTGCAGGCAATTATGAGATAAAGACTTCTAAAACAGACAAGTCAAAATTCTTTTCCTACGTTGAATTTGTGTTGAAAATAAGTTTCTCTGTTATGCCTCCTCCACTGACATCTAAAACTCATCTGTTGAACCCTAATATAACTCGATGACAATATCCTTAAGGCATGACCCCTTATCTCCCAACTGGGAATTGGTGAGGCGCTGAGGCTGGGAGAGAGTGGCAACATCCATTGCTTCAAAGCTTCCTACCTTCCCTCATCATTAAAGTCCAGCTGTGTAAAATCTAATGTAAGGTACATCCCTTGAAGATTTCCTTCTACTGGCAAATTGTGTGGTTCCAGATAATGTTTAAGATGCAAATCTTTTAACGAAACCACTTCCTAAACTTGAAAAGATTCTAGAATCATAGGCTAGAAATTACTACCCTTTAGTCAGACACACCTAACCCATGCCAAATGATTTCACCAAATAGTTTCCAAAGCTGACATGATGTTTTTTGGCTGCTCTGTGGACTATCTGTCATAATTAACTTCTTGGAATCACTGTGTGTTAGTGGATATGTATTTAAAAAAGCACCCAGAGCAGCAGCTTGCACAGCTGTTCAGGAGACTGAATAGAATCTCGCTTCTCCTCCTGTTCAGTGTTTACGTAATGCTGGAAGCAGCTGAAATGTGGAAAAATGGTTGTTTGCTTAGACTCACTTGTCAAGTTACCAAGGTTAAATATACTGGAGAAAAACTGAGAAGCTGCTTTTAGAAAACTTCTAAAGATTACAGATTTAATTTTTTTATATTAGCTTAAAGAGGTTTACATTTAAAGTAATACAGGGACTTTGCTGAATAAGTAGTTCTTAATATTAAAAGGCAGTTAAGAACTTGAATCTTCCTTAACACACATGAAGCTAAAATTAACTTTGGAGATTTGCAGCTCATTTTCAGTCTGACATACTTTAGATAATTCCCCTTGAGTTTAATTTCCAAAGTAAATTTAAATAATGAATAATCAGTTGCAATGGCATTTCAAGGGTGGAATTTATGCAAATGGAAAATAAATAAGATGTTTGAAAAAGCATATATTGGATTGAACCATTGACCAGCGGGATTTTTCTTTTTAAGTTTCAGAAAGCTCTGTGGAAAATGTATTGCTCTTCAGCCCATTTAGAAAATGTCCTATTTACAGTCACAAATTACTTAGTTTCAGAAAGAATGTGAATTTTAAAAAATCATTCTCACATTTGGGCACTATTCTGATGGAATATCTGAAGTATCTCAAGCATGAATCTTTCCTAGTAAATATAATGTGTGGTGTCTTTGATTATATTATCATTTTAATGGTTCAAATTTGCTGCTTTTGGACATCAGGCTGACTGACTCCGGCTTTATAGATCTAAAAAATAGTTCTTAAGGTATATCTCATGAATTAAAGTATCCCTAAATTACAGCTAAGTAGTAAGATTGTAAATGGGATAAATACGCTTCAGTGATAAGAGTAGATTAGAAAAAAATTATCTCTTTTTGAGGATTGACAAATCAAAGTACAATTGCTTGATCTAGATTGTAATGAGCTTCGTGATCAGCAGTACATTATTATGTCACTATAAAAGTTATTACTTTAGAAAGTAATTTAAAAAAAATTCAAACTATATCAAGCTAAGTGCCACACCTGTTCATAAATACTCGCCATTTTCATCCTTCCAGTCTCATTTTGTTTTCCTGGAAAAAATGCATTTCACACATCATGTGAAGAGGGGCTGAGAGGCTGGTGAGAAAAAGGAAGTTCTTCTGCAAGTGCTTTTGAAAGGACTAAGTAGGTTTTAAATATATAGAGAAGTATTTTATTCCTCCGAGTCAGTGTACTTTGCTGAGAATTTGTCTTGGATACTTAAATCCTGGGGAAGGGAATAAACTTGAGGGTCTGCTCCCAAAACCGCTGAGCTGTTTTCTCTTCTGTTGTAGAGCTCCCAGAGTCTCATTTGCTTTGCTTCCTGTTTTTGTTGAAAACTCAGCCTTATTTGCTGTTGGAAATGTGTTGGTAAAGCTGTGGTGGAGCAGAGCCTTGTGTGGAATTTCTGAATTTATATTAAATGCCTGCAGTTTCACTGCTGGTTGATGGTGGTGGTGGTTCCTGTGTTAGCACTCGGTGTAAGAACAAATGATTATTTGGCCACTTGTTTGGAATGAGCTGTGGGTAACAAATGGGAGAGTTCACTTAAGCACTAGGAAAAAATATTGACTTAGCAGCCTGCTAACAGTGCAATTTATGTGTTATTTTGTGTTATTTCGTGACCTGCGTAGCTATTTCCAAGCTTGGTTTCCTGGTTTGGTTTTTTTTGTTTCGTTTTTGTTGTCTTTTTTTGGAAGGGGGGGCAGGCAAACACATGACCTGACTGTAGCTGACAGCTGCAGTTCTCTTGTTCACCTAAAGCTTTGAGTCAGTTTTTAGCAAGTCCTTTACACTTTAAAAGCTAAGCCACCGCTAGTGTCACACTCTGAAAGGTGTCAGAAGAAGGAAAATATGTATCAAAACAGTTCCTGTGTTTTGTTCTGAAAGCACTCCAAGCTTTTCACCCTTTGCAGGTGTTTTAGCTCTGGTGTGAAGTGCTGCTCCAGGATCTGTTGATCCAGCCAAGTGATGTTGCCTCTGTGTTAAAACTCTTAAATATGTGGGAATCTGGCAGAAAAGGAGTGGTTACACATTCTACAGAGTCCTGGACACTCGGGGTTCTACAGTTACGGTCTGGAGAAGGTATAACTTCATGCTCATGGTCTAATGTGTGGTTAGACTGTAAGAAGCATGTGGAAAAGCCTTCAAAACCTTGTGGGAAAAGAGGGTGAATTTTTTGGGGATTGATTAAAAAAACATACCCAGTGAGAAGCCAGAGGTTGCTTAGAGATCAGAATGAGGTGTTTCCATATTGCTTGGGCAGCCTATGCTGCCCGAGGATTTTCTGTAAAGCACCTTCAGTCAGAGTCCAGGATCTGGAACCCAGAATTGAGGGGTTGTTTGTTGTAACCAGGATTGCTTTGGCTTTGAACTGCATTTGGAGTCAGGATGTTCCTGGTGGGAGGCCAGTGATGGAACTTTAAATAGTTGCATTCTGAATGTAGAATGAATCTTCCAAGAATATGCAAGGAAAGCTGTTAATTAGCTGAAGTTGAAATTAATTACAGGTTGGTCTTAAATGGTCTATTTCCTTTTCTCCCAAGTGAATTAGTCTTCCAGCTTTTTCATATAGTTTAAAAATACTGTGCATGTATTCTAAATGAAGAACTAGGATGTTAAGCTGAATTGTTTAACACTTAGTTTCATTTTTGTGATAGAGTTAAGTCAGGTTAGCAGCTCATGTAAAATGTTAAGGCCTATTACAGGTAGTTTAATAATTTGACTTTGTCACAGTGAAAGTGCAGCTGGTTTCAGCCATCAGCAGTCAGTGGTGTTTGAGATCAGAGCCCTGCCAAGGCCCCACGCTGGTGGCAGAGCTGGTGGCAGCATGGCCGGAAGGACTGCCTGGCATCCTCCAGGCTCCACTGCAGCGTGGGGCAGCACTGCCAAAAGAGTACAAGCCAGCAGTGAGCCCTCACAATTGGAGACCAGCTCTCAAGTTCTTGGCTTTTCTCTGCATAGCTTTTGCTCAAGTCATGCTGATTTCAGCCCAGTCCACAGAGGTTTTCAGCTTGTGGTTTACGGCCTCTCTCTTCTAAGGGTCAGAGAAATATCACCAATATGTGGTTTCCCATTGTAGCTAAGCTGATGCACCAGGCTACTGCTCTTGCTTTCTTGCAAAGACAGGTTCATCAGCAAGCCAGCCTAGGGACACAGGCTGGGCCTGAGCTGTCTTGGAGAAAAGGAAGATAAATTCCTTGTCAGCCCAATTTCATCCCTGGGTTCCCTTAAGGCTGCTGAGCATCCCTGTGGGAGCAGGTGCTCATCCCCCCCCGTGCTGTGGGTGAGCTGCTGGCAGCTGCATGCAAGAAAGAGGAGTCAGCAGGGCATCTGTTGCTAGGGTTGCACTCTGAGAGCTCTTGATTCCGTTGGGAAATAATTAGGGGTCTGCAGTTTGAAAAATGCAGAAGCTGCTTGCTGTAACAGTAAATGAAGGGGCCATTAGAAATCTGATTCAGCAGTCTTCAGGTATTATTTAGCAGTGCAAAGTACTTGGAAATTGCACTTAATGGCTTGGAGTTGTGGATTCTGTGAGTTGTTTTGGCATAAAGGGGCTCTATCCTTGCTTCAAAAGAATTAAAATTAAAATTTCTATGTTGTATGCTGGAACACAATCACATGTGGATGGACTGGCTACCTGTCTTGCTCTGTATTCATGTATAAAACTTCACATTTGAGCATTTTCTATCTTGGACTTCTCTTGGGTTTTACTTTATTATAATTAGTTTTGGGTTCTATATATCAGCAAATTGGAAAATAAAAACATCACTGGGCTACCAGCTTTAACTCTGACGACAGCAGAGGGATTGTGGAAGGGGACAAAGACAAGCTACTCTTTTGCACTAAAAATGAATTTTTATTTGAACTGTTTTAATTCTTAATTATACATGTTTGGGCACTCAAGTTACTGTTTCAAGGTTTTGTCATGGTCAAATAGATGAAGTTAAACATCTAAATCTGGGGGGTTATGGATTACTGGATAATTACAACTGTTTTCATTTTGTTGGTATTTATGCTCTCATAACTTGAGTACAGATGCTTTTTGGAATATATGCAGATCAGTTTGTGCATATTGAGGAGTTGAAGGCTACACTGCAAACCTCACCATCTCAGCCTGTCTGATAACTTTCTACCGTGCCTACTGCTGCTGTAATATTAGATCATATCGCTGGGACAATAGCAGATCTCATTTTGTGAAAATGAGTATTTCCCTGGTGATGGTCAGGGTGGCAACGTGCCATTTAGAGTTGTTTATGCCACAGCAGAAGGGAGCAGCTTCCTGGTGAGAGCACTTCCTTTCTAGCGTGCATTGTGTCCCTTCATTTAGTGTAAAATTCAAATGCCACAGGCATTCTGTCCAGTTCAGGCATACCAGGCAGCAGAAGCCTTTCCAGAGGATGGTCTTTTCGGGCTATTTCATTCAATGTGTAAATTATACTGTATAATTTGTAAAACTCTCTTTGCTGTGCTATTCATTGGCTTGTAGATAAGTTCTTCATTACAGAATTCAAGGCTCTATGAAATTACTTATTTCTATTGAAGTGTTTCATGGTGTGCATGGTGCAGCCACTGAAGTTGTAATGAACAGGATTTAAAGCAATTTCACTTGAACTTGTTTGTTCTGTGTTGACTAAACCGATTCATGCTTTTGTTTGCCTTTCTTTGCTGTAAAGAAGGGTGAAGAACAAAGAATTGATTGTCTATGAGTTTAATTTCATTTTAGAAAAGAATCAAATGACTCTCGGCTGTTCTTTTTTTATTATTATTGGCTTATCTTTTGAGGCTAGGTCTTGTTTTCTGTTTATGTTTTATTGGGGAGCAGATGCAGGGGTGCTGGAGTTGTACCATGCCAGTGATGGATCTTGCACTGATACTACCTGGTTATTGATATCTGGATGATGATTTTGGATTTTTATCCTGTCTCTTAATGAGAAGCACAGAACTGGATTGCACCATGAGGCCTCTCTAGCTAATGCTGCCTTTCAGGCAGTGGCCAAGGGCAGTATCTGCCTCTAGGGGGGAGGATAGGAATGAGATAAACATATGGTAACACTCTCTTAGGATACTCTCTCATCCTCCAGCAATGTGCCTTGACAGCCCTTCTGGTCCAGAATGTGCCGTTGTCAGAAATAACATCTCATGTACTTGATTTCTTGTGCTCCCAATTCCTTTCTGGAGCCCAGTGAACTCTGTGGTGACAGCCTCCAGCAGGAGCTGGTGCTTCATGACACGCTCTGTCAAGAGATGGATCCTTTCCCTTGAGCCCGGCAGGGCTTGCTCAGCCTCACACCTCCTGCTCCTTGTGTCAGAAGAGGCAGCACAGCCTGGCTCAGGCTCTCTGTGCTGTCTGCCCTCTTAGATCTGGCAGGTACCTCCCTCAAGTCTTAAATGACTCATTTTCATGGTGGTGGTCTCAGTTCAGTAGTTTGATTTCACATGAGGAACTGCTGCTCTGTACTCTTGATTTTCCACCATCAGTTTTTTACCTTTTTGAGGGTCTCCTGATACATCAGACATGGATATAAGGTATTTTTTTTTTGTTACACTTCCTAGCTTGAGGTAAATAGCGTGCAGGCTCCAGTCCCTATCATGCTGCATTTTGATGACGTTCTGTTGACATCAGTCAATGGTCAAGACTTAAAATGATGTACTTAAAACTTTTTAATTGGTTTGCTTGACAGAATGTGGCTGCTCTCTACCTGGAAGTTGATATTTTGCTGGTCCAAAAGCCAAACCAAGGCCTTGCTATTTATCTTGGATTTTGTGTTCTTCTGGGGAAGCTCAGTGTACTAATGACAGTCTTGGCAGAGTGAAATCACTGGTGCAGTGCTTAGAGGCCAATTGTCTCTGGGCCAAATGAAAACCTGGTGGGTGAAGTCTGAGGCAATGAAGTCAAACCTGTTCCACTGAACCTTCATGGAGGGGGGAAAAAGTCTGGAGACTTTTTTCCTTGTGGTAGTACAAGTCTTAAACCTCTCAGGCGATGGTTTAATGAGGAATTCTGAGCCCACACTGTAGCAGTGCTGTAGTCATCCTGTCCTCCTCCACTCATAAATTAGATTTTGTCTACACAGTAATAATTTTATTTAAAATAGCCTAACATATTCCAGATGTTAAACATGTTGTAACAGACCTTCTCATTGAAAGTGTCTGTGATTCTAAGACCAAACGAGTGACGAATACTAATTATAGGACTCATAAAAGTGAGACTTAAGTGTGGTACAATAGAGCAGCAAGGAATATTTGACTGCTCTAAAAATAGATCCTCAGTGGACACAGTGGGATTGCAGCTGAATTTTAAAAAACTGACTGCAGAGGAACCAGACATACAATTTTCTTAACTGGAAAGGGGAAGCCAAGCACCAAATTCTGTTTTCAAAGTGACAATACCCCGTGCCTGTGAAATGCCTGTTGGCAACACAGAGTGTACTTGTGATTGTTCAGCTACTGTAAGACAAGGAATGGTAATTAGAAGAAACGGTAGGACAAGCTTACAGTAGGTTTTATGTGTGTCTCTTAAAAAATTCACAGGAAGATATGTTCCTGTGTAATGTAAAGGGCTGTGTATTGCAAACATTGCAGAGAAATAGGAAGTGCTTGGGAATAGCTCACATTCCTCAGTAATCACATGTCAGTCTCCAGGCTTTTAAGCTTTCCCTGGCCTGTCGCCAGCCTTTGCTGTGATGCTCTTTTGGAGGTCAGCCTCTTCTCCAGAGTACTTTAACCTTGAGCCAAAACAGTCGTGTCCTGTGCAATTGAGGTCAGAAGCCAAGTTTCCTCTCGTAGGAACTACTGAAGTTGACTTTAATTGCAGGGCACATTCTGTCAAACAAATTGTTGTGCCCGGAGCTACGTGGCTTCTGGGCCAGACTGATTTCCATCTGTCTTGCTTGGAACACAGGCAGGGCAGGCATTTTTCTCTGAATATAGGATAGTGTTGCAAATGCATTTGATATAAAACAAGTTACAGTGACATTACAAGTCCATCTGGTATTGCTGTTTCCCCCACAAGGCCAGGTACGATCTGTGTATGTTGAAGAGCTGTAAAGTCTGTCCTCAGTGTTCCACCTTCAGTCTAGACCAGAGCAATGTCAGTTGTTTTCTAACCAGCAATTTTATCTTGGTCTCTCAGTCCAAGCCAGCCTAACCTGAATGATCAGCCTTTCCTAGCTTACTCCAAAGGAAATGAAGATTAAAATTATTTGCATTCAGCGTGGTTGTTGGGTTTGCTGTCCTTAACCTTTTGCTTTTCTTGAGGAAGGAGTGGTACTTGCCCAACTTCTCTGTTCCAGCTTCTCATTTTAGAGATTCATGTCTCATGATTGTGCAGTTGAAGTTTGTCTTGCTTACTCTTTAGTGGAGTGGCACTTGGGCACTTTGGGCTCTCTGGACTTCCCAAAGGGAGTAGAGAATTAATGATTCTCTTGTGTGTGCCTGGAAGGCAACAAGGTAACTCAAACTCCTGCATACTGTCCACTTTCTCCTCTGTCCTGCCCTCATATTAAGATGTCCTCTGAGGACGGACATTTAGGTTTCCATACAAGAATCAATTATTACACAATTCCACCTGTGCCAATTTATTTAGGCAAACCACAGATGACTCAGATCTGTTTTAAAGTAACCACTCTTCAAATTAAAGTTATGTTGAGGAATGTCTGTGGTTATTGAAGATCATCTTTTACAGATAGAAGATGGAATGTTAGCCCTTGTCTTTTGGTCGCATCCTTTATCCCCGATTTGTTCTACCTGCTGAATTGGTATACCTTTTGTCATCAAAACTTTAAATAAAATTGCATTAAATCATCAAAGATTTGATTTTTATCTGGAAGAAGACGGAATCTCTGTGTGTAGCAGAGTGGTTCTTAAGTAGTTATAAGCCATTTCCCTTCCAGCGTCATTCTGTGCAACATCAGGCCACTGCAATTTTGCTGGTAAAACTTCTCTCCGAGCACTTTTCTGAAATGAAAATGCCCAGATGTTGAATAGGAAGGGTGCACTGAGGAGGACAGAGTAGTGATCTGTGTAGAAAGAGCCTGCATGGGTGGATTGGCTGGTCACAGCCCTGAAGTGTCTGGCTGTTTCTTTCTGGTGCAGAAAGAGGCTCTTTGCTTGCTTTGCTAAGTTGGTGACTACAGTTGAATAACTCAACAGTAAACTACCAGTAAAATTCCACTTATCTAGAAGATTGCTTCATAGCCTGTTCTGAATCTCCTGCTTTATTTATAAGGCCTAAATTATTTTAATGAAATATTAAAGTATTAAAGTAACTTTATGCATGCTTGAAACCCGTCAACACCAAGGCTGAGATTCCTTAGCTCTGTAGCCAACACATTTATGCTGCCATACGGAGGCAGTTTGCCACAGACCTTCCTATCCCCCAGAAACTTCTTTTTTTTGCTCCTGCTTTTTGCCTTTTCTTCTATCCCCTTCCTTGCTTTTGGTTTTGGACAGTCTTAAGTGAATCTGTGATTTTTTTAGTATAACTCAGATTTGTCAATAATGTTTAATGAACATATGTTGTCACGTATTTCCCTGGATAAGTCAAGAGTTTTACTGATATTTAGTTGCAGGTGCTGTCTAAATGGAGCATTCTTTCAATGAGCTGCCTGTAAATTCCTTTTGATTTCTGGTTTGTGTGCTGGTAGGAAAAACAAGCACTTCTTTGCTTCCCACTTACTGTGCAGAGAATGTAATCTAAAGCAGTAGAAAATTAGTTTTAAATCCTCTTCATGAAAGTGTTACTAATATGCATAATCCTATCTAGTTGATTCTTAGCCTGGATTTCTCAAAAACATTCTGTGCAACAGCTACCAGAGGTGAATTTGTTGCAATGTCTTGTGATTGACAACTGAGATAATGTCCCAAAGTCCATGTGGTTTGGGCTCATGTTTCGTGCAGTAAGAATGTTTTGGTTTTGGTAGGACTCCTGATGCTTTCTCTGCGTGATGACCTCAAAGGAAAGAAGTTTAAACACAAGCAAGACAAACTAAAATGGGCACCAAAGTTTGGGAAGATGGTGTGGATGCTGTGCTGAGTTTCCTTGGAGATGTGTCCGGTTTCAGTGACATTTTGCAATGACCTGGAGGATGTCATGAGCAGTGTGGTATTTTCAGGGTTGGACTGGGCAGTGTTGGGTTAATGGTTGGAGTCAATGGTCTTAACAGTCTTTTTCAACCAGAATGAGTTTATGATTCCAAGTGCATTCCACCTTATGGGACTCAACTGCCAGGTTACAAGAACTGACCTGCAGGGTTGCCTTTGGGGCTGTTTAAAATGCCAAGCTATGCATTTGGTCTGGATTTGGAATGTAATTAAAGTCAATAAGTGATCAACACCGTAACCATGGAAATGCTGCCTAAATCACGGAGAGGAACAGAAAAGTCAGTATTTGTCTGTTAATGCAGTTGCTTTCACTCGGAAGTGCTTTGTAGCAGTTTAACACATGAAAGGTCCTGCTATCAGACATCCAAGGTGGTGTGTGATATGCTGTGCACAGCAGCACTCTGATCTGTCGAGCTGCAGTTTCCTTTAGAACACCATTTCAGTGGTATTTTATGATTTTTGTGATTGGCTGTGTGTATCAACTATGGTTATGTCTGAAATTTAACATGAAGCTGTTCCTTTTGCACTGCAGAAGACTTGGAAGAGATTAAGTAGGTGTGAAGTAGCCTGGATTCTGTCTGCAGAGCTGTGTGGAGATAAAGCTCTGTTCTGTCTCTGTTCTGAAAGGTTGTTTTGCTTCCCCATGCACATCCCTGGTGTTGTGGATGAGTGGTGGTAAGTGCTGTTTGAAGCCAGGAACCAAGAAAAAATTGTCTCTAAATTTTTATGGTCTCAGAGTAACTCAGTGGAGCCAAAGCACAAGAATAACTTCTCTGCTGTTTCCTGTCTCCATAGAGATTTTTAATTTACTGAATCAAAGCCCTTCATACAAGATCACAAAGCAGTTATTGAATTTGAGTTTGGTCTGTATACTGGGTTATTTTGTAGTGGTTATGGGCAATGTCCTCATTGTTTTCAGGAATTTGCAGAATGGATGTGAAGCTAGGAGGTTTCTTGCTGTGTTTCTAGGATTTGAGCAGCAAATTGCCTTCTTGGCATGTGGCAGGGCTGTTAACCTATTTGGTAGAACAAATAGGTATTGTTTGTTCAGTGATGACATCCACTGAAGACCAGATCACTTTAACAGGTAGAGTCTATTTGAAATGTGCAAGAAACTTAACTGGGTATTTACTTAACTTGAAAGTACTGTGGGCTTCTAATACAGCTAAGTGTAAAAATGGACAGAGCAGTCTTGCCCTCTTCTTTTTGTAGGAAGTAATAAAATCTGAGGCTTTATAGAGTTAAGCTAGGGGTAAATTTAGATGCATTGGAATAAATTTGCTCACCCTTTCTTCCTCTTTATGGACTTTTGCAAGGCAAAAGAGTGGGTTGTTCATAGCAGTGTAGAGCCTGAAATCCTTTTCAATGAAACCTGACTAAATCAAGAGAACTCCTTCACCAAGAGAAGACAAGGACGAGCAGGGATTATGCTCTTCTGTACACTTAATAAAAGCTTTTCTTTCATGCAGGACTACTGAGTGACAGAGGAGCTGTTGAGGGCAAGAATTAATGGCTTTGGTAAATGCCAGGAAAAGAAATGTTTTTTTACTCACCTCTGCTTACAGATGGCTTCATTTTCCTCAACTCCTGCTTTCATAGAGAATTTCCCAGGAATTTAATTTCCATTCCACCGAAGGAGAGGTGAGCTGAGGAAGCTCAATTTGTTGGCTGCTAAGCCAGTTATGCTTTCAGATGCTTTCTTGAGACAAGGATACTGGAAAGAACAAGTCCTTGTATCACTTCATGGTTGAACGAGGCCCAGGGAAGCCCTTGGTGGTGTTAATGAAAAGGTTTCTGCAGTGACCTTCATTGTTTGTAGCGTGTAAGGGCAGCTTAGAGCACAGGTTATTTAACAGCTGTGGGTGTTGAAAAGGCAGGGAGTGCCTAGAGACTGTGCAGGGTCCTGTAATGTCTGGGAGGTCAGGACTCATTCAGTGTGGGAAGTCTCTCCTGGTTCTTCTAAGAAGAAGAGATGTAGACCTGGGCTGTAAATTTGAGCACCACTTCAGTGCAGTATCATAAATAAAGCATTTGAAGAATTGGAATATCATGCTGCAGTAAGTTTTTGAACCACTGACAATTTCTCTTCCCAGATACTCTACCTGAAAGCTCTGATCTCTGCCTTGGAGAACATCCAAGGTTGTTTTTCAAGATTGCTTCTCTTGCTGTTTGAGAAATAATTAACCTTCAGTTACAACTCATGAACAACATCTGTGCAAAGTAGATTCTTGTTAGTACTTGTCTGATTTGTATAATAATGTGTTTGTGTGGTCTATTAAAAAAAAAAGACAAACCTCAGAACTTCAGAAACAAAAAAGCCATTGTAATTTTAGTCCAAGGATTTGATGCATAATTATATAAAACTTTCACAGCCTCTTGATGAAAATTTTAGATTAACTCCATTGGTTATGAACGCTAAGACAGGATTGTACTTCTGTGAAGTAGAAGGAGTTGGGCCACTTTGACAATTACTTGGGAATGCTTTGCTCTGGAAGACTGGATATGAACAGTACTGTAAACTTACACTCTTAATGCACTAAAGATAGTTTAATTAGAAAGTTCCAGGTCACTTCTTACACTTGTGTTGTAAACAGGAACTCTTTAGCCTCTAAAATGGAGCAGAATGTTTGTCTTGCGGATATCAACTTGTCCTATTGATTTTTTGGTGTAACTTACAGAAGGGTTATTTATTTTATCTTGGATACACTTAATGGCCATCATTAATACTTAGATGGCCAAATTTCATTGTACCAGGGAACAGAGAGTGAAGACAATCTATTGTGTTTCTGAATGACTCCTGTCACTCCTGGGTAAAATACTTTTTTGGACTGTAAGGGAGGGAGGATGCAAGAGGAATAAAGTAAAATAAGGGCAGGATACAGCTCTGTAGGGAGATATGATGGGGAGAAAGGAGAATTGTGCAATTTTTTTTCCTGTAGCTTAGAGTAAGGGGCCACTGGCATTTGCTAGGTGAGTATCAGCTCTCATTTTGGGAATCCTTCAGAATGCATCCCAGCACATGGTGCAGCCGTGCCCTCAGAGCTGCTCGCGCGGCTCTCGGCTGGAGCCAGCTCTGCTCTTCACACCCTGCCCAAATACAGCTCTGCTTGGAAAGGCAGGATTTTCCTCTCTTCTCTGGAATTCTGCTCTGCATGGAGTGGAAGAGCTTTTTCCTATTGCAAAATGAATCTATTTAAACAAAGGTATATTTGAATGTGGGGCATTGTGATTTATTTTTTTTTAACAAACCAAGATGAAGCAGAGGCTTCTTTTTTTAAAGAATGCTTGCCACCTGCTTCATTTGTCTTAATTCTTAAAATCTCTGCAGTAGCTCTCTTTCAGGTGAAGAGTTATAATTTTTAATTCAAATTGTTCCCACACAAGGTATTTCCTGATGTACTTTCTAATTGCTTGATCCAGTTCAGTGATAAATTGTTAAGCAAACATTTTGTTTGTTGATCTTGCTCTGACAGCCAGCAGGATCACATTGGTGAATCTTGCTGGAAAAGCTATAATGTATTTGTTCTAGTTCTATTTGAACACTTTTAAACACTTTTTAAAAGTAGAAATGGGAATGGAAGGCTTAAACTTTTTTTTTCCCTTTTAAAGTAAGTCATAGTGTTCTTTACACTAAGCAGAGTCTATGCCAACAAAATATGACTGTGCTAAGATTTACAGAGAAGTCCAAGGACTGTTAAACAACCTCATATTTGTTGAGGACCAGAAATGGTATATAAAGGAAATTTTTGTTTAGATGATACACAGCCATTCACTGACAGGTCTGACCCTGCCCCTCCTGCTGGGTTGTCTGTAGTCCCCACAAGCCTCAGCTGTAGTCTGTGTAACTAAAGCCTTCTCCATCTTTTCCAGAGAGAGTTCTAGAACTGAGTGCCTGCCAAGCAGCCTTTGTTTCCCAGCAGTAAGAGAATAACTCCTCTCTTTGTAAATGAGAACATTTAATGAAGTGAAAACACTGTGGAGAGAAAAACCACTTAAGCCTCCTGAGCAAGGGCTGCTGTGGAGAGCTGCTCTGAGGGGAAGGTCACTGCACAAAGCCAAGGGGAACTGTGCTGCTGGGAGCAGGGCCTGGCTAGGACCCTGAACGTGTCCTTGGAGGACTTGTCCTTCCAGAGCTGCCTTCACAGGGGAGCTCTTCCCAGAGAGCTGACTACCTGTATGTTAAAGATGTTTGTGCTTCTCCAACGTGCAGTTCGCTTCACGTTCCCTCTTGCCGGTGCCTGGGAGTGTTACCTTACCAAAACCCCTATTTCTGGAGCTTTTTGAGGTGTATCCGCTGTCACCATCTGCTCTCTTGCATGCACGCCCCCGAGCTGATCGCTCCCATGTGAGCTAACATCCCTCAGAGACACTGGCACCGAGACCACACTGCTTTGTTCAAGTCTCACGATTTTTGTACTGCTTTGAACAAGTGTCATGATTTTTATACATATGTATGGATTGCAAAAGGAGTGAGAGAGAGCTCTGAACAGCAGAATACAGGGCATGGGAAGTTATTTGCTGATCTGTGAGAGTTCATCTAGAATTGTTTCTTTCCAAGTTCAGCTGCCAAGAATTTGAAACCTCTTGGTTACCCTGCCATGAGTCACTGCTTTTCCTATTGATCTGCAGTGCTCTAATGCAAGGAGAGGAAGCGATAGAGTGCTCTGCAGGAATGATCAGGCTGCTAGAATGCAGCCTGTGTAGCCAGGGCAGTATTCTGCTTGAGTGACCCTTCTTGTTTCTAGTGTTTATGAATAATTCAGAAATCCCACACACTGAAGGTGGATAGGGGAGCACAGTGAACTTTGGTATGCACTTGCACATTGTTACCCACACATGGTCAGGCGCTGCAGGCAGAAATTAAAGTTAGCACCGAGTGCTGCAGATGAGATTGGACTGCCAGGACGAATCTGTTCGTGGGTTGTCATGAGGTGCCCTTGGAGAATGTGGTGCTGCTCTTGGAATGCTACTCTGCCAGGAATTTCAGACAGAAAACATCAAAAAGAAATAAAACATCTTAACAGCTTGATTCATGCCATTAAGCTGTTAAAGCACTCAATATGCTTAATTTTCCAAATGGTAATTGAAATTCCTCAGTATTTCACTGGGTTAGAATTTCTGTTTGGTGGATTCACCTACTAGAACAGCACAGCATAAGATTGCTTGGAATATTTTTTTTCCTCTTTTAAGTGTAGAAGTTAGTTTTGAGTCATTTAATGGACATACTAAATAATGCCTGTCCTTGAAGGCAGGAGGCTGGGAATATATTAATCTGGCCAGAGAAGCTGAGTAATTTATTTGCATGCATGACTCTCCCTACTGAGGACTGAGCACATGCTTATTATCAAGGTATTTTATTAGCCCTAGGCATGGTTTGAGAAGCAGAAAGCCAGAAATCTTTGAAAACTGGGTTGAGGGTCATACCTAAGTGCTGTTTTAAAGGTGGTATTTTGAAAGGAACTTGATATTCCTGATACTAGAATTCCAAAATCTAAGAGCTGCAGAAGCAAGTACAATTCCCTTGGCTATGAAAAACGACTGCAACGGGTTTAAAATAGTCTGACTTCTGAATTGCTTTCATGTCTTCACACTCAGCTGAAATACTAGCAAGGATAAAAGTGGAATAAATCCTGTTATTTTGACTCTACTCTGAGCATGAGTTGCTAAGGGAAGCAGTTGGAAAAGAAGCTTTATTACAGTGCTATTTTGGTTGAAGTTATGCTTGTCAGTGCTCTTGTTGTTAACATGCATTAAGAAAGTTAAATTTGCGTTCAAGCTGCTTCACCAGACTGTGTTTTTCTTGATGCACAATGCAGCTTCTAATGGATCAGAGTACACAAATGTTCCAGAGGCTGGTGGGAAATGTAGAAGTACATTATTGAGGAACTGCAGAATTGCAGGCTCAAAATCACTTTCTGAAAGATCTGTACACAGGTGCCTCAGCCACGGAGGTGTTGTGACTTCATGTCAGGCCCAGCAGCAGCTGCAGAGTTTTGAGGATGAGCACATCTGTGCTTTTGACTTGTGCTCCGTGTCAGTCTCACACACCCTGTCTGTTAAATGTGACCGGGAAAACAGTAACAGTGTCACCTCCGTGAAACACCATTCTTGGGAGAATTTAGTGCTACAGCAGCAGCAGTTCATTCCTGCATGGAGCCCTTCAGGATTTTCTGCAGCGGCTCCTCTTTTGAGGAACTAATTGTCCTTGATTGTATCTGTACAGTGAAATTGGAACACGGAGACAAAAGTGTGGAATATCTGATTTTATTTGTGAAGAGAGACCGATCTGTCCAGGTTTGACCACAATGCTGTCATACAAGGAAGGGGCAACATTTTATAATAAACTCTGCGTTATCAGCCTGCTGGAGGAATACTGCATAATGCAGTTCAGTTATTGCCTGTCTGCAAAGCTGGATTTGAGACAAAATTTCTGGTTCAAAACACTTCAGTAACGCAGCAAAATCCCTTCAGTTCTCTTAAAAAATAAAAGTGGCATTTGATCTTTCTTTAATCTTCTCGTGCTCCTTGAATAGCTCCAGTCTTGGCTATGCGTGTGCTGCTCTGACTCACGTGGCTCTTGCTGTGTTGTACCACAAATTACAGGTTTTATTCCTGTGCTGTGTTGATTAGTGCTGAAAGATGTGTCAGTGTCCTGTAGCCTTTAGCAGCTTTTTCCTGCTCACTCTGCACTGTGAAAGGGAGCAGTTTGTCCCTTGTGGAAGACACAGCCGTGCTTGAATCAGATTAAATATTTTGATGTGGCCATGGTTTGCTCTAATCACCTTTTATTCAAACTGGGCTGTGCTGAGAAATGGTGCATTACAAGGATCTATTGGCAGTGGGACATACAGAAATAAATACAGCCTCATTTAAGAGCCCAGTAAAATGGACTGTGAACTGTTTTCAGTGTGTATGTTCTTTAGGGAGAAAGAATCCTGAGTCGCTGTTAATCTCTTGGAAACCCTCAAGTGCTTTGCTGTGAGCATTCAGCTTGCCAGCTTTTGGCAGATAATTATTTAATTCTCTTCCAAATTGAACACATTCAATTCAGTCTTGCCATTTAAAACAACACATTCTTCTTGGGCATTTTTTTGTTCACAGTTCAGCAAACACTGATGAGCAGGTAGTGCTCTGAATTGCAAATGTTCACAGGGCTAACATGAAGTGTTTGGAGGACTAAGATGAGAAAAGCATCAATATGTGCAATGAAGGAGACTTGCAAAGGCTTTGGCATAAAGGGAGCTGTTCAGGTGGAGAAAAGTTGTCATCCAAATGTAAAAATTACTTTGAAAAAAGTGAGAAAAATGTTAGAAACCTACGGCCTCTGCTCTCCTGTCTATGAAATAATCGTAATACAAGGTCCTCAAAATACAAGTATTAAATGAAGCAATCTGAAAATCAGAAATACTTCTGAATTCTTCTTCTTCCAGAAATGTTTTCTTTTCCTGAGCTTACCAACATTTAGCTACAGTCATTGCAGTTAAAATACAGATGATTTTAGAAAGAATGCGGAGTCTTTTTCAGGGAGGGGGCTGAGATACTCATGAGCAACTAAAAAGTACAGCCTTCTGTCCAGAACAAGAGCCTTGTAAAAGAAATAGAACTTCTTTGCCATACCCATAGGCTAAAAGAAACCTCTAACCATGTTAATAGGACCCATCCTCCCTTTGTCTCAGAGCTGTGAAAGATTTTCTCCCCCAGTGCTGACTATTGTGTTACAACACTAATGCTCTGTCCCTGCTATTGTGCACATATCTCTGAGCCCGGGAATGATTGCTGTTCTTCAGTCAAACCGAACCAGCTGTGCACAGATGAGGTCTGGAGCAGGGAGTGTGTGTGACCCCTTCCCTGGCTGCACTTCTGCTGCCTTACAGAGGAGCTTTATGAACTCGGGACTGTCATGCTGCAAAAATGGTTGAAAAATACGCACAAGGGGAAAAAAGCTGACACTGTTTTAGTGCCTTACACCACTGTCACCATAGTAACATTGCCTTCAAACTAGGTTTGAACACTGGTAATAAACTGAAGTACTTTAATTGTTCTAAAGGGAGAATTAAGAGACCTTTTCTGTTCCAGCCCCACCATTGCATACTTTGTGCAGCTGCTGCTTGTTTTGTTCCCCACCCTCTCCCTCTTGGTGGTGCAGCCCAGCTGTTTTCCGAGTAGTTGAAATCATCTAACAGGACAGAGTGGATATTTTACCTCTTTTAAAGAGCTGTTTCATGATGTTCTCTCAGATTTACTTTATCTAAACTTTCTTCTGTGTTGGGACATCTTGCAAAATCCTACCTTTTCACCAAAGCAAATTAGGTCCTGATAGTAGCAAAAATGAAGGAATTCACAATATGGAAAGCAGGCTAAAGAATTAGTTGCTTCAGTGCTATGCCATGAGGGAAAAAAAAAGCCATAGGGAAGCAGAGATACATTAGAGACTGAAAGAAAAGAAAAGAAAAAAAAAGAGCTGTCTTGTATTCTCCAGCCACAGCGCTTTTAAAATCAAAATCCAACAAGTTTACTAGTGAGGATAACGCCCTCTTACTTGTTTTACTGATCCCAAATCCTTAACTATCCTATGTCTGATTTAGTACCATCTTCTCTGTGTCTTAAATATTTAAGAGATGAAGTTATTTACATGACTGTGTTCTTTAACCAAAATCAAAGCTGTTGCTAGCTCTGCATTATTGCAAGAAGTTTTACATTTTCAGAAGTGGGAAATGAGCTCATTGTATTTGCCTGTTGTTGGACAAAACTGTGAACTGATAAACTGCAGTGAAATCATTAGGAATACTCTGTGCCCAGGGAGCTGGAGAGCTCTATTAGCTTAAGAAATAGCTTTTGAAATGTTTTTATTAGACCTTGGGGAGCTGTATGAAATCCCTCTGGACAGCTTGGTGAAACACCGGTAATTAGTAAGTGGGTTTTTTTTTAATCCAAAATGTAATTGTTTTGTCTTGTGGTATTTTAGAACTGGAGGGTCTGATTTTCCTGTTATCAAGGGGGTTGTCATGGTACAGAATGAAAAACTTCCTTTTCAGAGGGAGGGGAGGAATGGGTTATTTTGCCTGGTTTAAAAACTGCCTTACTAGCAAGGAACATATTAATAACTGGATTGTTTGGAATGCACTGTGACTCTTTCAGTTGTGATGTGGATTCAGGAAGGCTCAGCCCCTTCCACAGAAGTTCTGGAGGGCATTGAGCCTCCAGATGCTGGTGATGCCAGTGAAGGAACTGTGCACACCCTGAGGAATTAATGGTGATGATTGTTTGTTCTCTTTCCATCGTGACAGGCATATGAAAGAAGGTTTCCTACGTGCCCTCTGATCCCCATGTTTGTAGCCAGTGACACTGTAAACGAGTACAAGAGTGAGGATGAGGCCATCCACGTGATTGAGCGGCGCTGCAAGCTGGACATCGATGCACCACGGCTGCTGAAAAAGGTGATGAGCTTTGAAGTGCCTGGTTTGTACTTCTGGATATCCCTTCACCTGAATGCTGTACCTTAACAGGATCTGTGCCTTTTCCCCAGATTGCAGGAGTGGACTATGTCTACTTTGTCCAGAAGAACTCTCTGAACAGGCGAGAAAGGACTCTGCATATAGAAGCCTACAATGAAACCTTCTCTAACAGAGTCATCATTAATGAGCACTGCTCCTACACAGTGAGTAACAGCAGGCCTTTGGTGGGGCTGCAGGTGGAGCTGAGGCTGTGTTCAGATCTCAGGACTCAAACAGAGCTTGGTTTGTTCCTGGCTTTTGCCTTGCAAGAAAAAATAACCAACACACTGTCCTGAGTGATAATTGTTAGTGTTAAATGTAACACACTTGCCTCAAGAACTCAAACACGTTTGGCACCCTCTTGCTTGAGCATCTTTTCAGAGAGCAGAACACAACATAATTTGCTGTGTTTGACAGCTCTGTTTAGGCAAATCTGTGCTTTGTAGCAGCAGTGTGGGACTTGGTGAGGCTGATGACACCCTGACAGATCTGCCAGAGAAAGTTCAGCTGATTTGCCTTCTGCTCAGCTCAGACAGAAGTTCACTGAGTCAGCTATGTTTTAACCTATCTTTTTTTGTTGTTCTTGGTCTTCAGTGCAAATGTTGATGCAGAGGAGTCTGGTAGCAGGCCTGCTGCTCTGCTCTGGTCATGGTTTATTTCTGAATGGCTCAGCCCATCCTCCTGGGCTCTTGCAGCACGTACTGTAGCAGTAGAACTTCAAATTGTTGCTAAAGGTCAGATCAGAGCTAACAAATGTGACTGATTTATCTGTATTGTAGCACTCTTTTTAGGTCATAAGATTTTCTGTTGTGTTTAATCTGTGGTTAAAAGACCACCGGGTGCCAAACTCCCTTGACACAATTATCTAATCTTTTTATAATTATTTCTGCCTTAACTTCTAGGGTAAATTTAAGAATACTCTTCCACTTACCTGCAGTTTTTATGTGAAAGCTCTGTTTAAATGGGGGAAATGCTGTTCAGAAAAGTGCATGTGGTAAATATGTTCAAAACACAATACTTCTCTATGTCCCTTTGCTCTACTTAATCGAGAAATTAGGTAAATACAAAACCAGGTTTTTAATGAAAGAATAAATTGTTTCTAAAAGTTCATTTTTATTAAAGATAACTTATAATTGAATTTATAAAAATTCTGGAAGATTCTTAAATGATGTTATTATGAGTTGAACTTACTGAGGCTGTACGAGCTATTCTTGTACCTCCCAGTCCCTAATGCAGAAACAGAAAATAAAGGAAAAAGGTTTGTTGTCTGCAGCTGTCTCCTTTTAAAGTGTTGATCCTGTTCTTAGCCAAATTTAGCATGTTTTGAGGGGGAAGGGAACCCTAAGGCATCAGGCCAGTTACATGCTCAGAAACCCAGCCTTTCATGATGTTTTTATAATGACAAATTCAGAGCCTGGCCTAGAAATTGCTTGAACAAATCTATTTGAGCTGAAGAGTTTAAAAACCAGCTTTTTGTAAGAGTATCAGCATCAAGAGTAGAATTGTTTAGGTTGGAAAAGCCCATTAAGATCGAGTCCAACTAAAAGTCTGTTTCAGGATCATGTCAGTAAAGCAAGAGATAAGCTAAGAGGGAAGGTGTCAGCTGAGTGAGGAGTGTGCACTTCTGTCAGTGGCATTATCATGGGAGAACAAACTAAAAGTTTTCATTCTACAGAATGCTACAGTACCTCCTAGGTCAGTGAGGGAAGAGTGTTTTGGCTGTCTCCTAGAAACATTGGGAATGCTGCCCCTGCTCTTGCTGCAGAGCTCAGCCTGGCTGAGCTGGCCCTGGGCTATCAGCCACAGCAGAGTTCCCTGTGGAGGGTGTTACCCTTTTCCACACACACCCTGTAGTCCCAGCTCTTATCTAGACTGAGACAGTGTAGAAATGTGCAGTCCTCTGGCTCTTGCCTGGTGCACTTGTGTTTTGTCACCCTCCCCTTTCCTGTTAAGACAAAAAAAAAAAAAAAAAGGGTTGTGAGACCATGGAAGGACTTCTCAGCTTTTTGTCCTTTGGTGTTGTCTCTTCCCAACTGAAGCAAGTGAAGCAAGACACCTCAAGTTCCACTTGAATATTTTTGACTGTGTGAACCTGTAAAACAAGAAACATTTCAAATATTATGAGAGAGGAAAAAAACCTAAATGTATAACTGAGCTGTGTGATCTTTTGACTTGCAGGTTCATCCTGACAATGAAGATTGGACCTGTTTTGAACAGTCAGCAAGTCTGGATATCAAATCTTTTTTTGGTTTTGAAAGCACAGTGGAAAAGATTGCCATGAAGCAATACACCAGCAATATTAAAAAGGTGAGCCTGCAATTGGGAAGGATGTGTCTGGCTCCAAGTCACCAAAAGACAATGAGGCTGCTGCTAAGTAACAGGCTGCTCTGCTCAGAAAGCTGGGCTGCTTTGCTAAAGGCCTGGGGCATTGTGTCTGTGTAGGGCTGTTTCAAGTGAAATCTTTAGAGGTCTGATCACTTAATTTTCAGCTCAATCCTTTCTGTGTCTAAATGTGTGGGTTTTTCAGTAGCTGAAGTAAATTTTCTCTTTTGAAGGGAAAAGAAATAATAGAGTACTACCTGAAGCAGCTGGAGGAAGAAGGAATAACTTTTGTCCCTCGCTGGACTCCTCCTGTTGCATGTAAATCAGAGAGCAGCACATTCCACCCAAGGAGACCAGTGTCACCTGCCATTAATATCCCAGAGTCTGCCACAAAGGAGGGCCTGAGCAACAAGGAGATCCTCAACACCCCCAGCAGCCCCTCGGAGCCCACCGCAGGAACGCCTGATGGTATGGGGGTCTGATGTGTTTTACTGGGAAGCTTTGTGCTGGAGAGGCTCTCAGCACTGGGCAGCTGAGGAGCTCCACGTTGGCTCCTGAGTTGGTGACATGCAGTGTTAAAGTGTGGGATCACCAAGCAGTGACATGTGGCAGAGCTCAGCTGTTACAGGCTGAGCTTGTGAGTGGAGATCGGGTACGAGGAGAAAAACTCTTTGCTGTTCGTTGGGTTGCAAATGAACAGTCTGCTCTTGCCCTGAAATTCAGGGATAGGTATAACTATAGGAATGATGGGGAAGAAACAGCTGAAACTTCCCTAGATGTAGTCTTCTGAGAATTTAGGAAAATTCTTGCACTGGGAGACCAAAGCTTCTCTAAGTATTTCTAGAACCAGGAAGCCCAGTGTTGCTGTGGATTGATGAATCTCAGTATACTGCCAAGATGCTTTTACAAACGTCTGCTTTTGTTCCTTCCTTAGCTGCAGAAGGAGAATTTTATCTTCTTCATGAAGATGACTGTGTTTGTTGCCTTGCTCATCTTTTCATTGATTCTGTGGAACTCAATTCAATTCTGACAGCGCTGAACACAGCGGCCACTTTGAGACAGCAGCAAATCAGATCACTTGGTGTGTTGCCTAGGTCAGATCAGGACCACTCTGATCACCTGCAATCTCTTTTTAGATAAGCTGGATGCAGACTACATCAAGAGGTACCTGGGGGACCTGACCCCGATGCAGGAGAGCTGCCTCATCCGCCTGCGGCAGTGGCTCCAGGAGACGCACAAAGGCAAAGTGAGTTCCTGGGGCTGTCCCCTGGCTCAGTGTGTGACACACAAGCTGGGCCTGAGGAAACGTCCTGCCACTCCCCCTGGGGCTGACTCCTTCTTCTGAGTGGCTCTCCATAGTCAAAACCTAAATTTAAGCAGTGGCAATAGGAGGAGTTCATTGTGACTGTCCAGCTGACTTTGCAGCTGAGGTGCTTCAATTAGCATGAAAGCCTCTCAGACTGTCAGTTAAACTGTCAGAGGGGAATAACATCAGATTTGTAAGTCTTCCTTGTTTCTACAATGACCTTATTTTTACACTTGTTTGTTTTGGCCAAACATCATAGTCTTAAATACTGAAACACTGGTAGCAGTGGAGCACTGATAACAAGGCCAGGGTTTTTCCAGTGCCTTTTGATTTGCATGTGTGTCTCAGCTTCCCCTAACTTGATAAAACACAGTCTGTGTTTTGTCCTGATTTATTTAAATTGGACTGGCTTGGTATGGTCATACAGGTGGAAATGATTACATTAGAGTTCATGAAATTTTTATATCCCTTATGAAGGTAGCTGCAGTGCTTGACAGGGCTCGTGATTTTGTTTCAAACAAAGGCTGATCTTCTTGAGTAACTCCCAGTGTTACACATCATCCTCTTGCATTGGTGCAGGGCTGCACATTTTTCAGCTTCTATAGTTTGGGTTTCTGTTCTTGTTTCAAACCTTGAATACAAAATTGGATTTGGTTTTGTTAATAGATCCCAAAGGATGAGCACATTTTAAGATTCCTGCGTGCCCGGGACTTCAACATCGACAAAGCAAGAGAGATCCTTTGCCAGTCACTGACATGGCGTAAGCAGCACCAGGTGGATTATATTCTGGACACCTGGAATCCTCCCCAAGTGCTCCAGGATTACTATGCAGGAGGCTGGCATCACCATGACAAAGGTATGGTTTCAGTACAAAATATGTACTGAACAGCCTTTTAACCTTTTGAATCAAAGGTGATAGTTGTCCCTCTGTTAACTAGAAGTGGCTGGTGAGAACTTCTCAGTTGTTACGTACTAAAGACACTTAAATTGATAGAATGTTTTGTGTTGAAAGGGAATTTAAAATAATCTTGTTCCATCTCCCTGCCATGGGCAGGTACACCTTCCGTTAGACCAAGTTGCTCAGAGCCTCATCCAACCTGGCCTTGAACACTTCCAGGGGCATCCAGAGCTTCTCTGGGCAGCCTGTTCCAGTGCCTTTGCCAGCCCTTAGCTGCTGGAGGCAGAGTCCAGGATCAGTCTTTCTGACTAATACTGACATACTTAAATTTGCTTTGCCAGGAGCTTAAAAAAAGTGATTAATTGCACTTCCATAGTACTCTGAGATGCTTAGAAGAGTATTAGGCAAATGCTGAGTGTGCTCTTCCAGTGATTAAAAGGTGTTTGTAAATAAGTATATCTTTGTAATCAATTTATTTCTGATGCTGCGTAAGTCTGCTGATGGCATAAATGAATATTTATTTAGCATTACAATCAGCTTAATGATGAGAAGTGGAATGTTGCAAAAACATCAAATAGAGCAGGTTTGTTTAAGAAAAGAAGCAGCTTTGGCTGAATTCCCTTTGTACTGTGAGCCACAGCCTAACACAGTCCCCTGTCCCTTTGCTTTATCGGGCACTGATCTCATCTCTAATACATACATACAGAAATGAAACACGTTGGAATTTGTGGCTTGAGGCAAGCTGGGCTCTTTAGATAAGGAAATGATCTCTTACTGTGAGCAATCTGTGCTCTGATTGAGTCTTTTCCCACCAGGCACCATTGTTTCTGCTCAGCTCTTCCTTTTTCAAGCAGCATATGAAACAGGGCAGGATGCTGTCAGCAGTAGTGGCCAGGAGACAGGGAGGATGCAGCAGAAGTTTAATCACAGAGCTTGAATGGCTCTTCCCTGCTGCTCTGGGTTTGACAGACCTCAAACTGAGAAAATGGAAAATGAGAACGTGCTTGTAAAGATTGTAGGGAAAAAGACCTGTTAATAAGTTCTCCCTTTCAGCCCGTTCCTTGTCTGTCCTTTGCAAAGACTTCCTCTGTCAATAGCACACACCTGGGTCCTGCCAGTGAGCAGAAAGGTGCAGAATGCATCAAAGACTTGTTTAATGTTTTCTGAGAAGTTCTGCAGTCTTGTGGTGAACTTCATGCCCCCTCCCTTCCCCTGCAGTTCCTTTGATCTCTCTTGCAGCATGCCCACAAGTAAAGCATAGCTTTGTCAATAATGGAAACACCATTTCAGAACTGAGCAGTTCTCTATAATTTAAAACTTTACAGTGGTAGGTTCTTTTTTTAAACCCTCTTTTCTAGGATTGCTTCTTTCCTCCTACATATGGTAAATGTGCCAAACTTCAGCTGGCTGAGTGCTGTGTGGCTTTTAGTGCCAGAGCAAAGGCAACAGTGATAATGAAGCATGTTGTCTAGAATGAGCTATCAGTGCTAAAGAAAAGAAGTTATTATTTTGGCTTGCAATTAGCACAGATTTCTATACATCTGAATGGTTTTTATTTTGACAGGAATGCTTCAATCTAATGTCTTTTTAAAACCACAAAGCTCTAATGGAATATAAATTGTACAGTGATAACAAAGCACTGTCAGCTGAGACTCTCCTTCATGTGTCATTTGGGTGGAGCAGGGCTACTGAGCTGTTAGTTTGGGTTTGGAGGCATCTGTGTCTCTGGGAGGGAGACCTATGAAGCTTAATAGCAGTTTTTGTTTAGTGTTTCAAAAGCGAAGCAGTACATTCCAAGATAAGCGTGCCGATGTTAAAATAACATTTTCTTTTAGTCCACCTGATAAAACATAAAACACTGTGAACTTCCATGGGGGCAGTGTCTTTGCCAAATAAATAACTTGCCTTGACTCTGCAGTTTTGGTTGTTCGTTGTTTTTTTTTTAATAGTGTGGTTTTTTGCAGTTTCTCTCCTTGGGTCCCAAAGGACTTAATGATAATTTGATAACCTCTCTTGCAACTGTTGGAGAGGAGAGAAACTGCACAGGCAACAAGACTTGAGGGAGATTTTTATGTAGAAAGCTTCCTTTTTTCCTTCTTTTTATATTGTATGCTAACATGTTCACCTTTATAAGCTGGTGATTGTTTAGAATAGATGAAGCAAAGCTTAACAAGTGCATCACAGCTTTAGGAGGAGGCTGGGAGCTGTTTTTGAGACACTAAGAGCTACAAATGCAAACTTTGATTTTCAATTTCAGCCAACACAGTAATTCACCTTAATGCCTGAGTATTCTGCCAGTGTCAGGCTGCCCCAGTGTGCAGACTGTCTGTGGAAAGGCAGGGCTCTAATGCAGAGGGTCCAGCTGAAGCTCATCTCTGGAGCAGAGTCTGTTCTCACCAGGCTTAACCTGCATTAGCAGGGCTGTGTGCCAGTTCTGCACAGTGTGCAGTGACAGAGCTGGAATGTGGCTCCAACCAGCAGACTCTGCAGAGGGCAGGCTCTGGGTTAACACTTGGTTTCATTAATTCCCAGATGTCAGGATGGCTATTTTTCTGGAAAGGTTGCTGTAAACTCACCAGAGCACTATTGCATCACTTGTGATAAAAGCTTTACAGCCTTCCTTGCAGCTCTGCAGTTACAGAAAAAGCTTCAGTTCATTGGTGCACCTGAGCTGTCCTGGAGGCTAAGAATAGTCTGTGTCATTAATTGTGTATACCAAGGTCTGGAGTATACTGATGTACTCTAAGTCCTTTGAACTTTCCCTGAAGGTCAGGGAGCTATTTCTGAATCAGGATATCTCAATTTTGCGGCTCATTTACAGGTAATCAGTTGGCGTGGCTGCACAGAGTGATGTTTATGTTGCCGTCTGCTCTTGATTATTCCTCTTGCAGGGGAGTTTAACTGTTATGGTTTGTTTCCATCTGAATTTTTTAGAAGCAGCTCTCTCAAATGTCCCTTGCTGTGTGCTTTGTGTCTCTGTGCAGACGGGCGCCCGCTGTACGTGCTGAGGCTGGGCCAGATGGACACCAAGGGGCTGGTGCGAGCGCTGGGGGAGGAGGCCTTGCTGCGCTACGTGAGTGTTCCTAACCACGGCAGGTTTTCATTTAGAAACCCCCTGTGCCACAGCACCCGCCCCTCCGGGTACTCTGATGGGCTCTCTGGCCATCTGGTTTCGGTTGGAATGTGTCTGAAAGCCCCTGGTAGCTGGTCCTGATGCGTTCTGTGGGCTGATGGAAAGGCAGAGTTCCTGGCAGCTCCCGTGGTTATTGATTGGCATTTGCACAGATTCTTCTGCATTTGTGCAGGGCTTCAGACTCCAGTCTCTGCTCTTGTACAGAAGAGAAAATGCCACACTCAGGATTTTGTCAAGCCTGTACTCCAAGGATAAGAATCATGTATTTTTAAAGACAAAGTGCTTGCCTGTATTTCTGCCTTCTCTAAAGGCATTGCTCAGACTGTAACTGTGTATCTGCTCAGCTTCCAAACAGGAAGCTGGCAGAATTCCAGGTTTGCACTAACTTTTTTTGACTCCTAGTAATGACAGGAGTAGCCATAGCGACTATTAAAAAGAGGGACTGGATTCTATTTTTCTCTCCTAGTGGCATTTCCAAGCAGACACTAACTTTTGTTTGCTTGCCCTAGTTCTGTTTCAAGGTTGCTTTCTGTGGTTTCAAAAGGGGCTTTAATTTCTGAGTAATTAAGGGTAATTGTAGTGATTTCTAGTTCATTCTTTGACAGGGGGAAAAGTTTATGCTGGTTTGATCTTGGAGTTTTAATTAGTCTTTAGATAGAAACATATTTTCTTTATCTCACCTACTGAGTTTGAGACTGTCTTTTCTAAACCCCACTCTTTCTTGTGCAGGTTCTTTCAATAAATGAAGAAGGGCTGAGGCGATGTGAGGAGAATACAAAAGTATTTGGCAGGCCAATAAGGTAAAATCTGCTCTGTGGGAATTAGCTGCTTTCATGGGAAGGGGTGGGGGGATGTCAGGCAGTGGAACAGGCAGAGGGTAGGCTGTGTCTCACATGCAGGTACAATCATACAGTTAATTAAGAGCCTCCCCAATTACTGGGGCTAGAGGGAATGTACCTGGGGAAGCCTGAGGGACACACAACACCTGCCTCAGCAGCCTTGGTGTCATGCTCAAAATGGTTCTGTTGGGGCTGTTTCTCTTCTGCTCCCTTCTACTGCTGGATATCTGCAGAGCAGTGCAGCCTAACTCCCAAATCTGTTTGTGGGGGGGTGGGATTTTACAGGCACTGGGCATTGGTGCAGGCTGCCAAAAAATCAGACCATGATAGTATCATGAGTAACATTTATAGTGGTTTAAGGTGTGGCTTCCATGTCATTTGTTCATCCATAGTCCACTCCAAGGCTCATTACGCTCAGTTGTGGTTTGCATTCTCCATTTATTATGTGTGGCTACTCAGCTGTTGATCCAAGGTGAGGTCAGGAGCCTCCTGTGGAACCTGGGATCTAGTTTTCCAGGTTCTGGCGTGACTTCATGTGAAGTTCAGTCAAAAGTGGTTTGCTAGCCCATCTTTAAGTCATTGTAGGGGTCACCTGTGAAAGTGCTAACTGCAAAATTGATTTAAGGGCGCAGAATGAAGGCAGAACCAGCCCTGAAAAGATGCCATGTTTCTTGGATTCTCTCCAGTTTCTGCCTCCTTTCCCTAATCTGTAAGGTCCAGGGATGTGGGGTGTGCCTGCTTATCCTTTCCCTGTTACAGACCTTGCTACCTGAGCTCTCCAAGGGAGGTCAGATCCAAGGGAGAAGTCTGGTGTGTAACAGTGAAATGGTGCTGCCTGATGGATCTTCATTTGTAGCCATAATCCTAAAGGCCTGCATATTAAACATTTAAAGTGAAACAAAGAAGGGTTTGGTGTTTCATAGAAGCCTTATGCATAATGTAATGGCTGCTGGCTGGTGCAGCACAGCTGTAAATCTTGAATTCCTGCCCAGGGCGAGACCTGAACTTGGAAAGAAACTGAAACACATGCTGCAGCTCAGTTGTTAGTATTAAGAACATATCTCTTCCTATAGAAAAGGCTTTCTTCCCTGAGATCTGACAACAGAATTAGCTTTGATGTGTATTGGCACCATTGTGCTCTGTGTTAGAAAATCTGCACTGTGAATGTTAAATTGCTTCAGAGCAGCAGCGTGGCCACTTAATTGATCTCCCAGTAAAAGCAATGGTTTAATGTTTGGGCTGACTGTTGACAGGACTTTTTTTTGGCTTCATATGAACTGAACTTTTATCTGGAACCTAAAATGTCTGTGGGGGAGCATGCAGAGTGATCATTGCACACCCCTTAAACTCCAGTGTCTACAGGCAGCACAAAGCAAGGAGGTAAAACAGAGGAAACCAAAACATGCAGACAGTCCTCACATTTCATTATGTTGGGCACTTGCATAACCAAGGAGAATTTTGATGTTATTGAGATTTTGCTTTTTCTTTTTGTCTCTCTCAAACTCAGCTCTTGGACCTGTCTAGTAGATCTGGAAGGCTTGAACATGAGGCATTTATGGAGACCTGGTGTCAAGGCCTTGCTGAGAATCATCGAGGTGGTTGAAGCGAATTATCCTGAGACCTTGGGCCGTCTACTTATCCTAAGAGCACCTCGAGTATTCCCAGTTCTCTGGACACTGGTGTGTGTGTAATCCAAGGTGTTCCTCAGTTCTCTCAGTTTGTAAAAGCACTTGAGATCAGGCTGTATGTGCAGCAAATGTTGCCATTTGGAAGCATGTCCTTTATATAGGATTCCTGGAGTGGATTAAAAAACACCACCTAAGAACCTGATTATGCTGTTGGTTAATTTGGCTTCTTTGTCATGTGGACTTTGCATAACCAGGATGGTAACACTCTGTGTGATCAAAACTGATTCCTTCAAAATTGACTTGAAAACAATGTAAATTGACTTGAGAAAAATGTGAGAGCCTGATCAGTTCTGTTTTTCTTTCTTTGTAGGTTAGTCCATTCATTGATGACAACACTAGAAAGAAATTCCTTATTTATGCTGGAAATGACTACCAGGGTCCTGGGGGACTGCTGGATTACATCGATAAAGAAATTATCCCTGATTTCCTTGGTGGAGAGTGCATGGTATGAATATAAACTATTGCATATAGCAACTTATTTGTGGTTTTTTTAAAATTATTATTTTTCCTATCCTCTAAGCAAAGAAGTCTGTAAGCACAGTGATTCCTGGTGTAGTTTGAACGTGGGGGCTATGGTGTAGGATTCCAGGCTTGGTGCTGTTTTCTGGGTCCACTTGAAAAAGGGCAGTACAATGCTTCTCTTGTATGAGTATCAAAAACCTTATCAAAACAGGCAAGCACAGCTAAAAGCCATAGTCTGTTCCCTGGAAAGTTCAGGCAAACATGCTAGCAGAGCTCTGAGCAAGAGCTGTCACCATCAGCTGATCCAGAGAGCCTGTCTCACCTAGAAAACTGATCCCATAAGGAGCCCAAGGAGCATGTGGCACATCTGCTAAGAGGACTCAGTAAACAGCCCAGTCTCCCCACACAGAGTGTGCAGTTACCCTCAACAAACCAGAAAAGTGGTTTTACTGCAGGATACTGTAATTTCTCAGTCCCTTGTCACATGCCTTGATAGTGGTTTCTTCCTGGACTTTGGGTGTCAGTTGGATCTGGCATTTTAGCATCTCGGTGATAATGTAAGGTTTGTTTCACCTGTAATGCTTTTGACAACACAGGCTGGGTGTGTTTTCACCCCCTGTACAGTCTCTAGATTAATTTCTGTACCATTCTTGAAAATTCATCTGTGTCAGTTCCAATAGAGTCTCAAATGATAATGAAGTACAGTTAGATGTGTTGGAGTAGAGCATGTGTTTATCTCCAGTGGGCTGGTTTTTGTTGCTGCAGTAGCTTTCAGTGTTATCTAATTTGGAGCTTAAAGCTGGCAAAATCCGCTGCTTAAGTAAGCAAAAGTGAATGTTACCAGAAAGCAAATTGCTACAATACTTCCTGCCAGTTCCAGGCAGTGGCAGTCTCTCTCTTCTTCTTTACTTCTGGGTATTTGAACAAAAATGACTTCTCTGAGATCTTTTCAATTCACTGTTGTAATTCAGTTACCAAACACTTCTACTTCCCCAGACCCTTCTGTGGAACCTGTTGTCAACTTCATTGCTACAGGCTTCTTAAAACAGAAGTTTGCTTAGGGAAGTTGTGTAATCACTTCCAATACTGAGCTGTCAGACAGCTGTAGCTTCAAAACTGCTAACTTTCCTGGCTGCAGTGTCCTTTTAGCTGCTTGGAAACTTTCTGTATGTCCCCACTATCCATCCTTAAATTTATCTACCCCCATTCTTTCAGGTCTCTGTAGCTGTGTTTTTCAGACTTAGTCACTATTGCCACTTCCCTCAGGATTCTGAAGTGCTTCCCATCTTTCTTCAGTGTAAGGTGGTGTAAATGATAATTACAGCCTTTGCACAGTCCCTTTTCTGGGGTGCTGGCTGTTGTGTATGTCCAGGATCTGTTCCCCTGGTGTGCAGTTCTGCAAATTAGATCATTGTAAAAAGAATTACATATGTATCATGTACAAGCTATAAAGTTACTTTCAGACTGTTCCCTTCTCCAGAGTATTGCTGAATGTTTGTTTCTGAAGCTGGAAGGCAGAGAACGTGAAGGGATGGTCACAGGAGATAATGTTTAATGGGTTTTTTTTTTTGTTTTAGTGTGAAGTACCAGAGGGTGGGCTGGTTCCCAAGTCCCTCTACCGGACAGCAGAAGAGTTGGAAAATGAAGACATCAAGCTTTGGACTGAAACAATATACCAGTCTGCAAGTGTCTTCAAAGGAGCTCCACATGAGGTACAGCTCCAGATGCCCTTAGTTTTCATTTTCATCTCAGCCCTCTGCTCTGAACTCAGTCTCTTGGCCTGGGAACTGTTTATTGCTTGTTTATTTAGCTCCTGTGCTTCCACCTTCTGGAGCTGGTGCATGGTGATGCTTTAGTAGCTGAAGTTTGTGATTGTTCCTCCTGTTACTTTGTTGCCATTTAGAGAGTATCACTAGTTTTCCTTCTATTCAAAGCTGTATTCTTCTAAGCAAGGCAAGCAAAATTCTCAGAAGATGCTTGAAAGCTTCTGAAACTTGTGTGTTAGAATAGACACCTCATCAGGGGGGAATTTGTATCTGCAATGCCTTTTTTTGACTATCAAAAAGCCTTTTTAATAGCAGAAACTAAGCCCAGCAACAAAAAACTCTGTTCTTTGTCTTTTTTTTTTTTCTGTAGGAGTTTGCTTTTACTGAACAAATTGCTGTTGTTTAATGTGTCTTTCCTGTCTCAGGTTCTCATTCAGATCGTGGATGCCTCGTCTGTGATCACGTGGGATTTTGATGTGTGCAAGGGAGACATTGTTTTTAACATCTTCCACTCCAAAAGAGCCCCACAGCCTCCCAAAAAGGACTCTCTGGGAGCTCACAGTATAACATCTCCTGGGGGGAACAATGTCCAGTTGATAGACAAAGTCTGGCAGTTGGGGCGTGACTACAGCATGGTGGAGTCTCCCTTGATCTGCAAAGAAGGGGAGAGTGTGCAGGTGAGCCAGCCAGGGCCTCTGTGGGGGCAGGTGGAGTCCAAACTGCTTGTTCTTACTCACAGCACTGACAAATGAGTGCTGACTCGAGCTGGCTGCTTGCTTTTGGCCAGTATTCCAGGCTGGATGCTGCAGAGAGCAGGGATGGGATTTACATGGGGTCTGCTGGGAGGGGAACTTGCATCAGTCTGCTAGTGACTGAGATGGATCAGCAAGAACATGGGGAGGCCACCTAAAATGCACATCCAGAAAGTAACAAAACATGCTTTGTGCTGTCATTCTGACAGTTATTTACTGTAGCAAATATTCTGTGTTTGAGAAATATCACAGTGCCTGCCCTCAATAATAAGAGAAGGCTGGAAATCAAGTCTGAGCTTCTGTGTGTTTGCCCTCTAATGGGCAGTGTAAGAACTCCTGATGGTCAAAGCTCCTGAAGGTTTTTTTTATGCCATTTACAACCTGTCCTTTAATTCCAAGTTTGATATAACATGCAGCATGTTTATAGTCACACACTGCCACTGCTGTTCCTGTTGACTTGAAATGAGTCAGCCTCTGAAAAAGCAGCTCCTTAAGTCACCAAGGTGGAAGTGTTAAACTGGAAATATGGGCAGTGACCTCTCAAACCGTGAAACAGAAGCCTTGACTGCTCTTTTCATGGTTTCAAAGGGCAACTGTGAATGAAAATAAATGGCAAAATGGATATTGTTTTAAAGCAGAACTTGTCCTTTCAGCATATTAAATCCTAACCCTTCAACACTGTTGAAAAGCTGGAGGAACTGCTGGTGTTCCATCCCAGACTTGGTAAGGATGTTGTGTGGGGAGAGTCTCCCAGCACTGCCTTTGGCTGAGGAGCTGAATATTGGCATTGGGCAAAAATTCTGGCCACGTAGGCACTTTTTCTAAACTTGGAAAAGAAATGTCAAGCCTACAAATCTCTGTTATCCAAGTTAAGTTTTGATTTTTGTTGTGTCTGCTTGCAGGGCTCCCATGTGACCAGGTGGCCTGGCTTCTACATTTTACAGTGGAAATTCCACAGCATGCCTGCCTGTGCTACAACCAACCTGCCTCGTGTGGATGATGTGCTGGCATCTCTACAGGTGTCCTCTCACAAATGTAAAGTGATGTACTATACAGAAGTGATAGGATCTGAAGATTTCAGGTATGTCTGGCCAAGGACAGCCAATGTCAAACCTCTCTGATTCTTTCGATGGTCAAGTCAATGTCAACTTCACTTAAATACAAGTAAATTGTGAGGGCCTTAAAAAGTTGCACTGAGGGCAGCTAATGGATAAAAGGGGTTAATTAGTTGTCTTGTGGTAATATCACTGGTCACTTGGCTCTGCTTTGAGAGCTTCTTGGGCTTGGCAGGTTATTCTGTAGAAGGGAGTGCAATTCAAATTCCAGTTGTTGAATTTCGTTTTCTGCCAGTGGATAAACTTGACTGAAATTAAATCTCCATCTCTTTGAACAGCATCTGGTTTTTGAAAGGGGTGCAGTGTCCTCCTTACTTTATGTGGTGAGGCAGAAAAGCTTTTGAGTATCTGCACTGCTTTTTATTCAGTGTCCAAACAAATACAGTATAGATACGGAGCAGAAATCAAAATCTTTGTGTGTTCTCAAGCTTAAAACTGCATTCTTTTTTTTTTTTTCTGCAGGGGATCTATGACCAGCCTTGAATCAAGCCACAGTGGATTCTCCCAGCTCAGTGCTGCCACCACCTCCTCTAGCCAGTCCCATTCCAGCTCCATGATTTCCAGGTAGTGCCACAACAGCTGAAAAGCAAATGGATGTGATGGCTGGACCCTCGCCCGTGGCAGCTGACTGCAATACAGCATATTCAACTTGCAATTGTGCAAAAAACCCCACCCCAAAAAGCCTTTTATAGATAGTAAAGTAGCTGTTTGAATTTTACACTTAGTGGTTTTGGTCTTTGTTAGATCCAACAGCTTGTCTCTTAACTTAAATCCTTTTTCCTAACTCAGCCATAAATATTTTTGCAAGTGTGCTTGCACAAATCCTAACTCTGAACACAAGGGCTCTTACTGAAAAGGAAAAACAACCAGTGCATCAGTTAAGAATGATTTTTTTTTAACTGTGTAGATGTTAAAAAGCAAAAAAGAAAAACCCTACCAAAAATGCTCCGTAGTGCATTAGAGATCAACTGCAAGCCTGTCAGGACATTCCTTGCCATCCTGAGAAATCCCCTATGATCTTCCAGTGCTGCAAACTGTTCTCCCATTGCCACTAATGATGTCCAAGACAAAGAACAGCAGTTGCTGGATACTTGACTTTGTGAGTCCATTTTTTTCAAAGCATGCCCACAGACCTGTGGCCAGGCTGTAACACTGAATATATGTTTTGTATGAGCACATTTCTGGGGAATTTGAGCTCTGGATCTTGCTGGGTTAAAGCAATTTGTTCTTTCCTTGGATTTGTGTGTGGAGCACTGTGGAGAGAGAGGCAGAGAGCAGGCTCTCCCTCACTGTGTCAAGCAGAGCTCATCCAGAGCTGCTCTGAGCTTTTGTTCCCACCTCTGTGCTGGAGCTTCACTCTGCTTCCTTAGTGCATTCCAAGCAAATGGATTTTACTGAGATTCTCTCTTGTCAGGAATTTGTGCAGAGCTTCAGCTTACTGCTTAAACCAGCCTGAAGGAGATGTGGCTTCCATCTTTCCTTCCCTCCCTGGAGCCTCCTGTCCTTCCCTGTGTCTGGCAGAAATAGAACACCTCAGTTCTGGTCAGCTTTCGTGTGGGCAGGGAGCACAGGGGTCTTCCCTCTGAGTGATACATGAGAAGATACTCTAAGGATTTTCTCCATTTTCACTACTGCCACTGCCAGAGGTGATCTGCCATTTGGGATTCTGTCCCTGTTTGCCAGGCCCAAGTTGGAGCCTTGCTGAACTCTGTTCAGGTGTTCTTCCCTCTCGAGCCCTCTCTCTATGCACAGCAAGAGGCTCCAAAGACTGAACTGTCAGACAAATCCAGACCACACCTGGCAGTGGAGCAGAGATGGTTTTGGTCTGAAATGCAGCAGGATTTGCACAATTAGATCCTTGATCTTTCCTCACCCTTGGTAGAGCTAAATTGTCCATGCAGGCACAAGGAGCTTCTGTGCTGGCTGCAGTGCCTGCTAGGAAGTGGGATAGGGTCTGGCTTGGGTAAGTGGTGGAGGAGCTTACAGAGGTGTTGCACTTGGAAAGCAGAACTCACTCAAAATTCTGGATCCCCTGCCTGAGGAAAGCTGGTTCTGAACTCAGTGTGAAGCTTTTTTATGGATGTGCAGAGCTCTGGAGAGGCAGGTGCCAGACCCCTGACAGCAGCTCTGCTGCAGCTCTGGCTGTGACAGGTGGCAGAGCTGACAGATATTTTAGTAACAGAGGTGTTTGGAGGCCAACCTCCTTCAACTGAACCAAACTGATCTGTTCTGGAGCTCTTTTAGGTCTCAGAAGCTGAAGATAGAGGTTAGGCTGTTATTTAGGCTGCCAGAGTGACACAGGTCACTGCTTTGGTGTCACACAGCTCCCACCCAGTGCCTGCACAGCAGCCTGCACAGACTGTGGCTCCAGGGCTGCTCCTAGGAGCTCTGCCCAAATTCCTGACACCAGGAACCAGGATTCCCAGTACAGGGAGTGCAGCTGGAGCACAGTGAGGTTCACCTGCTGACACTCATGGCATTTCTTCCCAAACACCAGGCTGTAAGGGCTGAAGATGGTCCCTTTCTCTCTCTCTCTCAGATGGCCATTTTGCTGACAACTGTAAAGAATCTGCTCCATTCAACACTCCACATCTGTCCAGGTGTCTGGCTTTGTAGACCTTTTTGAGTTGCAGTCTCTTTTCAAGTTTGAAGATCTATATTTTTGTTTTTCACTTGAGCTGGCTCAAAAGTGGCACTTTGAGGTTTTCCTGCTGTTGATCTTAACACACCTTTTAGAGCTCAAAGCACATGACAGCACAAACAGCCAGGGAGATAAAATTCCAGAAAAACAATAGTTAATCTTCCTGTAAGCAGAGTGCTGTGGCAATATGACTTGATCACTGCAGTCTAACTAATTAATTTCCCATATCCTGGTCTTTCTTTGTGTGATACTGCTCTTCCTTCTCCTACCCAGTGACTCTTCTGTTGGCACTTTTCCTGTTAACAGTGTCCTTCACTTCCCTGTCTCTCCTCACGAACTGCATATCAAAATCTGTAAATGTTTTGTATACATAATACCTCATTCTTGGTAATAAAATACAGATAGTCTTTAAAAGATTTTTTTATTGTTATCAATAAATGTGAACTGTTTGGAAAAAAAAAAACAGGGCCAGTCTCTTTATTTCATTCATCTGCTGCAAAGCTTCCAGGTTATTTTACGTGCTGGATTCAGGTCTGCCAGTGCTGGGTGAGGGAGGAGCTCCTTGGCTGCCCCCACCACTGACACCTCGGGCAGGAGGCTGAGACAGTCACACTCAGGAAATGACAGGTTTTAATTAGTAGAAGTAGACTCAGCTTCAGCTGTTTTAAAAATAGGAGCCAATAAACGCCAAACTGTGGGTTTTCTAACTCCTGGAGCTGGAGCAGAGGCTACAACATGTTAATGGTTGGTCTTTGAAATTTGATCCAAGCTGTGAAGTTTCTCTAAATGAGAATCTTTAACCATGGTCGTGGAGGTCTGTCAGCAGGACCAGATGGCTGCCTGACCTACTTCAAGCTTTAACATGGTCAGTATTTCTGTGCCAGCACATAATAATGGACCAGCTCTCTGCTGCTCAAGACCTTGCTGAGTGCAGCAGTCCTTGAGAAGGTGTGCAAGGAGATGGCTTTGCTGCTCAGCTGGGCTGTGCCTGGAGATGTGAGGGAGCTGCCTTTGTGGCCAGTGCCCCTCTCTGAAATGGCAATTAAATAAACCCGAGCCTCAGCCCCTGCTTGAGCTGGGCAGAACGATGCAGGCCAGGGCTGCATCAAAGAGCTCCTCTGGGAGAGGTGTCAGACTGGCTGAAGTGTGTGGTTTGGGTTGGTTTGATTTTTTACTTAATGTGGATTTTTATGAGACAAAGCAAAATTCCTGGAAGAAATTTCACCTTTTTTTTTCCCCCACCAGCATCCCCTGCCTCCCCACAAAGCTGAGGCCCCCCTGTTGTACAGGTGTCTCCATTTGCTACCTTGGCTTGCCAGCGAGCCTGTAAATTCCCAGTGAAGGATGCTGAACTGCCATTCCCGAGACTCCCCCAGGAGCAGGAGCTGCCCCCGGCTCGCTGGCCCTGCCCAAACAGCAGCACCCAGTCCCTGCAGGAGCACCAGGGCTGTTTGCTCTTCCATCCCTTCGCAGGGTGAGCTGATTCCGTGCTCGGTGTAGGCAGGCAAATGAAAATGGTGAAGGAAAGACGAATTCTGTGACCCTGGGAGCGTCCGGGCAGCGCAGGATGCACAGCGCAGGGTCACACGGAGCCCTCCCTTCCCCTCCCCTCCGTGCTGGCTGTGCCGGCCCATCCTGCATCCCCACTGCCCTCCCACAGCTCCGGGGGAAGCTGCAAGACTGGCACAGCATCCCTGGAAGCTGCTTCCCAGGGCTAGGGCTGCTTAATGCTGCTGGGAGAGACAAACCCTTGGGAGGAAGTGTTAGGTTTTGGCTGGCTTTCCAAAGTCATCAGCACCCACCTCTATTATTCAGGCTCAAAAAAAAAAAAAAAAAAAAAAAAAAAAGGCATCTCCTGGGTTTTCTTGGAAGGGTAGGAAGGTACTTCTTTTATTTCGCTATCTCATGCTGGTGTAAGAGTTTGGATGCTGAGAAACAAAAGGTCGGGATTTTGCAACGTGTTTTATTCCCTTCCCTACGACCGCTGCTGAACTCCTCTCACTTTGTGCCATCAGCCTTGGTCCCCTGTGGTCCCCTGGAAGCCACAGGCCAAGGGGAGCAGGGAAGAGAACCTGGATTTGAGGCCCTTTCTCCTGTGCACAGGAGGGGAACTAGGGGCTAAGAGAGAGCTGGTCCTCCCCCAACCCTCCTGCTGGCCTAACAAACCCACAAACAAATAAATCTCAAGCTTTTCTTTGTGCTGTTGGAGCCTTCCCTTGTGCCGTGGGGTGACCTTAGTGGGGCAGCTCTCCCAGGATGGGCAGCCTGAGGGGAGTCCTGGATCCCAACATCCCTCAGGTGGGGCTTGGGATTTGCAGTGACCCCAGCACTGCCCCACACGTGGGGACTGCTTTGAACTGTTTGCAAAGAAAAGGGGAAATGAAGGAGAGGAAGGAGGAGAAAGAGGAGGAGAAAGAAGGAGAAGGGGAAGAAAAAGGGAAAGAAAAAAAGGAGAAAGGTGTTAATGTTACACAACCTGCAACAAAAAAAGGTGCAGGGCAGCCCTAGCCCCCAGCTATGCCCCTGGTTTGCACACTCCCAGTTCTCCTAATGGCATTTTGTGCAGGAAACATCCAACTGGGTGGTGAAGAGCAAGTGCAGGGGAGACGCTGTGTGACCCCACCCCCCAGCTGGGGCTGTGCTGATCCATAGCCCAGCCCAGGATCGGGGTCTGGATCCGCTGTGTGGGATCAGTGGCTCACCCAGATGTCACCCCACAGCCCAGTGTCCCCCGCTGACCCCTCAGACCCCCTGGGGGTTCCCAGCCCTGGGCTGAACAGGGTGAGGCCGGGGCGATGCTGAGCCTGTCCAGGGGGGAGCCAGCTCTGCAGGCAGCCCCTGTGCCCCCAAACCCACCATCTGTCACCTCTGCTACCGTGGGGCACCCACGGGGGATATCGGGCACAAACTCACCCACCCAAGCCCGGCGTGTGATTGAGACTAAAGGGCTGGGGGACATTGGCGAGGGGCCGCGCTGGTGTCCCAGGGACAGGGCAGGGACACGGGCGGCCGCGGCACGGCCGGTCCCGGCACAAACCCCACTAGATGGTGCCAGCAGCCCGCGCACGGCCCCGGGCACGCGCTGCCGCGGGGACACTGTCCCCGCTGTCCCTGCTGCCACCGGGGACTCTTCCCTGCTACCAGGGAGGGATGCCGTCCCCACTGTCCCTGCTGCCACCGGGGACTCTTCCCTGCTACCACGGAGGGACACTGTCCCCGCTGTCCCTGCTGCCACCGGGGACTCTTCCCTGCTACCACGGAGGGACACTGTCCCCGCTGTCCCTGCTGCCACCTGGGACTCTTCCCTGCTACCACGGAGGGACACTGTCCCCGCTGTCCCTGCTGCCACCGGGGACTCTTCCCTGCTACCACGGAGGGACACTGTCCCCGCTGTCCCTGCTGCCACCTGGGACTTTTCCCTGCTACCAGGGAGGGACACTGTCCCCACTGTCCCCACTGTCCCCACTGTCCCTGCTGCCACCGGGGACTCTTCCCTGCTACCAGGGAGGGACGCTGTCCCCACTGTCCCTGCTGCCACCGGGGACTCTTCCCTGCTACCAGGGAGGGACGCTGTCCGTGCTGCCGATGGGGGTGAGACAATGTCCCCACTGTCCCCGCTGCCCGGGGGACACTGTCCCTGCTACACTGTCCCTTGTGCCAGGCGCTCGGCGTGAAGCTGGGGCTGGAGCACTGGTCAATACTGGGAGCCACACAGAGGGCAGGGGACCCCCGTGTGTGACACCCTGCCCCCCCAGCAGGGACAGCACATTGCTCATGGAGCAGCCGCCACTCCAGACCCGCGGGGTGGCCGCGCTGGGACACCCCCAGCCCCCCCAGCCCCTCTCCCTGTGCCCTGCATATCCGAGGGGATGCTCCGCTGACCTCCAGGCACCTTGCTGGCTGTGGGTTTGCCCTCCCACTGCTGAGAATCTTCCTGAACAGTCACCAGCTCCCAAGAGTCCTGAGAACATTAATCACCACTGGAGAAAACCCTTGGGGATCTGCTGGGAGAAACAAAGTGAAAGAAGTGAAAAAAAATCCTGCTTGTTTCTTGGCTCCAGTATGGATTGGCCCAGGAGCTGCAGTTTGGGCTGTATCCAAACATAGAATTTTAATTATGAGCAGGATTTCACCAGGGGCAGAGAGATGAGAAGAGGAACAGGCCAGTGAAAAAGATGGAAACTGAAAAATGCAAGTTCTCCCAAAAAAGAGCCTTGAAGCTCTTTTTTGAAGCCTTTGTTTGTCAAAACAAAATTTATCTCAAGCATTTTTACCTTTGCATAGTTATTTATTATAATAAATTTATTGTTATACTACCTCTCCCTGGAGGTGCTGGCACAGCAGCAAAGGGGCGGGAGGACCCTCAGGTCCAAAATGTGTGTGGCAGAGCAGGGAGGGCAGGACCTGCACCTGTCCCCACGGCTGGCATTGGCACTGCCGGGTCCCAGGGGCTTTTCCAGCCCTGGGGAGCGACGGGCAGGTCAGTGCATCCCTCCTTGGAGTTCCTACCATTCTCTCCAGCCTGGAGAGGCCACACAGCTCCAGCTGCTCCAGCCACATCCCACCGGACCTGCAGAGCCCAATGTGTCCCCATGTGCAGGGCAGGGGCTGCTGTGAATGCAGCCCCTGAAGGGGCTGTGCTTGCTCCAGGCATTGCCCTGAAATGCCTCACCAGGCACCGATGGATGTCCCATAACAGCTCCCAGAGACCTTCTCCCATCAGTTTGTGCCAGTGGAGCATTGCCAGGCTCACCACACCCCGGCTGTGTGTGCAGCCCCTGCCTGGCTCCAAAGCTCACTGTCCCCAGGGGTGAGGCTACCCAGGAACCTGCCAGGACAAGATTGCCAGGCCAGGCTGTGGTGATGTCACTTGGCCACTGGCACCAGCCCAATGCCATGTGCCCAGCCCAGGCTCAGCCCCCCCACAGAGCTCGCACATCTGGGGGTGGGGGCCCCTGCAGGACCCCAGAACCCATCGACACCCAGAGTAGACCCAAGCAAAGCAGCCTGAAGGTTTTTCTTGCTGGACATGGGTCACTCTGGGGCTGAAGGCTCCCAGGGCAGCTCTGATCCCACAGAGGAGCCAGCTGCAGAGGGAGGCTGCCCTACGCAGAGTTTCCCCTAAAAAACCCTATTTCCTGAGCAAGGCCATTTCTCCATCACCCACTCCAGCAGCCCCTCCTAAGCCCTGCCTGCATCCCTCCCCCAAGAGCAGCCAGGACTCACTGGCACGATGACACTGCTGGCCTGAGCCAGCCTTGGGCAGCCACGCACCCGGCTGTTTATTCATCCTTCACAAGAACTTAAAAAGGAAGGATCATGTGAGCTGCCTTTGAGGAGGGCTGGAGCTGCCCAGCACTGCCAGGGACATCACCCAGGGCAAGGTCACTGGGCCCCTCCAGTCCACCCAGTAACTCTGCCCTGCTCACCCCAGCAGAGCTGCAGCTCTGGGGCCCCACAGAACCATCAGCATCCAAGGAGTGCAGCTGCCTGAGCAATTCTCTTTGAAGGTATTTGATGCTGTGCTGTGCCCCAGAGAGGAGGGGGCCTGTTCTCCACCTGCCTCTCTGGCTCTGCTGGGCCCTGGATGCTGCTGAGAGGAGCTGCAAAGAACTGAGGAGGAGGAATGGAAAATCCCTTCACTGGGACAAGGAGACCTCTCCAGATCCAAGCAGCAGCTTTGCCCACCTGGAATGAGGCAGGATCTTGGTAAGCAGGGTTGGAGATGCTGCCCAGGACTCATCAGCAGGAGGTTGGAGCTGGAGCATCCCAACCCCAGTGGTGGCCCTGTGGCTGGCACTCAGTGAGAGCAGCAGGCACCACCAGACCCATCCCCCACTGGGACCAGCAGGGCACTGGTGTGAGGGCAGATGCACCAGACTGGCCCAGCCACCCCTCCTGGCAGGGTGGCAGTCATCCTGCAGGACTTGGCAGCCACATCTCCAGGCCCTTCCCCTGGGGGACACGGGTCAGTGACACCAACCTGTGCAGGCAGATGCCCCAAACCCCTCTGAACCCTGTGCCATTCCCTCATGGGACATGGTGTTGCTGGGGACAGTTGGGGAGGGATCCCAGAGCATTCCACTGGATCCCAGAGTGTGAGCATCAGCAGTGCTGGGGCTTTGCCTCCTAAAGCAAAAGAACAAACCTGTTCAGGCTCAAGGGCTGTGATGCTGTTCCAGGTTTGTTTTGCTTCACCCTCTGAGGTTGCCCTGGCTGGGGGCAGAGAGGAGATAAGGGAGTGAGTTGGATCTGTGGGTCTGGAATAGCATCCCTGGGAATGCTCCTGGGGGAGCAGGGCTCTGCCCTGGGGGCCAGGGATGGACTGCTGGGACTTGCACAGAGCCTGGCCCAGGACCTGATGTGGAGCTGCTGGATAACGAGGAGGGGATGGGTGTTAGTGAGGGAGAGCAGCAATGAGGCAGGTCAGGGGAAAACGCACAGCACCAGGTTCTTGGAAAGCTGCTGGAGTTTCTGTCATCTTGGGGAGCTGGCAGTGCCTGCAGCCACCCCAGGGCTGTGGAGAGTGGTCAGCAGACACCATCACCCCCTCCTCCAGCCCTGCCCCAACAGCAGCACTAACCCACCCCCAAGGATGAACTGCCTGGATGAGAAACAAGTCCAAGGAGCCCATTGGGGATGAAGAGAAAGGCTGTGGGGACCTGGGGTGACATCTGGCACACAAGTACCAACCTCCCCCAGGGGGACCAGGGGAGCGTGGCCATCCCGAGGTGGGCAGGGCCAGATGGGGATGGATCAGGCAGGGCCTCGGGGCTCTGAGTCAGGCCAGGGATGTCACAGGCTGCCGGCTCCTGCAGTGCCCCAGAGAGCCCCCACAGCAGCCTGGAGGTGGTCAGGGATCCCTGGGACAGGCTGAGGGAAAACTGCTGGCAAGGACCTGCAGAGCCCAAACACAGCAGAGCAAGGGGAAGAGCTGCTGCCTTCATCCAACAGGTTTTCATCTCCTGCTTCAGGGAGGGCAAAGTCATACATTTCAGCTGTCTGTGGTCTGCAGCTCCATGGGAATTGCTTCCAAAAGCAAGTGTTTTCAGCTTGGAGCCCAGGACAGAAGGATGCTGGAGCTGAACCAGTGCCAGGCTGCAGCAGGGCTGATTGGGGTAAATGTAACCCCTTGACAATGTGAGCGCTTTTCCTGCCCCACTTTGTAAGGAATTTGGAAAGGATTTAATACTTTCTAAAGTGCAGGTTCCCAGGGGCTCAGGCAGTGAGGTCCCACTGGCCTTGGAGCAGCATCCCTGGGCAGAGCCCCCCTCCCCAGCCCTGCACCCAGGCTGCCTTCCCTGTGCTGCCAGGGGGAGGACAGCAGGCACGTCTTCAAACATGAGCTTTGCAGAGCTCCTGTGTCTGCCCCGTGTATAAAAATACATTTATAGGGGGAAAATCGAAGGAGTGGGCTTTAGGATGGAGCAGGATGGAGCAGGCAGTAGCGAAAAGTGGCTGGAAGCTCGCTGGAGGACATCCCTGCAGCCCAACCTCAGCAGCCTTGCCCTGCCTTTGCTCAGCTGGCCCCGTGGCTTTGCCATCACGGTTTTATTCTGCAAACCCTGTGCACCAACACCCCCACGTGTGTGCAAACCCTTCACTCACAGGTGAGCACGGCCCCAGGACACTGCTTCATCCCAGCCCACCTGGAGGCAGGAGCAGATGCCAGTCCTTGTCTGAGGCTTGCCCCGCAGCCGTGCCCCCCTGCCCTGCACCAGGGCACACATTCTGTGCCATCTGGAGCGTGACACGGCGGCAGCAAGTCCAATTTATGAGCCAGAGGATTGCCAAACACATCTGGATGTGTCAGGTCACCCCGCACCGCTGGCGCTGTCACACGGATCCGGGACAAAGCCTCGCCTTTGTTTGCTGCTCCGTGGGCATCACGAGCGTCCTGGGCACTGGGGGGTGGCAGCTCGGGAGCATGAGCTCACCGTAGGCTCGGTTTGTCTTCATGCTAAACCCTTCCTGGAGATGTCAGCTGCCAGAACGTGTCATTTATGCTTCATGGCGCTGCCTCAGCGCCGCACGGATGTGACAGAGTGACAAACAGCAGCATCCTTGAAGGAACGGCTCAGTCTGGATGGTTCTTCTCTAAAACGAGCGTGAGCTGGGCTGGCTGAGCCAGTCACCGTGACTCTGCAGGAGCCAGGGCTGCCTGTGGAGGTGGCCGTGGTGGTGGGGACCTGCTGTGAGCTTTCCTGACACCGCCTCGGTCACTGGGACGTGCTCCCGAATCCAAAAGCAAGGCTGGGGCTGTCACAGCTCGATGTCAGACCGGGCAAGGGCAGCGGGATCCTGCCCTGCCGCCCTCCCGGAGTGCTGCATGCCCACCTTCACATCCCGGGATAATCCCTGCTCACCTGCACATCTCGGGATGCTCCCTACTCACCTCTACACCCCGGGATGCTCCCTGCCCAACTCCACATCCCGGGATGCTCCCTGCCCAACTCTACATCCCGGGATGCTCCCTGCCCAACTCCACATCCCGGGATGCTCCCTGCCCAACTCCACATCCCGGGATGCTCCCTGCCCACCTTCACATCCCGGGATGCTCCCTGCCCAACTCTACATCCCGGGATGCTCCCTGCCCACCTTCACATCCCGGGATGCTCCCTGCCCTCCTCCACATCCCGGGATGCTCCCTGCCCTCCTCCACATCCCGGGATGCTCCCTGCTCCCCTCCACATCCCGGGATGCTCCCTGCTCACCTGCACATCCCGGGATGCTCCCTGCTCCCCTCCACATCCCGGGATGCTCCCTGCTCACCTGCACATCCCGGGATGCTCCCTGCTCCTGCCACATCCCGGGATGCTCCCTGCTCACCTTCACATCCCGGGATTCTCCCTGCCCACCTTCACATCTCGGGATCGTCCCTGCCCACCTCCACATCCCGGGATGCTCCCTGCTCTCCTCCACATCCCGGGATGCTCCCTGTCCCCCTCCCGGGCTCCAGTGACTCACAGCACATTGCCCTGGGAAGTAGGATGATACTGGAAGGAACTAGGTTGCTCCTCTCCGTGCAATGGGCAGGCTGGAACGACAGAGTCAGCTCTGGGAAATGAAATCCTGGGGGTTTCTGCCCATTGTAACTGTGTTTATTACGCTCATGAGGTTCTTTCTCCCCATCCATACCAAGAAAGTGCTCCACCAGTGTGAGCCTGCCACCAGAGCCCCCACACAGCCCCTCTTTCTGGACTCACAGACTGATTTGGGTGGGAAGAAATCTCAGAGTTCATCCAGATCTACCCTCTGCCAAGGGCAGGGACACCTTCCACGGACCAGGTTACCCAGAGGTTACTCCTGGAATTTGCCTCTCTGATCCTCCCCAAGCTGGAACAGACTTCCCAGAGGTGCCAGCGCTGAGTGTGGACCAGGGGACCAGTACAGAGCAGGTCCAGCAGGTCACCCCTGCTCCCCCCAGCAGGTCAAGGCACTGAGGGATGTTTGGGGGCAGTGGGGAACATTGAGGGGCAGTGGGCTCCAGCTCCTGGGGACAGGTATCCACTGCAGCCCAGAGAAGAGTTGGCATTTTGCAGCTTTGCACTTTTGTTTTTACCTTCAGAGAAGCTGCTCCAGGAGTGGGGGACACAGCAGTGCTTCACCCTCCTTGCCTCAGTTTACCTTGTGAAAACAAATCTCAGCTCTCTGCCCATGCTGAGGTTTGCCCTTCCTCCTGCAGAGGTTTTTAGCAGCTCCCTGCCCAGCCTGCAGCACTCGGCCAGAGGGATGGAGCTGAGGAACTGGAGCTGTGGATTGAAGGCTGGGACTTTCCCCATCCCACATTCCTGCTGTGAGAGCAGAAGGAACTTGGCCAGCCCCAGCACAAGGAGCCACATCCATCAGCGCTGGGTAAATACAGCCGATTGTTCCCAGCGCTGCAGGAAGGGACAGGAGGGGAGCACAGGAGCACCCACACGGGTCACTGCACGAGGAAAACACAGGCAGGGGGACTGGGAGGGCCTGGCTGACCCATGGCCCTGCTCTGGAGATGGGCAGGGGTATCCAGGTCCTGGTGTTAGAGCAGCATCCCCTCCCCTGGCGGTGCCACTTGGGGCCACGCTGGCCGTGACAGGAATGAGACCCGAATCTGAGCACAAAGCAGCTGCCCAGGGTCATTCACCCCAGCTAGCTTCTCTCTGTTTCACACCATTGCTGGAGAAGGCTGATGGAAGTGCACATCATTCCCCACCTTCAGAGCCAGGGAAGAGCCACAGAGCTGTGCTCAGGCACTTGGGAACAGCTCTGATGCCAGGAGCCACCGCAGCTCGCAGCCATTCCCTCCAGCCCTGCAGGGAGGGGACACTGAGCCCCCATTTCCTGCAGTGTCCCCAGGCTGGCAATGTCCCCTGCCGTCCAATCCCCTCCTGCAGTTGTGACTTTGGGTTCTTCATCTTTTAGTCCCAGAAAATCAGCTGCACAACCTGATCTAGTGGGTGGCCATGGACGGAGGTTGGAACGAGATGATCTCATTCCTACCCAGCCAACCCATTCTGTGACCCCGTGGTTCCATGATTCCATGGTTCTGTGATTCTGTGGTCACTCCTCCTGGCTCAGCTGGCAGCCTGTCCCGCTGGGGACAGTCCCCAATGTCTCTGCTCACAGAGGGACACTCTTGCTCAGCTACCAGTTACAGGAGGGGACTGGAGCTGGTTTACAGGTGACAGCAGTGTCCTGCAAAGCTGAGATGTGGCACAGCTCATCCTTCAGAGCAGGGACAGCCCCACCACAGCAGACTCCAACCACAGGTGGCCTGGGTGAGATGCTGACTGTGGCTCACCAACACCACTTTGATTCCTCCCAAGCAAGAACCTGGGGAAACCAAAAGCTCCAGAGCTGTGTGGACGCCAGAAGTCGGGAGCCAGCTTGGAGCTGGGCGTGCAGGGGCTCAGCAGGGTGGTGCCCCTGGGCACGGCCAGGCCTGGCTGCTGCTGATCCTCCCCGACAGGAAATATGTCACAAACATGAGATGTCCTGACAGGCGGCGGCTGCGCCGGAGCCCCCGGCAGAGGCTGCGGAGCCGCGACAGCGCTGCCCGAGCAGGGCTGTCAGGAGCTCTTAGGGTGACAGTGGCTCCAGAGAGGGGCTGGCGGGCCCTGGGGGTGGGCAGAGGTTTCCTCCTCTGAACCCAGAAGATGAGAGGTTTTGGGGGCAGCCAGAGCAAAATGCTGAGACTCCGCAGCTGAAGGCTCAGTCAAGGAGCTGCCACCCCATCTCCCAGCTCGCAGCCCACACTGTGGGGCCTGGCACATTCACAGGGAACATCAAACTCCCCTGTAAAATGAATGCAAACCTCGTTTTATTTTAACCTTGCTTTTGGCTAGATCCGTCCTTTGCTCCTGCCCTGGAAAGGAAGGAGCAGTTTGACCATAAATGTGTCTCTACGGCAATAATCAGCTCAGATCCAGGACAACACTGAGGTCACTTCTGCCCCATCATGTGAATTTTATTTGGTTATTTAAGGACAAGAAGTCACTGGGGAAAGAGTTGGGAAGTGTGGCATGAAAGCCCAGGGAGTCAAAGCCATGCAGTGAGTGGGGAAGGGCCCCCATGGGCAGTGACAGGCGGCCCCAGGCAGGCACAGCACTGGGGGATGTTTACAAAATGACATTTTCATACACTCTGGAAAGGAAAAAAAGAAAAGCAGCAGTTTGTTTTCAGGGTGAGAGCATCATGTCTGCCTGGCTATGCATGGCATGGAGCAGTG
>WAAE01014998.1:144913-419124 GCA_013400495.1 Nicator chloris
TCTCCTCTCCTCTCCTCTCCTCCATGGTGTATGTCAGGGATGTTCTTACCTAATTTGCCATTTTTTTTTTCTCCTGGAAATCCCTTTATTGCCTTTAGGACTTGTGTCAGTCATCCAGAGGCACACAGCCAAGTGCATCCTGCAACCCTGCCCTGGTGAATGCTATTGCACTTTGTACCATTTCTTTTCACGCCTCTTTCACTTTCAGCCCCACTGATCCATCAGCATCCCTGTTCCCCTGTCTGCTCCTGGCTCCCCTTCCTCCCCTTTCCCCACTCCTACCCTGAAGCCAGGACAGCAAGGTCTTGATTTGGGGTTTTCATGCCTACAGCAGCATCAGCCAGACAGCCCAGAGCCTCCTGTCCCTGCCTGCACTGTTTTAATCTCAGTGCCAAGGGTGAATGGAAGGGTGTACCACTGCCTTGGGGCTGCAGCCCCACGAGGAGGAGGCTCAGGGTTCAGTCCCACATGGAGGAGGCTCAGAGCTCAATCCCACATGGAGGAGGCTCAGGGTTCAGTCCCACATGGAGGAGGCTCAGAGCTCAATCCCACATGGAGGAGGCTCAGGGCTCAATCCCACATGGAGGAGGCTCAGGGTTCAGTCCCACATGGAGGAGGCTCAGAGCTCAATCCCACATGGAGTCTGGCTCGGAGCAGCGTGCAGAAAATCAGCTAAAACTGGTTGCCTGTGTTCCTGGTAACACCCCATCAGTCTTTACTGGCTTTGCTGGCCCTCCAAGCACAGCAGCACTAATGTTTAGCCTTCTCTTGTATCTAGAGAGGTTAAGGCACCTGCCAGGTTTGGGGTGCCCTCCTTGATGCCACTGCAGTGGGCAAAGCCGGGCAGAGCCAGGCACTGGGACCAGTGCAGCCTGCTGCAGAATGGGGTGGTGTGGAGCTCTGCTCCCCCTTGGCACCTCAGGGCTGCAGGAGACCTCAGCATCACACATTTCATCTCCTGATGACCTGAGAGCTCTGCTGTGTCACCCCATGTCACCCAAGGAAAAGCTGTGCTGGTGGCCCGAAGAGAAGCACGCTCATTGCTCCAGCCAATAATCCAGCCAGAGCAAGATAAGAGATGTTATAGAAACTCCTCTGAGCCCGAGAACAGCTACACTAAATCCCTTTAGCCCCTGGCCAGGTGTTTGTTTACGGGGAGACTGGATTTAGTTACCCGAGGTGGTTCAGTACAGGCTGTCCATGGTTCCCTGCCCTCCCCCGGGGGAACAGGGGCTGTGACAGAAACGGGCCTGGGGTCAGGGAAGGGTTTCAAACCCCACATGATCCCTTTGGCAGGGAAGAGGTCATCTGGAGGAGGGTGAGGGGGAGAGCACCACTGCCAGGGTCAGCTCCCAGTGTCCCTATGCCCAAAACTGGGTGTCACAGCTGTGAGCCCGGGGCTGAGCTTCCGTGCTGGTGGCAGCGCAGGTGACGCTGGTTTCCATGAGCCTGGCTGTGAGCCTCACCAGCAGGATGGGCCATGAGGATTCAGTTCCCCTGAAGTGATGAGTGATGCCAGCAGGGATCTCCTCCCACACCTCCTTCAGTGGCACTGGAGGATCCCAAACCCAGCCCCACTCTCCTCCCTCCCCACTGACACCCAGTGCAGGGCTGTGGACAAACCTCAGCCCTCACCTGACACACCCAGCTCCTGCCTCTGACCCCAGCTGGCACTGGGGGTCACCAGCAGGAGTTTGTGTGACCCTCTTTAGGGCCAGCAGCCCCGGGTACCCCCCGAGCCGGGCTTTCCCCACCCCCGCGGTGGCCCCAGCAGAGCCGGGAACAGGATCCGTGCGGCGCCAGGCTGTTCCAGACAGGAGCAGCACGTATGGCTGATCCATCTATGCATCCTGGAGGGCTGCGGCCCCCTCCGAAGGGGGGTGGGAGCTATAGGGTTCGGATTTCGCCTCTCACCTGTCGCTAAATCAAAGGCCATTCGGATTTAATCTCCGGGAGAGGCAGGTTTAACTCTTGTGCGTGCAGCTTGTCCCCACGCCAGGGGTAGGACCTGCCTCGCTGACCCTGTCTCTTCCTCTGTCTCACACAGCCCTGGCTGGCCCTTTGCTCTGCCCACACCGGGCAGCAGCTTCTCCTCCCTCTCCTGTTTTCACCTGTCTCCCATCCGGGGCTCATTCCAGGTGGGAGAAACGATGATCCACCCCACGAGGCTGTTGCTTGGCCACTGCCTGCGGCGAGGGGCAGCAGCTGGGGGCACACCAGGCAGTGCAGATGGTGCTCCTCATTACTGCCCTTCCTTCTCAGCACCTCAGCTGGGACACCGGGAAACCCAGCTGGAAACGCCGCCGCCCTCACCTCCACCATGAATTTATCCATGGGCAGAAGCAGAGGCAGGGGCACGAGAGGGTGGGGTGGGAGCACCCACCCAGGCTGTGCCCACGGCCCGTGTCCTGCTGTGGGGTGCAGGGGCAGAGGGTGCTGAGGCACCGGGTGCCCATGGCAGCAGCCAGCGCTGCAGCAGCTCCTGCAGCCCCCAGAAGCCGGCTCCGGCTCCTGGGAAGGCGTCACGGTGCTGCAGACTGCTCACCACCACGCTGACAGTGATGCTTCACTGCCTGCCAGCAATGGGCCAGGCCCAGGGCTCTGTCACCCCGTGTGTGACCCGCAGTGCTGATCTGGGGCACCGTGTCCAGGACTGGAGCAGTGCCAAGCACCAGCAGCTCCGGCGCTGAGAACGTCGGAGCCGCCAGCACTGAGGCAGGAGCTCCCCAAAGCACATCCAGGCACAGCACAGGCTGTTCCTGAAGGTGCCAATTGTCTTTCTCCCATCTGGGAGCAGCAGCAGAGCCAGAGAGCACTTGGCCAGGGGGAAGTGGTGCTGTGCTCTTCTGGCTTTCCCCTCACTCAATCACTTTCAGGCACCAGGCATAAGCTTAAAAGCAAAACGAAAATGAATGTTTGTAAAAGATGTCGCAAACCTTGTCAGGACATCAGGATGTTTTTGGGAGAGCTTCACCCACACCCCTCCAGCAGTGGAGCTCTGTGGGCTGGTTCAGGAACAGAAGAGGCACCACATTGTTGCACAGGCTGGCAAGCAGCCCTGTGAGGGGAGCAGATCCCAGGGTTTGTCCTGTACTGAGTGCTGTTGGCTTTTCCCAGGAGCAGGCGTTCAGCCCCTTCCCCTGCCCTTGTCCCGGTGCTCCCTGGTCCCTGCACCAGCTCTCTCCCAGCAGCACACGGTGGGAAGCAGCAGCCCACACACCATTTTCCAGCACTCTGACCCAAACTGCCCTCTCCTGACTGCCAAAGGCTGCCCAGCCCACGGGAGCTTTGCTCAGGCAGGGACCATCCAGCATCCCAGGCTTGGCTGATGGCTGTGCCTGAGCCCTGACACTGACTGGGACCCTGGGGACCATCCCTCACCTCCCACGGGGTACCCCACTGCTCCAGGGCTGCCGGCCCTGCTGAGGCTTGGCTTTGGGGTAAGGATGACCACAAACATCTCCAAGCGCTCCAGACCTGCCTGTGAACGTGGGGGTGTGACTCCACCTGCCCCAAACCCACCCCACATCTCACTCCTGCTCCATCCCAGCTCCTGCCCAACACTGCTGTCATCCCTTCATCCTTCCTCCCACTGCCTGCCCTCCTCCCTGCCCTGCTCAGGGCTCTTTTCCCTCCCTGCTCCCTTGCAGGCAGGTTGCTGCCTCCCTACCTCATTCCCTCTGTCCCTGGGGCGTCACGGTCCCCTCTCCTGTGGGGACAGCCCAGGGCACACTCTGGCTCAGCACTGGCAGAGGCTTTGCCCCTGCCATGCTCCAGTTCCTGTGGGTGCAGCATGTTCCCTGGCTGCAGGACCCAAACTCCACCTGGATTACAAAATCCCGCGGGGGATGGATCCTGGTCACTCCCACGAGCCACCTCAGCCCCACTTGCCATCCTGATGGGCAGGATACAGGGCTTTTCTCCAGGGCTCACCCATCACTGTCCCCATCTCCAAGGGCCCATAAAGGCCCTGTGAGACTTTCCCTGGGGGAAACACAGACTGACCTTTTTGTTTTGTTTTTTTTTTTTTTAATAATACCTGACTCACACAACCCAGCCTTGAAAAATTCAGAATTTAGGGACGTTACTCTGAGCACAAAGGGCTGCAGTGGAAAACAAGTCACTGTGTTCATCCTTCCCTGTCTGTTCCCTTCCCTGCTGTCAGGGGCCATAAGCTCATAGGGAACGAGCTATCCATGCAAAAGGCCTTTGGAAATATTCATTGCTCATCTCCTAACAAGATTACCCTGAAATCCTCCATTGCTCTGAGGGAGATTTAAAACCTCTCAGGCTCTCGGTAACCATAGCAGCACAGATGTGAGAACCGAGGGGAGACAAGTGATGTGAAAAATCACTGGGGATGCAGAGCCTGGCTCTGTGTGACTGTGTGTGACTGTGGGTGTGACTCTGTGTGCCCACGGTGCCTCAGCTCTTTGTCTCAGAGCCCAGGCTGGCCCTTCACCCTGCCCACACCTGGCAGGACACTTCCACCTCTGCAGAAATCACCCAGACCAAGGACAGCAGTGGTAACATGAGCCAGTCCTGGCTCCCGCAGCACCAGGGTCCCCTTGCCAAGCCCAGCTTTGGAAGCCCCCCATGGATGGTGTTGCTGCCTGGCATTTGCCAGCGTGTCCATGCTGGCTCCTTCCCTGGGTGCCAGCAATAAAGAGGATGGTTTAGAACCAGGACGGGTTGCTTGGAGCCTGGGGTTCCCATTCCCGCCTGCCATGGGTTCCTCCTTCACCCTGGGCATCATTTCTGCACCTGTGAGAGAGATGCTAGGTGTTGTGAGATTGAACAGATCCATGTTTTGAGGCCCTTTGGAATGAAATGCTGAGAAAACAAGCAGCAGCAAGGGCACCACAGCCCCCCAGCACATCCTGAGAGCCTGCAGAGTTTTGCTGTAGCAGCTGGGAGGGACTGTGGGAAATCCTTTTCATCTCTCTTGAAAACCAAACACAAAGAGGGATTAACCAAATTCTTTCCTATTAAAAAAAAAAAAACAACCGGGTTTGTCTTTAAACATCTTCCAAAGGTTGGCTTGAGATTACTGATCCTGCCTTGCTGTCTTCAGTTCCTGATTTCCACTGGTGCCGATGTCACACCAGGCACCAAACCCCCATCACTGCTTCCTTCATGCACCCTCTGCTCATCCACCACTTCTTGTTTTTAGCCTGCCATCAAATCTTCTACATTCCCAGCTCTTTCCAGCTCCCAGGGCTCAGTCCTTAACGTTTGGGATCTCCTCATGGCTCAGGAAGTGTCCCCAGAAAGAGCGTCATGTTGGTGAGGGAAGGTGCACACCAGGTGATGCTGTGGGGCACTGGACACCAATCCCATTGTCATTCCTGCTGGGACCCAACCTTTCCCTTCTCCCAGGGCAGGCTGACACCAGGACAGGACTCTGCTCATCCTGATATAATCTCTTGGCTCTCCTGATAATAAGATTAGCTGGGAAAGCTCCTAACATGGCTAAAATGTAACAATAACTGGAGAATTAAAAGGCATAATTCCAGTGGAAAGGGCTTTGGAATCAACAGAACAAATTCATCCAGAACTAAATGGTGGAAATGGTACTTGGCTATGGAGAGAAAACCAAGTGCATTAAAGCTCCAAAAAACCACACCCACAAATTTAGCATAGAAACTTATTTCAACTTCTGTGCAAGTTCCCTTTGTGTTTGCACTATGCATAAATCAGCTTCTGAGACAGCTCCAGAGTGGCATGGAAGGTGAGTGCTGAGCAAACACACCTGGATGGGGCAGCCTGCACCTCTAGAGCAACCCCTGTCCTGGGTCAGGGCCGTTCCTCCCCGTGGCTCCCGGCACCTGCTCCCGGAGAGAGCCGTGCATTGTCTTCACGGAGATTTTATTTCCCCCTCTGGTTAAATATTTCACAAAAATCACCGGGTAACTGACAGCTGAATGAGGAGGTTATGACAGACGGGAGAGCTTATTTTCCCCCTCCAGCCAAATATTTCATCGCTTCACCGGAGACTTGGGCACGTTCGCAGCAACTCCGTCTTGCAAACGAGTCCCCAGCCCCGGGTACGCGCAGGGAACGCCGCGGGTGCCACTGTCCAGCCCCTGGCCACGAGACACGCAACGGGTGGGGATCGCCACTGAGTGTCCCCGCTGCCAGCAGCCCACGGCACGGGTGGGGATCGCCACTGTGTATCCCCGCTGCCAGCAGCCCACGCCACGGGTGGGGATCGCCACTGAGTGTCCCCGCTGCCAGCAGCCCACGGCACGGGTGGGGATCGCCACTGAGTGTCCCCGCTGCCAGCAGCCCACGGCAAGCGGCTCCCGGCGCTGTGTGGGGAGCTGGCGGTGCCGGACGGGCGCGGTGCCGCCGGCTCCCCGCGCTGCCCGCAGCAAAGCAGCGCTGCCGCCCTCCAGGGCTGGAGCGGCTTTCCAGGACTGAACTCCGCGGATTGGCCCCGCTCTCCTCCCTCCCTGCCCTCCCTCCTCCGGCACCCACAACCCGCAGAGATTGGACAGCTTGGTGCCACATGGCAGAGAGGAACCAGGATAAAAAATGAGCTGGACTTGGGGGTTGTAGAGTCCGCGGCGGAGCAGGTGGGAGAAGTTTGCGGGAGAAGTTTGCGGAGCGGTGCCGCCAACATTCCCTGGCTGCGCTGAGTCAGCGCACGGAGGACGGACTGACAGACACACCGGGGCTGCAGCCACCCAGGGACACCTGCGGGGTGAGCACCAGCTGCGGAGCATCCTGTCCCCTCTGTGCCAGCCATGTCCCTGGTGGTGAAGGAGAAGAATCACGTCCGGTTGGTTTTCCTGGGAGCTGCCGGCGTGGGCAAGACATCGCTCATCCGCCGCTTCCTGATGGACACCTTCGAGCCCAAGCACCGGCGCACGGTGGAGGAGCTGCACAGCAAGGAGTACGAGGTGTGTGGGGCCACGGTCAAGGTGGAGATCCTGGACACCAGCGGCAGCTACTCCTTCCCGGCCATGAGGAAGCTCTCGATCCAGAACAGCGACGCCTTCGCCCTGGTCTACGCCGTGGATGATGCCGAGTCCTTCGAGAGCGTCAAGAGCCTGCGGGAGGAGATCCTGGAGGTGAAGGAGGACAAGTTCCCCCCCATCGTGGTGGTCGGCAACAAGGCGGAGAGCGGCGGCGAGCGGCAGGTGCCGGTGGAGGACGCGCTGTCGCTGGTGGAGCTGGACTGGAACAGCCGCTTCGTGGAGACGTCGGCCAAGGACAACGAGAACGTCCTGGAGGTGTTCAGGGAGCTGCTGCAGCAGGCAAACCTGCCCAGCAGGCTCAGCCCCGCTCTCTGCAAGAGGAGGGAGACGCTGCCCAAGGAGCAGGCGCTCAGGCCGCCCATGAACAAGACCAACAGCTGCTCCGTGTGCTGAGCCGGCTGCCCGCGGCCCCAGGGAAGGCGCCGGCAGCGGCTGGAAACTCAGGTGGGCTGGGTGGGGAGAGGCGCTGCCTCGGCCAAAAACTTCCCCTGCTGCCTCCCACCCCTTCCCTCCTCTTCCCCACCCAGCCCACAGGAGCAGAGAGGGTTGGAGGTGACAAGAAGACGGGAGCTGGAAGGGATGCTGCTTGCTGGATGGGTGTGGGGAGAGGGGGAATTCCCAAAAAAGCAGGAGGCTCACCTGGGGAGCAGCCGTGGGTCAGCCAGGGCGCTGTGGGGGAGCTGGCAGGCACGGGCAGGGGGGACAAACGCCAGTGCTCTGGCAGATGTGGGCACCTGCAGCTGCATCAGCCTTGCCAGTGCCGCTGTCCCAGGGCACTCAGGTCCGGTGTCACCTCGCCCCAAGCACCTACAACCTCCTGGCATGGCTCTGGCACCCGCAGCACATCCAGTGTCTGAGCAGTCCTGAGTCTGTACCTGGTGTAGAGTATGTGATAGGGTGGTCTGTGCATCAGTTTGGTTTTCTCTATTCTCCGTTTGTTTTGTTTTTTTTAAGCATTCCCAATAAATAAATGGTTGCAAAGTGGAGCTGGAAAATGTCTCAGTTTCTTTCTCCTGTATTTCAGGTGCTGCAGTGCCTGCTATCAGTGTTTTATGCTCTTATCATTGCATTTTGCCTTCCCTCCTCTGTGCTCCAGCCTCATGTGGAGTGTCTTGGCACTGGAGGAGCCTGCCCAGCTCTCCAGCCTCCCCTGGCAGTGTCATTCAGAGTTATTTGTGTGTCCTCATTCAGGACAGTCAGGGTTATGATTTTCTCTAATAAGTTACCCACATTGAAGTTTTTACCAAGCAGCAAAGATCAACAATAAAACACTTCCTCATCTCTGAGCACAGAAAATAACAACCAGCCATTAAAAGACAGCTGATCCACTGAAATATAAACAGAAACGTGTTAAAAGGAGACAATAAATGGCATGGAGAGAGGTACAGAAGAGCCATGTTTGCTGTGCTGAGTGTGCCCTGAACTGATTTACTCTCCCCTCACACAGCCCAGCCTGGCTGTAATGAGCACTTAACCTGCTCAGCAGCCACACACACACACCAGAAATAGAGATATCGAAGCTTGATGGATTAAAGAGTCACCGCCCCAGATCCAGACCCATGGCAGATGGGCAGTTTGGGGTCTGCAGCTTTCAGAAGCCCAGCCCTACAGGATGGTGGGCCCCTGATCAGTTGAGGAGGCACCTGGGGATTCCAGCCCCTTCCTAGAGGACCAGGTGCCAGCAGGAAGAGCCCACCCTCCCCGTGGGCATCACTTGTTGGGGCACCCTGCTGCCACCTCTCCCGTGGGCACTGGAGCCAGGACAGCGACCTCCAGACAAGCAAACTCCTCCTCCCAGAGTCTGGTGTGGGGCAAGGCTGGGGACAGGCAGTGGAGGGGACAGATGGGGAGGGACAGGCAGCAAAGGGGACAGGCAGGTGCCACCGGGACCTGCTGTGGTGGCTCAGGTTGCCCTCACCTCTGTCTCACAGCCTCGTGCTGCCACCACGACGCTCTACCCAGGTGTGTGGCTGTCCCTCGCCCAGCCCCTTGGGGATACACAGAGCTGCTCAGGATGGAGCCCTTCCTGGGGAAAACGGGGCTCCTGCCTGCAGGGAATGAACAGAAACAGCTCCCTTTGGGCAGCTGACCCGACGTGGTGCCCCTGCCCGCAGCAGGGCTGGGTGTGCTGGATGCAGCCACAGGGATGTGCCCACCAGGAGACACCTGCCAGGGCTGTCCCTGCCAGCCCTGCCCACACTCAGCCCTGGCCAGGGGTGTCCCAGCCATGCAGTGCCTCCATGACCCCACCTCTCAGTGACCAGCTGGCCCTGCAGGAGTCCCAGACCTCCCAGGGTGGGTTTTGGTTTGGGTGATGCAGGGTCAGGAGCACCATGCCCTTTGGTTCACAGCACTGTCCTAAAAGCAGAAGGAAAATCTCTCTGCAGAAAGAAAATCTGTAGATTTGCTCTGTGAAAAGAGGAAGCTGGGATGGGCAAGGCTGGCTGCCAGCCACTCCTGTGAGATCCATGGTATGGCCTGGAAACTGCTCCTCTTGAGGGTTCCAGCAGCTTCCCAAGGCTCAGGGTGGCAGGGCCCCCAAGGTTCTCCCCTGTGCCCCATCTCTGCCTTCCCTGGGCAGAGCAAGAACCCCCAGGGGCTCCAGGACCTCAAGTCCCAGGCAGCCCCAGCCCAAGACCTGTGGGGTACAGCAGCCACTGCTCTGCAGATGAGATCCCAACCGAGATGCTGCAGCTGCAACAGATGCAGAAACCGAGACCCTGGAGGTGCAGGAGATGCACAGGGAGATGCTAGAGGTGTTGGAGCTGCAGGAGGAGGCGATGGAGCTGCTGATGGAGGCACAGGAGCTGCAGAGGGACATGCAGGACGTGCAGGAGCCTCACCCTCCTCACGGCCGCACCTCTGCCCCTGCAGCACCGGGCTCCAGCAAAGAGCGGAGGCANGATGCAGGATGTGCAGGAGCCGTGCTGGGCTGCTGGGCTCCAGCAAAGAGCGGAGGCATTGGAGAAGCTCTCCAGCACCAATTGCCCCTCGCCCAATGCCTGCCAGCCTTGTACAGCCCCTTCCTGCCCGCTCCCGGCCCCTCGGGGCTGCTCCCAGCCCCATTTCCCCCGGCCGGGCAGGGCAGGAGCTCGGGTACTGTAGGGATGCAGGGGGAATGGGGTGCAGGATCCCCAGCCCTTCTGCTCCTCTCCAGGCATTGCGGATTTGGGGGCTTCGTCACTCCCATGAGATGCTGTGGCAGGAGTGGCTCTGCCGGGCTTGGGGTCACCTTGCTTGGCCCTTGGGGTCAGGCAGCTCTGGCCGTGCAGGGCCGTGCTGTGGGGCTGGGGTTGGCCGTGCTGTGGGGCTGGGGTTGGCTGTGCAGGGCTGTGCTGTGGGGCTGGGGTTGGCTGTGCTGTGGGGCTGGTGTTGGCTGTGCAGGGCTGTGCTGTGGGGCTGGCATTGGCCGTGCAGGGCCGTGCTGTGGGGCTGGCGTTGGCCATGCAGGGCCGGGCTGTGGGGCTGGGGGTGGCCATGCTGTGGGGCTGGGGTTGGCTGTGCAGGGCCGTGCTGTGGGGCTGGGGTTGGCTGTGCTGTGGGGCTGGGGTTGGCCGTGCTGTGGGGCTGGGGTTGGCCGTGCTGTGGGGCTGGCGTTGGCCGTGCAGGGCCGGGCTGTGGGGCTGGGGTTGGCCGTGCTGTGGGGCTGGGGTTGGCCGTGCAGGGGCTCTGCCTTGTCCCCAAGGCTCTGTGCCAGGTGCAGGGCGAGGCAGAGCAGGGGCCGTGCTGGGCTGCAGGGGGCTTGGAGAGCAGCTCCACTATCACAGTGCACCAGGGGACCTGTGCCAGGCACAGCGAGTGTCAGCCCTGTCCCAGTCTCTGCCTGTGCCCAGAGCAGTGCTGGGCCTCCAGCAGTGCCTCTCTTGGCCAGATCAGGGCAAGAGGTGACCCTGCTGAATGGGGTTAAAAATAGGCAGGTCTGATGTCTCCTGGCCTGAGGGGTCTGTGTGTGACCTGTGCTCAGCCTCAGCTTGAGCAGGAAAATGCAGATCAGGGAGGCCCCGGGGTGACAGTCACACAGGGAGGGTGAAGCCCCTCGGGGGTGTGGAGCCAGCTGTGCCCGTGTGTCTGTCCTGCGGGGTGTGTTGGAGGGCTCAACACCTGCAGCTCCTTTTCTTTCAACAAATGGCAACAGGTGAAATGGCTTTTCCTTCCCAGACACAGAACCCAGCACAGCTGCAGGCCAGGCCAGGGCATGGAGGGGTGGTGGCTCAGCCCTGCACACAGGGGTGCTACAGCTGTCCCTGCAGACAGCCACAGGCCTAAGAGGGGAGCAATATTTGCCCTTCTGCTTGCCCTGCCAGGAGGAGAGGGCAGCTGGGGTTTTGGGGGAAAGCCTGGGGAGAGCAGGATCCATTCAGTCATCTCTCCAGGCCCCCCCGGCTCAACCCTGCCCTGAAGCACTTGGTTGTCCAGAGGAGTTACCTGTAACCCTGGGTACTCACAGCCCTTGTGGGTCAGGGGAGCAGCAGGTGGAGGAGCTCTGACCTTCAGAGCAGCTCCCTGGGGCCTCCAGCACACAGGAGATCCAGCGTGTAGAGGGAAAGACTCCATGGTTGTGGCCCAGGGCAGTCGGTGCTGCTGCAATGTCCAGGGACTTGGAACCCAGGGAACATCAGTCCCCAGTGAGCCCTGTGCAGGCACCACCCGGCTGTCCTGGCATGGCAGCCCAGGCAGCAGTGCCTGCTCTCCTGATGCCTCCTCGGGGGCTGGAGGGGTTTCATTGCTGGGGCTCTTGGGGCTCAGCTGAGCTTTTAGCTGGAGCTGGTTTTCCAGCTATTGTTACATCCGTGTGTAGAGGAGCCTGGTGCCTGGGACGGGAGACGTTCTGCAGGGGACAAAGGCACAAAGGCTCTGCCTCTGCTGGGTGACCGTGGCTGTTGCTCTCCCTGCACTGGGACGCTCTGGAAATCCCAGCCCCTGCGGAGCAGTGAGGGATGTGCCAGGACACACCTGGCTCCCCAGGGCTGCCCTGGCTGGTGCTGAGGTCTCTGGTGCTGTTTTCTCTACAAAAGACATCGCCATGAACTCACAGAACCGAGGGCTGCTCTTCCCCTTCTCAAAATACCAGAAAGATCTGGAACATCTTCCCGTTGTAACTCTTCTCCCCCTTCCCCCGGCTGCACCACCTCACTCCAGACTGGCCTGCAGCGCCAACGCCAGCCCTGTCCCCATGCTCACCCGCGTCACGCCGGGAGAAGAGCTCCGTGTGATCCCTCCTGTTCTGTTCCACATGATGGAGCACACCCCATCAAACGGCCGCGGGATGCTGGCGCTTAATTTGTGTGCACAAACAATGAGGGGAGCGGGGCCGGGAGCCGCACCAGCGCCAGCCGCGGGCAGGGAGCAGCTGCCGCCCGGGCTGTGCCTCATCGGCGCTGCTGCTGCAGTTTGCTCAGGCCCTGATTGATGGGCGGCCGCCGCACCAACACCCACGCCAAGGACACCCGACGGCAGAGCAAAACATTTTAAACCCAAAAGCGGCACTTACTCGTTGAGGGGGTAATTAAGGGTGTTTGTCTTCAGGAGCTTTGGGCGAGCGAGGCGCAGCGCCGGGGAAACGCTGAGTGCTCTGGAGAGAGCAAACCTCATCACATGAGCCCCATTAGGGCTCTCCCGGCAGGCTGGGATTCGCAGAATCGTGGGGCTGTTTAGGTTAAAAAAGATCTGGAAGGTCGCCGAGTTCCCCGCGCTGGTGAGGGCAGTGAGAGCATCCTCAGGGCTGCACCCCGGACAGGCAGCACCCTCCTGGCTTCAGGCTGAGAAACGCCTTAAAAGAGGTTGGAGCCGGGGGGAATGGCTCTCTTCTCCCAGGTAACAAGTGACAGCATGAGAGGGAACAGCCTCAAGTTTCTCCAGGAGAGGTTTAGATGCGATATTGGGAAAAATTTCTTCTCCAAAAAGTTTATCCAGCCCTGGCACAGCTGCCGAGGGCAGTGGTGGAGTCACCATCACTGCGGGGATTTAAAGACGTGTGGATGTGACACCTGGGGACGCGGTCAGTGGTGGGCTTGGCAGTGTCGGGTTGACCTCTGGACTTCATGACCTTGGAGGTCTTTTCCAGCCCTGGTGATTCCATGACTGAGTCCATGCACAGGCCACGGTCCTGGCTTGCCCCACTCAGCTCGCCCTCTGCTTGCCATGGACCCAGCCCCGGCCCAGCACCCCCTGCTCTCACCCCAGCAGCCTCCAGCACACAGAACCCCTGCGACACCCGCCCGGGACACAAAATCCACCTGGAATTGTGTCCAAACAAAGAATTTTATAAAGGATTCCCCCCCACATCCCCCCGCAGAAAAAACCCAGGCCGGGGCCCCGAGCGGCTCCCTGGCACCACCCTGTGGGGACACCGGGAATTGCAGCCGGGGACAGGGGCGGGGACAGCTGCGCGGGGGACTCGGTGACCCCTGGGGCCACCGGGCCTTGCCACAATGGGCCCCGCTGACCACTGAGCTCTGCAGCACTGATTCCTGTGACCACCAGTCCCTGGTACCGCCGACCCCGCCACCATCAACTCTCCAGGACCACCGAGCCCTCACATCAACGATCTCTGCCACCACTGACCATGAGACCATCAATCCCCTATGACCCCCGACCTGTGTGACCACTGATCCGTGTGACCACAGGCCCTCTGACCACCGACTCCTGCGACAATCGGATCCTCTGACCGCTGACCCCTGTGGCCACTGATCCCTGTGGCCACTGATCCCTGTGGTCACTGATCCCTGCAAACAGCAGCCCCTCTGACTGACCCCTGTGACCACCAGCCCCTCTGACCACTGACCCCTGTGACCACCAGCCCCTCTGACCACTGACCCCTGTGACCACCGACCCCTGTGACCACCAGCCCTTCTGACCACTGGCTCCTGTGGCCAGAAGCCTCTGACCACTGACGCCTGTGACCACTGACTCCTGTGACCACCAGCCCCTGTGACCACTGACCCCTGTGACCACTGACCCTTGTGACCACCAGTCCCAGCGACCACTAACCCCTGTGACCACCAGCCCACTGTGCCTCAGGCATGGGGCCACTGCAGATTTCTTCCCCGGACAGAACAGATTGCAGGAGCTCAGGGAACCACCCACTGCAGGGCTCGAAGTGTTTGCAAAGAGGATTTACAGTCCTTTGCCATTTAATTGGCAGCTCAAAGCTCAGTGTGCTGAGCTTTGCTTGATACAAAGGCTTTTCAAAATCAAGAGGCTTCAGTGAGGAGCCCCAGCTGCTCTGCAAACACCTCGGTTCATGCCCTGCATCCTTCAGAGTATCCAGGCAGCCCTCAGGAGAGCTCTGCCCCTGTAGGCTCATGGTTGTGCCTTCCTAGAACAGGGCTGATGCAGAAAAAGAGAAGAAAAGTGGGGTTTGTTCCCCTGGCACAAAGTTGTGCCTCGAGCTGTGGAAGGGCAGTGTTCCCCCTGAGCCTTGGAGGGCAGAGTGGCTCCTGGGGCCAAAGGAGCTGGGCAAAACCTTCAAAAATGCAGGAATCTCTACTCCAAGGAGTAACCTCCCAGCTTTTCACTGCAGAGCTGATCATCCCCATTCTGGCTCTGGCCTTAATCCCAGGGCAGCAGAATCCAGTGTTGTCTGTGCTGTAGAAACCCTGATGTGCCTTAAGCTGCAGTCTTGTAACCCACGGGGACATGCCAGGGTGCTGTTAACCATTTCTTGTTTTGCAGACCACAAACTTTCAGAGATTTTCGTGATTAATACATAAAAAGAAAAAAAAGGTCAAAGCCTTGATAAATGCTCTGATTTGGCATGTCTGCTCTCAGGTCCCATTTGAAAAATGTGATATTCGGCCTCCTAACTTTGTTGAAGTTCCAAGTAGAAAAGGAGACTTCAACCAACTCCCTTTAGACTCACTTCAGAAAGTTTTCCTTTCTCATCTGAAGACGGTGCCCACAGTGGGTTCCAATGTCCTAGAATATCTGAATTCTCTAAAACAGATCAAAAATCAGTGTTTGAGCTGTAAGAGCACGAGGATCACTGTCTCTGCTGTGAGATGTCTGTACTAGATGACACAACCTTTCACCTTGTACTGACTCCTGTTATTTTTTTAATACTTTGCTTTTCCTTCTGTCCCACCCAAATTAACACATGAAGCAAAAATTACCTATGTTGTGTCTTAAATTTCACATCAGGGTTTAGTGTTTTGTGCTCAACTCCCACTAAGTAACAAAAAATCGTTTTGTGCTGCAGAGGGAGTTTTAAAGCTTTATTCTCCATTAAACCCAGTCTGAGTCTCTGAATGTCTGTGCTCAAAAAGCAGCACCAAGGGGTGCCCAAAGACTTGTCCTAGGCTGGAGTCACTGGGTTCCTTTGCTGGTCCCAAGTGCCCAACATCATGTCTTTTGTTTCAGAAGAACCCCCAGAAAAGGGATTTTTCCAAGAAAGGTGCTGAAGCAGCCTGGGAAATGATTTTGAAACTAGTCCGAGCTGTGGTCCCAGCCAGGTTACTGTGGAACCCATAATACACAAACCAAGAGGCAGAGAAAGCTGAGGAGCAAGAAACAAAGGATATGAGTCCAACACAGTGAGCTGGACACAGCTCCAGAACCACCTCACTGCATGCTCATGTTTACACAGTGATGTGGAGAAAAGCATCACTGAGCCAACAGGGAAACAATTTTTTTTGTAGTGTTGTTTTTGTTTGGGTTTTTTTAATTTTGGTTTAGTGGGTTTTTTTGGGTTTTTTTATTTTTGGTTTCGTGGGTTTTTTTTGTGTTTTTTTTTTTTTTGTTTGGGTTTTTTTTAATTTTGGTTTCGTGGGTTTTTTTTGTGTTTTTTTTTTTTTGTTGTTGTTGTTTTGTTTTGTTTTGTTTTTGTTTTTTGGTTTTTGGGGTTTTTTTGTTTGTTTGGTTGGGTTTTTTTTGTTTTTTTTTTTTTTACATTTGAGTCATTTTTGGCTCTTTCAGCAATGAGACTCCCCTATCATCCAGGCAGGCCCCTGTGCAATTCCTTCCAGCCCTGTCCCTGGGCTCCACCACCCTCCCCACACCAGCTGCATCCCACCTTGGATGCTGCAGGCTCAGGCAGCTGGGGAAGTGTGCTGGGAAACAGAATCCCAGCAGTTTTTGGAAAATATTCATCAATAAAGGCATCACGGGGTGATCAAAGCTATTTGCAGTCTTTTCCTTCAGGATTTGTGATTATCCCAGCAAAGAGGCGAGGGCTGCTTAGCTGTGGGGGCTGATGTCTGTCCCCTCCTCTGTCTTTCAGGTATGTTCTGCTTCTGCTCAATCTCCCACTGGGATTACGGTTCTAATTAGGCAATTTACAGACTTCACACAGGCAGAAGCTGCCATTCTTTACCTGTGGAATAATCACCTCCTCTGCCTTTATCAGGAGTTCCCTGTCATCTGTAGGGAGGGAAGAGATGGGAGGGACAGAGACAAGTGACAGGAAAAGGCAGAAAAAGTGGGTCCTGCTTGAAATCGGATAAAATGATGAAAAATGCGAGCTTTTCCTGCTTTTGTGAGGTACTCCTGTGAGTAAAACATAACTGTAGAGCCTGAATATTGCAACCAAAACAAGAAGGCCTACTGCAAAACTGGAAAGAGAATCTGCTCTTTCCCAACGCCGTCACACAAGTCTGCAGCCTGCCCAAATATGTCTTCAGTACAAATGAAGAATAAACTCATTTAAATTAAGAAGTGGGCAAAGGATTGAGGAGGTGGAACAACAGAAAAATTACAGAGGAATCTGCCACAGTTGTGAATATTATCAAGACTGTCCCTTGAACAAAATGAAGATTTAAAATCATAAAGTATTAACTCAGGACAGACAGCTGGGGGACACACACCTCTCCCAGGAGCCAGCAGCCCCACAGGTAGGTCAAGGCAAACTCCCTTTACCAACAACCACATTTATTGAAAGCAAAGCAGTCTCCCAGCTTATCGTGTTTTACACCATTTTAATAACCCTGAAATCGTGACTGCACCGCGACCACGTTTTCATCAGAGTAAAATTTACAAGCGACTCGTTTCCAACGCATGGCACAGTAAAAAACGAACACGGGGGGCACACACAGGACAAAATGTCACCTCCTATCAATGGAGATGATTCCAGTATCAATCCTCCTGGGGAGCGGGGGCGGTGCGGGCACCGCGGGCTGTCCGTGCTGCGGGATGGAGCCTGGCACAGTAACCTGAGCGATCGGGTGCATCCGCGGGGGAAGACACCTGGAGCCCACTAGAACATGGGCGTGAGTCCGTCCTCCCTCAGGAAAGCTACGGTGGGGTCAGTGCTGGGGTGTCTCCCGCATTCCGGGGCACACGGAGGGCGTTCCTGGCAGAGGGGCTCGGGAAGGGGGAGCTGAGGGCACAGCACAGCCGGCTGCTCCCGCAGGTAAGGTGTCGCGACACAAGGACGTGGGGGAGACGAGACAGTCCCGGACCTGCAGGGAGCTCCCGTCCCGTCCCGTCCCGTCCCGTCCCGTCCCGTCCCGTCCCGTCCCGTCCCGTCCCGTCCCGTCCCGCTGGGAGCCGCGGGCGCTTCCAGCGCCGCCGGAGCCGCGATGCCCCCGGGGCACGCCGGGCGTCCGTGCAGGTGGCACCGAGAGTTCCTTGAGCTCCGTGTCCGTTCGGCAGAACTCGCCGGGCCCGGAGCGGCTCCGCAGGACGCGGGGTTGGACACCGAGGGAGCAGCACAGCCGGACGGGGCTCGGCAGCAGTTGGGGTGCGCCATCAGGGGATGCTCAGCTCACCTCGGGTCCGCTGGCACAGGTGAGCTCCGCGCTGTAGCTGCCCACAACCCAAACCTTCAAATGTTTTCCGATTCCATTTCCAGACTCTTCCAACTCCAGTAATTCTTAACATATACAGATAGCCATACACATTTTTTGTTTGTTTTTAATTAAAAAGCTCCTTCACATACACAATCATATATTGAATTAGCAAGAACAATAATATATTTCTTGGAGAATAGCAAAACATCTGCTCTGCCAGTGGCACCCACAAACTAGACAAAGAACTAAATAATCTGACAGTTTCAGACCACTTAGGAAAGAGAAATTCTCTCGGCCTAAAGACAGGGAGCCATGCAGTGAAGGTGCCATGGAGGATACAGCAAACGCAACAGAAAAACACAAAGTGTTAAAAATGTTTCCTTGTAAAGACTCTGCAGCCAGAGGGTGAATCCTGATCATCACGAGCTTTCTTTACAATTGAAGAAATACTGGATAGCATCGAAGCAGAAAAATGACATGGAAAATATAAAGAGCTACACAAACACTAAAAGATTGATTTTGGCTAAAAGCTGAAATTTCCTTCAATGCATTGGGGTGTGTGTGTGTGTGTCTGAATTTTAAGAGTGCATCTGATTTACAAAAAGATTTTGCTGCCAACCTCATGGAAGAGTGAAACTTCTGACTCCATAAGGGACTTCAATGTCTTGGCAACAAAGCCCAGAGACATCAAAACGGAAAGCCCTCCTTGCCAAGGACAAAATGCCCAACAAAACACAAACCAAATAAAGACTCAGAGAAGGAAAAGGCATCTTTTAAGTTTCATTACAAACACCTCGGGGTGGGGGGGGGAAGAGGTGGGAGGGGAAGCAGCTTCCAGTAAAAAACAGCTGTGTGATTTTGGGGCCAGATCCATCAAATTGGCAGAACAGGCTCCAGAATGGAAATTTTTGCTGTTTCCATAACAGAAGTTGCCCCCAAAGCTGGTATTTGGGTATTTTATACTGTATCATATCTGCCAGCACAACTCAGACCCAACTGCCGCACTGGGTCCTTCCTGCAGAATTGTGGCTCATGGACAAGCCCAGTAACCGTGTGGGTGCTGGTTCAGGGCTGGGAGCAACTCTCAATAATCCAGCTGTTCATGCCAGATGTTCCTTCCCAAACGGATTGGGGGAATGAGCTCCTCTGGACAAACTCACACCCCTGAGACTTGAGGGACCCTGCTGAGCATCACCCCCAGCACCAGTGAGGGCTCAGGGACTGCTCTGGGGGGCAGAACACCCAGGGAATGGAACAAGGCTGGGATCTCTCCATGCACCCCCAGCCCCGCACCTCCTGTGCCTCAGGCTGGCATCTTCGGGGTAAAAGAACCTTCAAGTGGTGAACATCTTCCTAAACTCAAACCCTGTAAGGCCAAACATGAAAATATTTTGCTGTTTCTCCTGTTTTTAGGGGCTATTGCTCACCTCAAAAAGATCAGTGGAACTGGCACTTCAGAGACATCCAGGGCCAGAAGCTGGGGTGGAGCTGGGGGAGCCCCCAGCCTGGCTGGAGAGGGTAACAAACTCACCTACTGTGTTAGTGGAGACATGGAGAAATGAGAAAAACAGAATCTGAACACAAAAATGGGTTCTGCTGCTCCTGGATGAGATGTGCAAAGTGTTGATGGAAAAGCTCATGAGTGTCACCAGCAGAGAGCAGAGGGGTGACCACAACAGGAGGGATTTGCCCGGCTGTACATGTCATTCTCATTCAAAATTAAACTCCTATGAAATACCTTCACAGATTTAACAATATATATATATTTAGTATCCCCTGCATAAAAGAAAAATACACATTATTTCAACAGCCAAGAAAAAACTGCAATTTATTAAGTTTCAAAGAATCTTCGTACTCTTGAAAGCAACTTTCGGTGCATGTTCTTTTAACAATCACATTCTATGAGGAGAATAAACATTAAAAGCCACAATTGTTGGTTTTCTTTTTAATCTCAGAGTTACAGACATCTTTAATTCGAAAGGAAAAGGCAAAAAAAAAAAAAAAAAGCCCCTAAAAACAAAACCCACCCGTCCCCCCCAACCCCTCCAACAGAAATTTTCATTCCCAATTTGAAAATATCAGGAGTTTTTCTACAACTCAATGCTAAACTTCAGCATGGAAAATCGTATGTAAACACGCACATACACACATACATATTTTATATAAGTGTGTGTGTGTATATATATATAAAATATATATGTAGGAGGCGTGTAATGGCAATGAGATGCAATTACTCTGAGGAAAGGTTATTCAGCTAAATACACTACTAAAACTTGAGGAAAAGAAAAAAAAAAACAAGTCTTGAACCCAGTTTGTGCATAGTTCATGATCCTCTATAAAACCAGCTTTTGTTAATTTGCAATCTTGCAGGACCCTTTAAATCTGATAAAACCATTAAAAAGCTAATCTTCCAAAAAAAAAAAAAAAATGTAATGCACAAGTTTCCTGATCCAAGCAGGCAGGGAGCACAATGTTCATATAATTTTTAAAACATACTTGAAGTGTATGTTATTCCATTGTCTTTCTTCCTTTCAAAACAATCAAAAACATTGATCTTTTTTAAACATAAAGCGATTTTTTTAATATATAAAGCACTCTTCAAACATCTATTTCTTTTGAGTCCATTATTTGGTAAATATGTAACTGCTACACATTAGATTAGGTATTTTCTTCTTTCTTACTGTCTTTTTTTTTTTATTTTGTTTTTTAATAATATCTTCAGTGCTAGGAGTTGGGTTTTAAAAATACATGAAATGGTGTGGAGTTGCTCCTCGGGAAACCCGGCTTTCCTGAGACATCTTCCACCATGTGCAAGATAGTGATCACAAAGTTTTCGCCACTTTGACGAAGAGGAGGAAAACAACAACAAAAATAGTACACAGCAATGGCCAAAGAAAAGGATAATACAACAACACTGTTCAATCCCAGAGCTCTGAAGTAGCATATCTTCATTCTGAAAATAGTTTTCTTTACGATGGAAGTCTTTTTTTGTTTTGTGGTTTTTTTCTCTTTTTTTTTTTTTTTTTTTAAATTCCTTTTTTATTTTAAAGTTTGAAGGAGAAAATAAGGTCTGTAAACAGGTGGGAGCCAAAACTCCTGGCTCCTCCAAAAGCAGTCAAAACTTATGTCCAAGTGCTTGTTTCTGTTCCTGCTTGCAAGGGAACTATCAACTCTTTACAATTATCTATGGCCACAGTTCAACAAGAGTATTTTTTTTTAAACTTTATATTCCGAATGGAAAAATGGTGCAATACTCCGGTAATAATTTTCTTGCATTAGTCCACAATAAAAAGCCGCTAAAGGTAGATATACATATTATTCTCCAGAGATACACACTGTAATTTTTAAAATGCAATAAGAGTCCTTGAGTAAACATTTACACGTGAATTGTCGCCGGCCCCTTCTATCAGTTTCTTTCCTTTTTTTTTTTTTTCCTTTTTTTTTCTTTTTTTTTGTTTTTTTTGTGTGTTTTTACCATTACAGGATTAGCTACAAGAAGGGCTGCGGACACTCAGTGCAAAGTTAGAAGCTAATAACAATTAAACATTTGACCAATGAGCAAATAAAAAGCATATACTGAACCAAAGGAAAAAACTTCACACATTGAGTTAAACCACACGTGGGCACACACACACACACACACACACACACACACACACACTCACACACACTCACATCTGTCCCAACAAAAACATAGAGTCTGAACTTCTAAAAAGAAAATTCTTAGAGCCTGTTTTTTGTGTACTGATGCTGACCTGGAAGTGTAATAATTCAACTTAGAAAGTGTTCACATTTTGTTATTGGCCTGCTGGATTCAAGTATTTGCATGTTGATATGGTTTGTTGCTTTTTTTTAAAAAAGTTTTTTTTTTTTGTTTCTTTGTTGATTTTTTTTAAGTCTTTTTTTACTTTTTATATTTTTTGGGATTAAAAAAATGACATGAAAAAGTAATGAAACAAGGGTAATGTGCATAGGCAGATCCATGGGAGTAGTGGACACAGAGATACCCCAACCCTGCCCTCCCTCCCCCCCTCTCAACCTGTACAGTCCAGAGTTGCCACTGGGATTCGTCACTTTTCTGTACCAATGGTAAAATATCACACTTCACCCTTTCTGATTATTGGGTCCGCCTCTGTAATGTGCATAATAGTCACAGGCTCATTTAAATAGGCTTTCATTTCCCCTTCCCACCCTCCCCCCAGTTGATAAAATAACCCTTTCCAGCCCAAATTCTGAAAAGTGCCCTTCATGATAGACCTATTCTAAGCAGCTTTTATACTTGGTTTTGAAAAATCACCATACAAACATAAAAAGACGACATAAAACAAAACAAAACAAAAAGCCATGAAAAAAGTAAAACCTGTCATTAGCATGTGACACTGACCAAAGGAGCCCATACTGTTTCAGGAACAGTTCACAAGGACTTCTGCAGTTTCAGGTTCAATATTGGACAGAGGTACTAAGGAGGGCTGCCAGTCTCATGGGTTAAAGCTGGATTCTTCATCAAGCCCGGGACTGGAAAGGGTTACCATTTTTTTTTTGTTTGTTTTAAATTTTTTTTTTTTTTAAATTTTTTGTTTTCCTTTAGTGCTGATGATTGTTATTTCCATTCTGTTTTCTCTCCTCTCCTAGATGGACTCCCCGCTGAGCAGATCCCCCGGCAGGAGGGTGTTGAGGGGCGTGGGGCTCCCGATGACTCTGCCGTCGTCGGCGCTGGGGGGGCCCCAAAGGCTGCTGGAGTACTGGGGCACCCCCCCCCAGAGCAGGTCGCTGCTGCCCTTGCCCCCCAGGCACGGGGGGTTCCAGTGGCCGGCGTCGGGGCGCACCAGCCCGTGGGAGCTGCCCGAGGAGCCCAGGCGGCTCGGGGTGGATCCAGTGTTGGACTGCCAGCTGGAGGTGGGCGGCAGCGCCTGCCCCTGCGCCAGGAAACGGTTCACTTCTTCCTCACCAGCAAACTCCGCCAGGATGGTGGTGTTGCCCAGGACACACCTGAGGGCGCAAGCAAGAAGTGAGGGATGGGGTGCAAAAAGAGCTTTTGGTGGATGTTCTGTCTCGGGAAAGGCTGAGGGGATTGGGATTGTTGAGCCTGACCTAAGTGCAGCCTTGCAGTGCCTGAAGGAGCCTACAGGGAACACTGAGAGACACTATGGACAAAGGGCAATGGCTTCAGAGTGACAGTCTTCTCTGACTGACAGAGAGCAGGGTTACATGGGATATGAGGAAAATATTCTCCAGTGTGAGGGTGGGGAGGCCCTCACAGTGCCCAGAGCAGCTGTGGCTGCCCCAGCCCTGGAAGTGTCCAAGGCCGGGCTGGACGGGGCTTGGAGCAGCCTGGGACAGTGGAAAATGTCCCTGCCCATAGCAGGGGTGGGACTGGATGAACTTTAAGGTCCCTCTCAACCCAAATCATTCTGTGACCTTTCCTCAAGCTGAAAATTTCTACCACATCCACTCACTTTGAACAATCCCTGTCTCTTCAACCAAGCCTGCTCTGTCCTGTTTTCTATCCACCTTTCTACATCCACAAACACCCAAATCCACACATGTGGAGACCACCTCCTCTAACTGACACATCCTGGAGCCTCAATTCTCTCCAGGAGTAAGGACAGAAGTTCTCCAGTCAAATGATGCTCCCACTGCCTCAGTACTTTCATTATGCTCATGCTATATCCTGTTGATAAAGGGAATTGCTTTCCAACTCCAAATACCCAAGTAATTCCCCTGAAACATCACTCTCTGTATTCTTTGTTCTTCCCAATGGCACTGATTTTACCACTCCAGTTCTCCAGCCTTTCAGCCAATTAGTCCCTTGGATTTAAAAACTCCTAAAAAGCAGATTCTGTTGTCATACACTTTTCTCATAACTCCTTTAAAAAAAGGTGACCACCACGAACACAGTGCTTATTTAGCATTGTTTTACCATCTCTGCTTCTCTCTAAAGATACAACCTTGTCCTGTGCTCTCCCTTCCTTTGGAATCCTCATCACATCTTACAAATCCTTTGTGGTCTTACAGGTGACAAGTCCTAACTGAGGACATTCTTTATGCTGAATAAAGTTTTGTAATGCTCTCTTATTCAGTATCTACCCCCAGTTCACTTTTTTCTCTCTCATTAGGTAATCTTGAAAATCAAGATTGAAGTAACTAGTGATCAGTCATGCCTAAGAGAATATTTTCTGAGCTAGAACTGGCTTTGTAACCAAAGAAAGAGGGAGCAGAAACATACATGTGCAGAGACTTCTGGGCCTTGGCTGCTTCCTCCTTGGAACTGTATCGGACCACAGCATTCCCTTGGGTCAGGTTCAAGTGGAATGTGATGAGAGGGCCGTGTTGCAAACACAGTGTCCGCAGTGTGGAACCATCGATCTGGGGGGAGGCAAGGGCAGCAAAGGTTACCTGTGCTATTGTGATCTTACCTGAAATGCTTAATTAACAAGTGTTTTAAAAGCTAAACAGTACAAGTGAAAGGAAAAAAGTATTTAATTACACACTTATTGCTCTCTGCATTGAGGGAGACATCCTGTCTTTTTAAGAATTCCCTCCAGTCCAGTGCACAAATTTTCCCAACTTAGGTTATACAAATTGTATTTATCATTAAACATCCATAGAAATCCAGAAATAAGTCAAAAGGAAAATACACTTCATAAATGTAATAAATTTTCCCCAAGATTAATTTGGATGTCTGCATCCAAGGCTTTGTGGCTTATGTTCTTCCTTTGGAATGACACCGTGAAGGACAAGTAGAGGATGTGACAGACATATGAGAAGAACTCAAAAAACCCATAGGAAAATCAGATTTTACATCTCTGTGTGTGCTTTACAACATCATTCACCTCCAAACTTACACACACAGAAACAGTGCCCACTGAATGACTAATTACAGGCTTGAAAATTCATACTTGATTTGACAGCACTTTGAAAACTTAACAAATTCCCTGTAGAAGACAGATACTTGTAAAAAATGCAGAATAATTACTCTTCTTTCAAATGAATCAAATAACCAAGGCTGCTAAATGTTGTTCTCATCAGCTCTTAAATCCAAGTGTCTTTTCCTGCCCAGTTTTGTACAGTTCCAGTTACCTGGGGGGTGAGGTTCCGAAGAACCAGCCAGCTGCTTGTTCTCCCTGAGCTGTCAGTACTCCATGCAGAACCTGCAACACAAATTCCACAACAAAACATTTGATCACGGTCTCTGGAGAGCGCCTTACAGGCAAATTTATCTGGAATCACAACACAGTAACAAGCCTCAGTGCTGCTGAAAACAAATCCTACAGCAGTTTCCTCACATCTTGATTTACTGCCTCCCTTGGAAGGAAAGGCTGCTGAATGAAAAGCTGCTTTTGTTACATTTCAAAGATCTGTGGCATTTTTCATACTCCCACAGTAACCATTAGGGAAAAACTGATGCAGGTATGGCACTGCAACAAACTGGATCCTCAGGATGCATTAGAATTAATCTGGAAGACACATTTTAAAAGCAGTTCTGATGTCCAAGCTCAGATTGCTGCTTGCTAATAAAGCTTTTTATAGCATTGCAGCACTCTGCTCTTCTTGCCAATGACAGATTAATGTGTATGACTTATTCAAAACAGGTATTTCTGCACTGACAATGTCCTGATTGAAGATACAAGGACATAATCAACAAAACCTGCTCTAACAACCTCAGCCTGGTGCTTTACAGCTTGGTGGTTTGCAGTAAGAAGCTGTACAAGCTGGATATTTATGAGTGGCATTTGAGAATCTCAGTGGATCCTGTGGGTGCTTCAGAGAGAATCCTGGGAGCAGCTTCATCTGCCCTTCCAGGTGGAGGTTTGGTGAAGAAACATCCAAAATAAATGGCAGGAAGAGGGAAGAACATCTAATTCTCAACTTAGCGTAAGCAGATTATTAAAACAGCTTTATAAAATAGGAGTAATACCTGCACATGTATTTGTATTTATATAGATAGAAATACCTAAATATAGAGAGATGAGATCCATGGCTTCTCCTATTTGTATTAAAGCAAGCAAAGGTATATAAAAAAGGGGCCTGCATGAAAAAATACAGGTATTCCCTGAGGGCCCTGCAATGCCATCAGGTCCTAAATGCTCCACATCCATGTGTTCCATATTAAATTCCACTGGCTCCTCTTGAAGTCTTAGATCACACCACAGAACAGGACACATGTTTGAAAGACATTTTTAGAAATTAAGGACCTGGGGAAAAAACTCCTAGTTGGGAGTTAAACAAATGGGGCAATTCTATGTAAAATCCCTAACATGACCAGCTGAAAGATGCTGCATTTACAACTTATTCCAAGTGAAATAAAGACAGGAGATGCATCCCCAGAACAGAACCACTCCAGCTGGGTTAAAGCTCTGGTTTCTGGAGCCTCACACGCAGAGTAGAAGCAAACAGTGACAAAAGGAAGGCAGAAGAGAGAGCTGTGAGTACCAGAGGAGTAAGAGCTGGTCCAGCCCAGGGGACTGGCACCCCACGTGGAGGATGGCTTGGTGTTGGTTAAGCCTGGAGGAGGTCTCGTCGGAGCTGTAGTGTTTCTGGGTACCTTCCAGAGTTCGTGGGACAGAGAGGCTTGGGTGTGAGAGATCGGGCCAGAGGACCACGTGGACTTGATGTCTGACAGTTTACCTGCAACAGAAAAACGGTACATTTGGGAGTTCTTCACTGATGGGTGTCACGGGCTACATCCTCCCAGCTTCTCAGCAGGACAAGAACAACTTTCTGCACCATCCAGAGCTGTAAGTCCTAAATTCTTTGAATCTACTTAAACCACTTTTTTTTACAATTTCCAGTACTTTCCTGTTTAGTGAACTTCACACTACCTGCTACATACAAGTTCCCTTTTGAAAACCTATTGTTTAGTTTTCTTGTAAAACACAATACAGGGAAAAAGTCCAGAAAATGGATGTATTTGAAATCTGATTTCACCAAAATTATAGTGAAACACTTCAAGATTGTCTCTCTCAAGGGTTTAACAGGACTTAAAACACTTTTTCTTGCACAACTCATTTTACCTAACATAAAGAATTCAGTATATACATGTCCTTCTGTTGCATTAAAATTCTAAAGATCAAAGACCAACGAAAACCTTATTTCTGAATGTTTGAAGTAACCTGTACTCTTTTTTCAAAGTACCTTTGAGAAAAACTAAGTCTTCAGAAGATCAGACCGCACCACAACCTGTCAGTCATTGTAACTTTCTGCTGCTGCTTGTTCTTTCCCTTATCAGTTTTCAAACTCTTATTGCTGTTCCTGCCAATTCAAAGTTTTATAAAACACAATCCCAAGAACAGCAGATACAGCACAGCATTCAGAGGGGCAGGCTGAATTGATTTAAATAATGGATGACAAAACAAATCTTTATTCATCTTTAGACTTACACATCTCTGCCTTTCCTCCTGATACCAACACGTGCTGTGCAATTTCCCTGTCACAGCACAGTCCTGCTGTTACCAACACTGGCAGCACATGTAAGGCTGGAATGGACTGAAAGGGACACAGTCCTGCATCTTCTGCCCCATCAAATGATGCTGTGAGTGTGCTGCCCTAATACTTTAATGCTGATTGCAGAGAACAAGAAAATATTTGGTCTGATAAAAATCCAAGATGCAAAGATCTTGTGAATTTTTATAGAACTAGAACTGGCAGGTTTAAGTTTATACTGGATCAGTGCTTTAAGACATGATGCAGGCACTGAGTAATTTTATGAGTCCCAAAGCCAAATTTACCAGTTGCAAAATCACAGACTCAGTTACATAGTCACACATTCCCCAAATTGCCTCCATTTATCTAAATCGTTTAGCTCAATTATTTCATATTGAATCATAACAATTTAAGTGAAAGGGCAACCACCCTCCCATCTTCTGGCATATTGTAGCAACAAAAATAATTCGACAATGACAACGAGGACATTAATGAGTGTAAAATGATGAGAGGAGAGGAGCAAGTCTGAGTTTGAGAGCTCAGAGCAGCCCAGCCTGTGATGGGGCACCCAATATAGACACAGCACCACAGGCCAGGTGTTGCTATGCCACTGCTTCTCATGGGAGTAACACAAACATTAGATGACAATGCAAAAACAACAAAAAAAGGGCAGCAAATAAAGCAGAAATGCATGGCAGATAAAGAAAAGTAAGCCACTCCTTTCTTTTCCTTTCACTGGAGGAAAACATCCCAAACAAGCCCTTTTTGTTTTGCATTCTGCAGCCTAACCTGGAGGCTGCACCTTCAGAGAAGTGGAGGGGTCTCAGTGGATCAGCATTTTTTTAACTAATCCATCTATACAGCCCAACACAATTTTATAATGGGACAAACTGCATATTTAGGTAGCTAGTTTGCAAGCAAAGTTTCCATGTTTTGCAAAAAAGAAGCTCCAGAATGTAGAGCTCAGTAAAGAAAATGGGGTAAATTCTTTGGCTCACCTACAAGCTCAGCCATCTGGGGAGCATCAGGCTTTCGCTTGACTATTAAAAGACACTGAAGAGCCCCAAACCCCCAGAGCCATGCAGAAAGTAACCCTTGGAGGTACTACTGAAGCTTTTTCTGAGCTGAAGATGTTTCACACTTAACAGTAAGTTCTTTAACATCACAAATTTGACATCAGCTCTGTTCCTGCTGAGGCCCTGGACAGTGTTCCTCCCCCAAAGATCTCGATGCCAGCATTGAGTGACACCACGTGGAATAAATGCATTTTTCCTCAGCACAATCCCAGGCACACCATCCACCACTCCCCACCGCAGAGCTGGCAGGAGAGCTGCCACCTAGCACAGGCCTACAAACACACCTCTGCCTGGGGCAGCACTCCTGGAAGCACTGGGAGAGCACTCCCTAGGGCCTTTTCCTGGGAATGCAGAAGCTGTGGAAGCAGAAAGGCCGTACCTGCAATGCTAGGTGCAGATGCAATGCTGCTGAAAGAGCTACTGTAGCCGGAGGCACTAAGCGGCCAGGCACTCGATGAAGGCAGCGTGGCATTCTGAGATGATGTTGGGGATGACCCTGCAGAACCAGCAGAGAAGCAACTAAGAAAGATGGGCATAATGATGTTTGGTGTGACATAAGCAAATCTATTATGTGCAAATACAAACCATGCAAGGCATTCTCCTTAATTAGACTGGTCTCTGAAGTCTAGGAATGAAATGCTACTGGAAGCGTGAGAAAGTGAGGCAGAAGTCTTCAGAAGGAAAGAGAAGAGAGCTGGCACAGGAACAATTGTAGTGCAGAAGGGAAATTCTGCATTTCTTTTAAGATACATGACTCAAAAAATCAGTGTTAAAGTGTTTGGTCTCAGAGGAACAGGCTTCATTTATAAAGGTCCTCTGCCAGCTGACTTAGGCAATGGCAACTGTAGATGAGCAGAGATGTGTATGATAAACTAACCTCTTACTACAGGTGATCTGTCCTAAATTACTCAAGGTGAACACATCCCCTACATTCTAATGCCCACAAGTATCTTTAAATTTTTGCAGGCTTTCAGTAAAGCGAAGATATATTTCAGCAATCTCTTCTCAAAATGATAACATCAACGAAATAGCACAAAACCACCTCAGTAAATCATTTACAATCTGAGCAGCTATCTAAGCATATGCACAATTTCCTTACTGGCACCAAATGAAAGAAACTGAACATAAAATCAAAAATCTTCATTGCAAAGATCAGGAGAGCTGAAACTATTCTCTCTAGCCACCACCAAAATCAAGTGTGTATCCCGGGTGACTTTATCATTCCTGACACACAGAGATGGGCTGTGATACTGAAACATCTTTAACTGACTAATAAAAATAGGTGAGCTCTGTAGCAAAGAGCACTGTGTCGAAGTAGAAGGGAGGAAGTAAAAGGACAATCTCATCCCTCACACCTCAATAAAAACCACAGGCTTTGTTTTTAATTGGCACAGCAACCAACCAAACTTTACCTTAACCAGACTCTGTGCTCCAAGAGACACCAACACAGACATCAATTTCAAGCAACAGAACCCTGTATCAGGCCCTGTCTGGAAATAATCTATTCCCCAGGCAGGAACTATGGAATTATAGCAGATTCAAAGGGCCAGTGAGCTGAAAATGGTCCTGATTCCACGTGGCTACAACTCTCAGCTCATAGAAGCTGACCCTCCAAAGCTTCATTAACAAACAGGGCAAAGCAAAAATCCACCCAAAAGCTTAAGTTTTGCATGTTTTTAAGTGCACAGGGCAAGGACAGCACACCCCCACAGCCTGACCCTCTAACTGGGGAGCAGCTCTGCCAGCACAAGCTCTGTGCTTCAGGCTGCAGCTATACCAGCATAAAGAAACAGATTCTGCAACAAAAGTTTTTATTAAAATTCTGTAATTACCAAGCTAAAAAGCTAATGAGGAAAAGAAGCACACACTGACCCCCACAGGCACTGCTTTTCAGAAGGTCTGACCTCTTGAGAGCCTGTTTACTTCTGCAAAGACCCATCTCTGCTGACCTTCTCTAAGGGGAGGAGTTATTTCTGCATTCCACAGGCAGATTATGCACCAACAGAGCTAATGTTCCTTTTCTAAAGCAGCAAGACCTGTAGAGGATATCATCTCATTTTACAGGTACAGCTCTGCAGGTTTAGGCTTCTGGCCTGAGAAGTACTTCTTGGGTGCACTGTATCTGAAGTGTCACTGAATTACATCTTACAGCTTTTCTTTTTATAACTTCAAACCTGTCCATCCCCTTGGAAGCACTTTGGAGTCATTAGAAGTTAATTCAACCTTATTCATTACCCAAATACTTCATGTTTCAGCTGAAAGAAAGGCTGCTTCCTGCTAAGAGACAACCAAAGTCACTGCAGGCAATCAACACTCTGGATTGCTTTCCCTCATGTTTCACATCCCTTGCCTGAGGTAACAAGCCCAGAGCTGGACCCCCACCTCAAGGACAGCCCTGGTTTACAATCTGTGCTGGTATTACAGATGTAACTGTTACAACAAACCCCACATTTTTACTCCTGACAGGTCCTTCTAGACAGCCTGATTATGCTATTCCTGTGCCAATTGCAGTGCTCTGACAGAGTGCAGATAAACTTGGCTATTTTGGCACTCAGATCACAATTAACCAAGCCACCTTTCCCTTCAACTTCCAGTACATGTAGCTAACAAGTAGCACAGTCACAATGCTTTCTTGTTTTAGAGAATTCCCTTTTTATTCTGAAGTAAGCACTGCCAAGAAAAAAAGAATGGAAATAGCACTAGAAAAACTAGTTTAGTAGTCAATTCCCATTTTTTTTTTCTTTTATGGTTTTGGAGATAAAACAGTTGTAATTAATTTTGCTTATTGATCTTCAAACAAAGCTACATTTAATTAGTGTACCAGAAGCCTTCTGTCTCAGCAACAACTGTGGAACTTTTGTATTGAGTCTTCTGAGAATTTCACAAAGTGTATGAAGGAGGGTGGGCAGTGTGGAAAGCAAAATCTTGATCAAAACCATGAGAGATACAGGTTAGAAAACCTTGCAGTGACCACAGAAGTTTAAATTACATCTCACAGCGTTTTCCAATGTAAAAATATTTACATTCCCATGGAAATCAAGAAACTTTTTAATCCCTTCTTTTAAAACAATTATTTCTGGATATTCAGTGACAGTTCTGAGCAGAAGCATTATTAGATTAGAAGCACATGCAAAAAATATGTTATATCTGTAACAAATGAGGTCAACCCTTTTTTTGGAAGGGAAAAGAAAGTATGCACAGATGTGGAAGCAATTTGTGTGTTTACCTCCACTCTTGAGCAGATAGCGATTCACATCCTGTATCGTGGTGTTTATGGTAGGCCCAGTTGGAACACTGCCAGGAGTAACATCAGGGTCATTTTCAGGATCAATATTCTGCAGTCCTTTCCATGGCACTCCTGGGTGAAACTCTGTTTCAAACACAATAAAAAGGAAAGTGTGTGAAGTCGTAATTCTCCAAAGCTCCTGCGCATCAGCAAGGACTCAACAAAGCCAGCCAACAACACGTTTTAGGGACACCAGTCCAACACCAAGGCCTTGGATTGTGTTACCTGGTGGCCAGTTTATGCTGGAGCCATTGGAAATCTTATCACTATCGGATTTGGCACGTGACCAGCTGTGAGGAACAGCTACAGGTGGGCTGGCAGGAGACTCACTGTTCTGGATCAGATCATAGCGGCCGTAGGAGTCATCGAGGGAGGACTTTCCCGGAGGACCAATACTCAAACCTCCAGGGATAGCACCTGCAAGGAGTGAAATGGGGATTGTGGGTATGGAATTTCATCAGGATATATTTTGTTATTATTTTCCTTTTTTTTTCTTTCTGTATTACAAAGATAAAAAGAAAACTAAAATGCAATCACAGTAAGCCAAGCTTAACGGCATCTGAAGCCTTAGCAGGGATTACAGCTGAGAGACACTGCTGGTACAATCTAGACACTCAAGTTAAAGAATTCTGCATTAAATTCCTGCCAAAAAAGACTAAGTAATTCAAATCATTGCACTGATGGTAAATAGGAACTTGCTGAGACAGCATACCAAGGAATATCCCTCATCTCATCCTTCCCTAGGCATTCAGTGCTGACAGGATGGATGATTTGAAATGGCTGTTCTCATGTTCCTACAAACTATCAAACAACAATTTGGCATCAGCAGTGCAGCTACTTGCAGAATAAAAAACTGCTGTAGAAGAAATAATTCGTGCTGCTCATAATAAAGTCCAGGATATTATAAAGTTAACAGAGCCACATGTTCTAAGAGAATAAATTTGGTACAGGAAATAAAGCAGTAACTGGCTCAGGATACTGGAGGCGTTAGGGATAAAGGTGTTCAAACAGATCAGCAATCACTTCTGGAAAAGTAAGAAGTTTGTGTCCCTAACTCTAGGCTGAGTAACTATGTAATCTATTATACCTTTGTTCAGGGCAAGGTTGATGACACTGCAAAAACTGTGGGAGAAAGCCAGTGTAAAGTTTTTTCGGATTGAAGGTATGCAAGTCTGGAATAAGGGAAAGATTGTGCGACTTGTTTTGCCATCACTAAAGGCTTGTTTTACTGGAACTCCATGATCCCAGCAACAAAATTCAACAAATGAAAAAAACATTCCTACACTGCATGCAGGGAGTGACACCTGCAAGCCCTTCACTGCAGAAATCATTTACAAAATCTCACGGGGTCAGAGGCAGTACCAATAATTTTTGAGCACTTACACAAAAAAGGAACACAAAAGAAATAATTCAAGTTGCATTATGGCTGGAATCACCTCAAGCCAGGCTGGCAGGGGGTGCCAGGGGACATTACCGTGCTTGCTGGAGTTCTGGTCAAGCGAAGAAGCAGCACTAGACAGATTATCCATTGAGTTGGGGTGTGTCCACTGAGGAAGGCGAGACTGGGACTGAGAAGTGTCCTTCACTGACAAACCACCAGTAATGTCCATGTTATTTACATTCATGTTCGGGTTCAGTCCAGCTGTGGGGGGGAAAGACATCCTTAGATATCGATCATACACTGAGGGATTGAAAAGCTGTGTTTGAAATCCAGCTGCAGGAATTACTCAATATTGATTTTCTGATATCTGTATGCATGTGTGGCATTTTCAATGCACATTTTCAAGAACTTCTGCTTTTATGGAACACCAATGGAACTCCCATGAATTCAGAAAAAGCTAAAACCTCGCTAAAAAGGGGGGAAACAAGATGTAGGAATAGTATTTTAAAGCTGTCAGTGTTTCTACTTGCAGTCTCTTCACTTGTCTCCGAAGAATGCACTGGAATGTTGTTTAACCAGTTGGCACCATTCCATGGCTAAGCCAAAATATTCCTAATGTCTCTCCAGCACCCCCCACAATGTCTGCCACTTGATTTTGCTGAAAATCCCCCAAAAAAGGAACCAATTAAAGGTCAGACGAACAGCTGCTGTTCTGCACTAACTGGGCTTCTATTTTGTACACACAGAACAAAATCATTCAGACTGTTATTTAGGGAATAATTTTGACATGTTTCTGTGACATGAATCTGGGTCTTTTTTTAAATATAATCCTGAATGTTAGCAGATCACAGAAAGCTGAGATATCATAAGAACCTCTCAGACTTAGGCCTTTAATTCACAAATCGTTTTGCCTTCTGATGCTCCCAGCCACAACAGCTCACCACAGCAGTCAGAATTACCTTCTTAACTGCTGCATGACAGATAAAGCTTGGCAATACTATTGTACCCAGCATAAAGAGAGTCACAAAGAGATTAAATTAATTCCTTTATGTCATAAAGGAAGTCTGTAGCATACATCAAACAATCACACAGCAAACAGGTCTGAAAGGCTGCTCTGTTCACTCTGTATCCAGACCCAACCAATTATTTTGACTTCAATCATGTTTGACAGATCTACGTCTAACCTAGCACAAAATGCTGGTGAAGATGATTTCAGGAACTTCCTAGATAATTTATTCCAGTACTCTACTCTGCTTAAACCAAGTGATCCTTAATGTCTAACTAGATGTCCTTTTATGCAGCTCAAGTTTATTACCTTTTGCATTAGGAAATGCAAGAAAACGTCTTCCTAGCTCTCCTCTACATTTTTGAAGATTCTTCCATGTCTCTTAAATCTTCTCTTTAGACTACTGAGCAGAGGATTTCATTTTTTCTTTAACAGTTGTGCTTTTGAAACGTTTAATCACCTCCACCACAATCTTTCTGTATTCCTTCAAACTGATCCATGTATTTCTTGAAATACATTGACCAAAACTGATGCCTCACCAAGTGCTAATTGCAGCAGAAATATGACTTTGCACAACTTTTTCCCAGATGATATCCTGTTTATCAATATGACATTTGTATATTTTACAACGTGACGCTGTTAATGTATATTTAATTTAGTTCATAAATAGCAACATATGTAAGTAGTTAATTAGGCAAATCTTCTGTTCTGATATTTGTAAGCAGAACACAGGTGAGCAGATACAGCTATCACATAAGCACAGTTTTGTTTTGTCATTTTAGTGGTATTTAATAAATATGTATGTATGTATGTATGATCTGTACTTGTTACACTGTGGAGGAAAATACTGAGATATGGATTAAGGAGATGGACTCCCTGTGTGCAGGTGCTGTAGGAGGACACTCACCAAGAGGGTAAGGAGCAAAGGTGTTCGGTGAAGACTGTTGCTCTTTGGTCTGCAGGTCAGGAAGGCCGGGAGCCTGGGGATGGGGTGAAAAGCTATCCATGGCTGATTTGCCTGCAGAGGGGTGCAAAGATAGATGTGGAGGGGGAGGCTGCTGCTTCATAAGCAGGGCCTGGGCCAGCTGGCGCTGGTGCTGCTGGATCTGCTGCTGCATGTTATTGATTGTACGTGCAACCTGCAGGGAGAGAGCCAAAAACAACTGTCAGGGGTCAATCCACAAAAACACACTGCATTTCTTTGCCTTTCCCTACAGTGAGGTAACACACTGCATCTCCTTACAGATACAGACTGGCTGTGTAAAGGGCTGAAGGGCTTTCCTCCAGCAAGGCTGTGGATCAGCTTTATCACTCAGCACCTTCCCCATCCAGCACTCAAGCCACGCACTACATTCCTGATTTAAGGATGCTTTAGCTGCTTTGGTGTAATGTCAGTGAGCCTCTCCAAGCTACTGAAACCAAACCCTAAAGCAGAGATGGGGCTGGCAGGGACACCTACTTGCTGCTCCTGTTGTCTCATGGGTCCGGAAACGTTACGCTGAGCCTGTAACATCTGCTGCTGGATTTGTAAACGTTGGTACGCCTGCGGGGACAGGGACAGGTCAGACACACACACACAGCAAGCTCAACACCTCCCTTCAGCTGCTCTGCTGCACCACAATGCAGGAAAGGCAAACTCTGCAATGTGCTCAAAACACTCCACAAAGCAACAGCAATAATCCTGTCACAGAAGTATTTTATAATACATTTATTTAAGTCCCATGTTCATTTTCTTACCAAAAAACAAAAAACAAAAAAAAACCAAACAAAACAAACAAAAAAAAAAAAAGAAAAAAAAAAAAAAAAAAAAAAAATCTCCCCAGCAAAAAAAAGGCAATTAAAAAAAAAAAAGGGGTAAGTCCCCATGGCAAAAAGTGGTCATTAAAGATAGGAACCTACTTTTTTTCTGAAATAACTGTAACACAAAGCAAAAATTATAAAAGAAGTTTATATTATTATACAAATAGTATAAATACCAATTGTTATTTTTGGTTTGGCCATTTTGAGTTCTGCCAACACTCTGTACTTAAATCACTTGTGCTGCTTTATTCCTGAAAAAAATCCACAATTTTCAAGTAGCTGGCTCAGCAGCAAATTTTTTTACGTGGCAAGTTTCTCTGAAACACATGAATTCAAAATCCAAAGGTATCTTGTACAAGTATTTTTCTAGTAGCTGGGAACTGTCCAACTATTATCAAAACTAGAGAAAATAATCAGAAATGAGTAATAGCATCAAACAGTTCCTAATACAGGAGTTTGACTAGCACACTGAGACCAGCAACTGAAATAGTCTACCATCTATAATTTTATGTTTAACCCTGGCCAATAATGAGTTCACAGTATTGCTTTTTAAAATATTCTTAAAATCCAATAAGCCTTTTCACACACATTAAAAATATAGATGTAAAATTTGCAAACACAGCTGAAGTACACAGAAGTAAGTAGTTCTTATCACTTGATGTGTTTAATATATACTACATTAATTAAAGGAAATTCACCCTACACTTTATTTTTCAGTGAGGCAAGTGAAGAAGTTCTGTAGGTAATTCAGGTGACCAGCACTGCCAAGATTTCTCTCATTATGTTGTGACACATGTCCAGTTTAATCTTTCTACTGACATGTAACACACGGGCCAGTGCTGTTTGAGAACACACCGTGTTATTCATACCAGTAGGAAGACAACTGACTTTTAGTTCCACTGATCAGCTGTAAAGGATAATTATTCCACAAATGACTATTTATAAAGCCCAAGGCAAAAAAAAGAGATTGTGTTTCTTTAAAAAGAAACTTTACCAAAGAAATCAGCAGCTTATTGTTTTGAAGATCTGTCATGTCATTTAAGAATTTAATCGTTCTCCTATTTTATCTTTATGCCTTCAATTCTGATTTAGAGCTTATCTGCCATGTCTTTTAACTTACCAGCTGCAGCTGATAGAGCTGGTTCAACATCGTCATATGCTGAGGATTATTAATTGGCGAGGTTAACTGTGCAGGGCTGAGACCAATGTTTTTTGCTGCAAACTGCAAAAGCTGTGCTTGAACCTAAAGAAGAGAAGAGTGTTAAACATTGTACATTTACTTCAAACAGTGGCAACTGTGTGAGCCATTAATAAGAGTCACATCAAATGGAAAATGTTACTATCACCAGAAGTAATACCATGAACTATCAAAAAAATTAGCAAGATGCTCTAATACAATCCTTATAACTGTACTCAAGTGTTCAATTATAAAAAAGAGGTGAGAACAAACTCCTCAGAAACACCACTGTGCAAAAAGGAGCACGAGAACGTGCTCTCAGAGGTAATTATAGGACATGCATGTGAGAACACCTCAGCCATGTCACATCTTCCTGCCTAGGAAACAAATAAATAACACAGACACAGCCAGGCAGCAGTGGCTGAGAAGTCTCAGGAGCACGACTGAGCACATGGGAAGAGTTCCAGGGAAAGTGAAAACGTATGAGTGAGGTGTTGTCTGACCTGAGGGGATAGAAACTGAGGCACTTGAGCACGAAGACTAGGCTGGGATGAATTAAGAGGTTGCACTGGCGGTTGCTGCGGCTGTTGCATGGTCCTGGCTTGTGCTGCTCCGCTATTGCCAAACATACCCAGATTGCCACTCGGTATCTGCAGCAGGACAACAGTGACACAGGCACTTAATGACACCACTCAGCACATAACCTGGGTGTTACTTGTCTGTGCAGGCGTTATTCTTAGTGATTATGACAGCCACGAATCAAGAGAGCAGCACATACAAACTGTATTGAAAACCAGGTTTAGAATTGGGCAGGGCAAAGATTGCCATGTACCCAACATCCCAAACTCCCAAAACTTTGCTTGCCTGAACAAAAGGCAGCTGAAGTTGAAGATGGCTTTTATAAGGATGCAGAACCCTAGAGGGTCACAAGATGAACAATCAAAAATACTTCCCAAAAATGTTCGTATTTGTATAGCAAGGGACAGGAGAATGAAGAATTAAACTCCCAGTAACCCCATCCTCCAGTTGGCTAAGCAGTTTTTTTCCTTAGTCATTTTACAAAGCTACTGATAATGGACATGGCTATTAGTGGAGACTGCTTTGGAAAGATGTGCTTAATGGGCTGTGAGTGCTGGACAAGTCTTGCCTTAAAAAACTGATTTTAAAAGAATATACATAATAAAGAGCCACAGCAGAATGACAAACTTTTTCTGTGTTGTTCTTTTGTACTTTGCTGGGACTTCAGATTGATGGCAAAAATAACCTTGTCATAATCAACAGTACTTTATGGCTTCTCACTCTCATGGTGGTTATTAGTTTCCCCCCCATCATCTCCTCTCCTTTTCTTTCCTTCTCAGTCTGTTCTACCCACGGGCCAAAACACCTCCTTGACTTGATGCTCTACCTGACCCAGGTGCTGGAAGCCCAGTTGCTTTCTTGACACCTGTTAAAACTATGAGATGCCTTGACACTTGGAGCAGGAATAAAAAAGTCCCCATCACATCACAGAATAATTATACCAGCCAGGAAAGATGAATTAGAGCAATCTCACTGCCTTACAGTCTGTGACAATTAGCAATGCCTCAAAAAAAGAGATTTCCCATCAATGAAGGCAGAGCCACACCAAGGTTCAGGGGTATAAATCCACAACACTACAGTCTCCTCTGGATGGATATGCGTCATCAGGAGGCTAATTACAACTACGTAGTTCTTTTATGTCCTGTAGGGTGAAATGTTTGCACAGCAGGTAGCTCCTCCTCTGATATTCCACATGAACAAAGCTGCTGCACTTGCAGATCAGACCCGTTTTTCCTGGAGAAGAGGCTGACAGGCACTAGCAGCTACTCCAAGAGAGCTGAAATTCCCCTCGGGATCTCCCCCAACAGCCTTACCTGTCTAGAAGAATTCAAGTTTTGCATGCCCAGCCCTGAGGCAATCCCGCCCAGGGTCTGATTAGGGAGTGCACTGTTTGAAAGGGGGAGCTTCAGGCTTGGTGAAGGCAAAAATGGTGAAGTAGTGGGCTCTTCCACTAGGCCGCCATCCTGATTGGAGAAAGAAAGGGTGAGCTGTGTGCGGTGCCAGGAGCCCACAGCGCACAAAACAGAGTCCCATGGAGACAGAAAAGGGTGTGGATAAATAAAAAGAGATATATAAAAAAAGGGATGAATAACAGGGAATGGAAAGCATGGAGTGAAGGGAGAAGAGAGAGAGAAACAGGATTAAGGTACTGTTTTTCGTAACTTTGTTGCACTTAATCCCCAAATGCGCAATCACCCTCACCCACCTTTCCAGAGGAAAGGAAGGATTTTAGCAGCTGATTGCAGAGCTATCATGTGGCCATTGCCTCCTCCCCACTTAGGTTTTCTCCTTTCTTCTCCATCAGACTGAAAGGTGGAAGAGGGAGAGGCCCAGCACATTTCAGGGAAGCCCTCCGTCTGTCTGGAAAACTCCAGCAGCAGAGCACAGACATAAACCAGTGCTTTAACAAACCCAAAACTTGGGAAAGGCCACATCAGCTTATTTGACACCAGTCTGGATTTGGTTCCACATCATAGCTCTGCTCTTAAAAAAAGCGTTTTCCCATTAATCCCCTTTCCTAACTGAGACACACAAGCCTCTTTCAATATTCACATAGCGCTGAGTTATTAATACCCCACTCTGAAACATTACACTGCAAGGCAGCCAATGAACACAAACCATCAAACCCAGTAATGACAATATCGGCTGGGCAGCCTTCCTGAACATCCCCAGGAGGAGGCAGATTTTAGCAAGGCAGGAGGAGCCCCCTCTGCTAACTGGGCTGTGAGGAACCACAGCTGAGCGTGGATCCGATGCACAGGAGGCAGCCCCCAGGGGGGCAAACAGCAAGGCAGAAAATAAAATAAATTAGAGAAGCCTCAATCAAACAGGTAGATCTCTGCTCGTGTTTCAGTGGGGCTCTGAGTTCTATCTCAAACTGTGCTTTGATGTCTGGGAAGCCTGCGGTAAGCATGATCAAATAACACTGTGTACAAAGCAGGGCTCCAAAAAAACAGGCAGAGAGAAAAAGCTTTAATTTGCAATGTGCTGGGCTGCTGTTGTTCAGGCAGTATGTTCATTGCACAGAAAGGCTTTTTAAAGAGGTGAGGAGCTAGGTTATTTCAAACAATAAATTCAATGCTCCAGAAGAGTGTGAGATTTTGGTGAACCTCCTTTGTTCAAAAAGCAGCCCAGTCTGCTTACCACATACCCAAACAGATGACCTAATGCAGCAAGCATGCTCAGTGATTTATAAGTTTTAAGTTAATCCTGAAAAATGCATTTTCTACAGCTCTCCTTTGATGCAAAGGGAAAGTTTCTTTACTATCAGGCAAAGTGACACTTGACATCCTATCTGACTATCCTGAGGGGGACACTGACATTTTCTAATGATATCCCCAAGGCCTTTCAGCTTGAGATATTTTACATTCTACTGGACATCAGTCACACTCCACAAACAACTGCAGCTTGCATGACAGTAACAGGTTCAAGGATTTCTCTTTAGATCACAGACATATGTTTACAATTCTACCCTTCCCCCTTCAAAGTGAAAATAATTTCAAGCTTGGTACTCGCTCTCCCCTTCAGATGCCATTGTTCCCTATGTGAACAGATCTACAGACCATGAAAGACCCTCCCTGCCCCCCAAATTTATTCAAGTCTCGCCTTACTGACATTATTTTTTCTCAATTTGGAAAAAGGCAGTGCCAAGGATGGTGGAAGACAAGCCACTCTGGAGACTCAGCCATTTCATTTCCAGACTCCTTCACAAGTGTGTTCCTTGGCTGAATTGCAGCAAATGGCTTTGTGTAAGTTTATAACACTTTGTCCATATTCACCTGGTTCTATTTTATTTAATTTGAACTTGTTGCATTGTGCTGCACACATCTGTGCTCTATAACTGAACTCAAATCAATTCATTTAACATGAAGTATTTTAGTTGGTCAAATTAAAGCACCCTTTAGCCATTTTCAAGCCAGACTAGAGGACTGTTTTACTGCTCACAGTGGTTTCTGACTCATTATTTCTCAGGATCCTTTATGTAATAATTGTTTCCTGAAGAACAATCTTTTCTACCTAACCTTTCCTCTTCAGTGATTTTCTTACAAATTTATGTTACACTTCTTCCTCAGGCTACTCAATTAAAAATTGAATCATCACATTAATGCTCAATCCAGCACTGCTTTTAACTTTTTTGAAGGGACTTGACACAACCATAAAATCTTACTGGTAGCAGCGTTTCCTACTACAGTTACCTAACACAAAGCACCACACTGGTGTTTTTGAGGATTTTGCAAAGTCTCTCACAATAGTTTCACATACCAAATGTGACAGAATGCAAGCCAAATTACTCAAAGGCTTTTAGCCCTATGAGATATGGACAATTTAGCAGAGGATGCCTGGACACTTTGGCAGTCACCTGCCAACAACTGCCACTTCATGAATCAAAATGTCTCAACAGACAGATGAGAGGCTGATGAATCTGCCAGAGGGCTTTATACAGAGTCAGTTACAGAAGTAGCTGGCACAAAATACACACTGACTTCTTTTAAAAAAAAAGATTGAAAAAAAATCCTTTCCTAAAAGAGGACGTTAAAAGTAATAAAATCTCATATTAAAAAAAGTTATCTTTAAATCAAACAGGAATTAGGTAAAAGAAACCTGGAGGAAATGCAATACTCAAAAAAGTTCTCATCATACAAGAGGTGATGAAAATGGTTTCATTGGATCACAGGCAGCAGAGATGCAGGAAAGAAGAATTTAAAAGATAACTTTAAAATCCTAGTGATCGTTATCTAATTGTGACACCTAAAAAAAGTTTCTCCATATGAATACAATATCCTACTTGTCCTAAAGAGAAAAAGCAATCACAGTCCCCAGAGATTATTGGGCTCAGAATGTGAAGGATGAGGCTGAAAAAACCCATGTTCAAATCAGAAACAAGGAAAAAGGTCTAGTCAGAAGATTTTTGGAAGAACAGGATTGCAGCTAAGGGGCATCAAGGCTTGTATTTTCCAAGAACTGGATTTTGTAGTAGTAGAAAAGAGGAGCTGATCACTGACTATGAGGGTAGGGAAAACAAGACTTTATTCGCAAAGTGAGAATTTCAGAGTCCCAAGCCAAACTCTACACTTTAAAAAAGATCCCTTCTCTAGGCTTATTTCTGGTATTTTAAGGGTGCTTCCAAGAAAATCTGACATGTTTTTCTTACAAATCTGATGACTCCAGAAGACAGCAAGTAACATCTTCAGGCGAACCTGACACCTAAGCAGAGCACACCTGCCACCAAGTGTGAGAGATCACGTATCAGGCCTGCATCTTTATCCCTCAAGGCCACTGGATTTTCTCTCTTGCTCTTTTATGGTGCTACAGGTCAAGATAAAATCCTGAGAAATAATAAATTAACGAAGCACTGAGTGCTGAAGATTGACTCGGTGTGACACGGAATAAAGAGCACCTGCAGCAAACAGAGAAAGCAAACACTCAAAGGGGATGCTGAACTGCACAGACCACTCCTGATCCAGAGAGCACAGGGAGTTCAGTGTGTCCAGAAGCAAATGTCAGGGTTGGAAATTTTCCCTCCTCAAATGTATAAAGCTAAAAAAATAGTAAGTGCTGGCTTTAAGTGTTGAGAGGAAAATGATGGAGTCTCAATGCAGGTGAGCTGATAGAGCAGTAACAAGGAGCACACCAACCCAAGCTATGACTTCATGAAAAGGGACCTTGCAGAACTTATTGAAGACTCAGCAAAGCCAACAAAAGGATAATGACTTGATGAAGCAATAAGTAAAATGAGGATTGTTGGCTGGAGTGCTCTATCCAGCTGTGTGGAGAGCTTGTTCCTCACTGAGGATGACCTAAGCAGAAACAAGACAGCTCCAGATTCATGCTCTGAAACAGTACCTTGAAGGGCAAAAAGGTTTTGGAGGAGTTGCTCTACTAGCATAAGATGTAAATCTGCAAAGAATTTCTTTGGGGGAAAAAAAACTCCGTGTTCTTAGAATAGAAACTATATTTATTTAATTCACTTAGCAAGTTGCTCAACACTGTGATAGCTAACAAATACAGTGTGGGATTATTTCCTTTGTTAGAGCCAAGTCACTGTGACAGATTATGCCTAGACTGATAGATTTTACTTGCTGCATGAATATTAATGATTTCAGTACTCCCTTCTCAATAGTTGTGTTTAACATATGTTTCCAGAATTATGCATCATGCTGCACATAATGCACCTCTGTCTCTGGCAAGAATGTTACTGCTGAAGATATTGTTATCCAAGAAAAGGAAAGGCTAACTGGCATGCATGCATCTTTTGTGGCCTTCAATTAACACATTCATTAAAGTCTGCTATGCCTAAGAATGAACTTTATATGGGTGGATATGATTACTGCCTCACACCCTGTACACAGCTCATGTGAAATGAATTGGTTTCAGCATAGTTTGTCACAAGCACTAATTTCTGTGTTCAGAACTCTCCACCACCCATCTGTATGAACTTTAAATAACCTGTGAAATACAGAATGACATCTGAGATGCTTCTTTACTTATCAATAATTTTCAGGGGGATTCTTAGGCGATTTGGTAAGTTTCTGCAGGACTTTCTGTCAAGGCTGTAAATCTCATTTCCTACTGAAGATCTGGCTGCACTTTTTCACACACTCTTTTCTTGAGTTACTTTGAATCCTGGACACTACAAACTTCTGGAGCCTTTTCCTCAGCCACTAAATAGTGCTGGAAAAATTCTCAGTGCACATCTGCTCTGAGACTTAGCAAAAATACCTGAGCTCCTCCTTCCTATTTAGGTACTGAACTTTCACTGAAGTTTCCAAGAAGTTCAAAACTAAAAGAAGAAAAATTAGGAACCAAATTCTTAGAAGATTTTGGCCAGTCCTGCCTGATTGTGATTTTGGGCAAGGGTCACTGACTGGACTCTCACAGAGTGACAATATTCCTGTGCTTAATTTTTTTTTGCTTTTTTTCCATTTCTACTTCCATTGTGTTACTGATTCCTTAGGAAGTTTTCAAGTGTAAAACTGGAGATGATCATTCTTTATTTCTATGTGAGAATCAAATCATTGATCCTTTCCACAAGGATTGAATTTCCCACAAGATTGAAAAAAGACACGAAAAATATCATATTTCTTTCAAAGCTTTCTAAGCAGACAGTGAAAATCATCACCAGTCTTTCTACACTGTGCACACTCTGACTTGTGCACCATGTTCCTGTTGCTGAACTTACCTTGTCAAGGAAGGTGGGGCGGTCCATGGAAGACTCTTTGGAGATTGGTGGTGGGCGGCAGCCAAGGGGTTTGGTGACCATTCCATTGTAGTCGGTCACTCCCATTCCACGCTTGTCCATTTCCACCTTCTTTTCCAGCAGAGCACCTGCACAGAAAAGGGAAATACATTGGAAAACGTGAGGCAGAGACAGTAAAGTTGCCACCAGCAGTTCAGAGAAATACATCTTGCGTCAAAAGCGAGGCAAGAAAATAAATATTATCCAATTGGTCTGAATAGAATCAAATGCTCAGAATCATGCAGGGTTCCTGTGTTGCTTTAAAGAGAAAAAAGTTACTTACACAGATACTTACTCATGGCCTGATCGAGATTCATACTGTTGCTCTTCAAGGCCTCTTCCGCTGGCTCTCTCTGTCAAAAACAGCAATTATGTTAAGAGGAAAAGTAATCACATTCATATGATTTCAAAGTAACCTGAGAAAACAGACACATCTCTTAAATACAGGGTTGAATGTTTACTCAGCAGTCTAAATAATGTCTGTGTGTGTTTTTTTCTGCTTTCAGCAATTCCCACAATTCAGGTATTTCAGTTTGTCAAGGAAGTACCAGCTCTACAAGGTGAAACACACTGTTCTGTTTAAACTCTTCCTGTTTTCCATGAACAACTCAAGTCACAATGATATGACTTTCTCTAAGAAACAACGCAGCTATACTCTCACTTCACCTGTTTAATAAAAAAAGAGGAACAGGAGGGGATTATTACTGCAGTTCAAAGCAATACCTTTGTTATAGAACTATGAACTTCAAAATATTATAAATGTCCTCATGGAAAGGATATCCCCAGCTGATCTCAGAGCATTCTACAGGTTTACAGCAGATTTCTGAAATCACAGTATGTGTTTAAATGCAGGTCAGACCTACTTCCCAGCCTGGAGACTGAAGGTCTTGGTGCAGCTACAGTCTGAAACAGCCACAGTCAGAAGTAAAAGCTAAAGGCTAAGGCACAGTGTGCTGGCTGAGCACTACTCACAGGGAAGCCCATGTCTGTGAGCTGTTTTATCAGACGGTTCATGATCCAGGCCTCATCCTGCTTGCTAGATGTCTTCATGCCCTTAGTAAATAAATGGGAGATTCCATTAATGGGCTGGTTGCCACGTTCATTGTAGTGAGATGTACATAAAAGAAATGGTAAGTGGTTTTTATTAATAACACATGCTACTGAAAGATGTATTAGTACATTAATTCAGAAAGTATTGAAGAACCCTCCGAGCAACGCAACTACGATTCTCTTCCCCCAAAAGTGTAAAATTTTATCTCAGCTGAATAGGTGTTCAGTGTACTATTTAGTATTTGATTTGCTGGCCACTGAATTAAAGCCACCTTTGAATTTACATATTCATTTTAATCCTTGGCAGAAAAATATAACGAAATAAAGCTGAAATAGTACAACACTTCCTGAAAAACATTCCCAAAAACAAGTTTGCAACCTTGAAGTTAAGAATGTTACTCAGTGTATTTTCTTAAAAACAAACAAGAGCGTCTAGATAAACACCTTTAAAAGATCTCTGTGCAGCTTTTCTATCACAAAATCCTTAAGAAGTCTCTTCCTTTCAGTTCTCCAGAAAGTACCAAGGGACAAGCGCGGATTTGTTTTGGGCTGCGGACAGTACAAGAAACAACCATACTTGATCAAATCACCGGCCTAACTGTTGGCTAATGGAATAACAAACAAAGTGGCTAAATGCATTCCCAATTCCTTTAAGTTACAGCCTGGCCTTGTCCTGAAATAAAGACTGTGCAATGGAAAATTTCCTCATACAATTGTCTACGTTCTTGGTTGAGTGCAGCATTAAGACAAGTTCGCTTTGTTCTCACACACAAACCGTCCTCACAAATAGCAAACAGCTTTTTTTGTTAAACAACTCCATCACAAACTACTGTTTGCTTTTCTACCACCATAGGAAGTGTCTGAAAGCCCCCTTAACATATTCTCCTCTTTCTGTTAATACATTATCATTTCTTTAGAATACATGGAAGCTTATAAAGCTTAGAGAAAACAAAGGCAACAACAACAAAACTCCCGAAGCATCTGACAAGCCTAAATTCAAAGATCTCCCATTTTCCCCTGGAAACAAGGTAGGCTGTACTTGAACCACTGTAGTGGCAAGCTGTGCTTGTGTTCAGGCGTCAGAGGTTTAATTTCAGGTGTAATGCACCAGCAAATTTGTGACAACTTATTCTGCAAACGTTACACTAATTCCACTCTTGCTGCAGAGTGTCTTTATTTTTGTCTTACCTTTTGAAGTCCTTTCTTCGGGGCATTACCCCAGGAATTACAGGAGGAGCTGCTCTCTTGTGAAGCAGTATTATTCCACATATCTCCTTCTTCATCTTCCCACTGACTAGTACTGAGATTCACTTCATCCCCACCACTGCCCCAGCCTTCTTGCATAGATTTTGAAGCTGGAGGGAAAGTGAGAGAAGAAAAATCTTAGTTAGTTTCCTACAAATTTTACAGAAATAGCCTTTTGTGCCATATCCAATGTGCTAACATGAGTATTTTCAAGAGATAAAGAGGTTCATCAAATAGCTTAATTGGCATTAAAATGATAAGAATGTCTTCTTTGAAGCTAGCAAGGAAAAGGAAAGTTCTCTAAGCACTCAGAGAAGAAACCATCCAGGAACTGCAACTCCTGCTTTTCTCAGAACCAGTAAGATCTGTGGTCATGGCCACTCCACTCTCCGAGGAACAAGGAACCAAAGTATGAGCACACACTTGTTAAGTGCTATTTTGCTTCCAATGAATCTCACCATTTTACCTACCACATTCTTCCATGAACAAACCAAATTTCAAAGTCATTAATGCTCAGAAACTCATTCCCATCTTGAAGAATGGAATCTGGAAGGAGCTCATGGGCTGCTGGGAATGCTTCACATTCAGTGATGAGGTTGTGTCACCTCAGTCTGTTTTATTCTGTTTACTCTGTTTAAAGCTGGAATTACTCACCTTAAGAGCTCTCACTCCTCTTTTTATGTTTTCTGGGATTTCTAACTATGTCTCACTCTGGTATTTTGCAGGAGTGAAACTCTAGGCAATCTCAACAGCCAAAAGAAGAGTTTAAAGCAATCACCATGGCCCTCAGGACATTCAGAGATGGAGGATATTTAACAAATACTATGAATTAGGAATCACGAAGCAGGAAGTAGTTCAGGATGCCCCTGAACCTGGCAACAGTTTTAATGGCTGAAGGAAACACCCACTCACTCAGTTTAACCCCACATGAGGTTGTTATGATTAGTGGTTCTCAGGTGTTGCTTTTTCTACCAGAGTCAATTCTATATTGGCTGTTTTCCACTGCTTCTCATCCCAATACAGGTTTCTTTTAGACACCAAGGGTTTAAGTCCTAGTCACATTCTTCTGCAGTTTCACAGTTTCCTGCACCTCTGCTATGCTATTTGCAAAGACACAAAACGACTCCCCTTTAAATTTACAGATGGATGCACTATATTCATATTTTTGAATTAATTGTGTATTTGGATTAACAGCTAACGCAGTTTTGAGAATGAAATCATGAAGGCAGCCTGAGACTGAAATGCACAGAAAAGCAGAAGTGGCAGAAGCAAACCCCCTCCCCTGCCAGGACAGTGGCACCCCTGTGAGTACCTGGTTTGCACAGTGCTGGGGCAGCAGCTGGAGCGTTTGTTCTTCCATAGGTCCCTGCTGGCTCGGCAGGATTCTCTCCCCACCCTGTCCCACTGCTGGGGGGCTTCCCCCACGCCGAAGTGCCATTATCAACTGCAGCAGAAGGGGAGGAGGGCTCTCCCCAGGAAGCTTCGCTCTTGGTGTGGACAGCAGGCATCTCTCCCCAGCCTGCTGGAGCAAGGCAAGGAGAACAGCGATGAGAGGAAAGGTTTCTTCATCAAATAATTCCAAAAAACTTTAAATTATACTCAAGAGTTTCTCTGGAAAGAGCATGAACCAGTAAGTACATACAGTGATTGTAGTTAAGTGTGTCTAAAAAAATCCCTTAAATTTGGTCTCAAGAGCTTTTTCTTCATTCAATACTAATGCCAAGTTGTCGACACAGCAGGAGGGTTCTTCTCCACAGCCAGAAGCAACCAGGCTGCCAAGTGAGCACCACACTGGTCCCAAGGAGCAGCTGCTCCCACCTGCTCAGGGCCAGCATTCCAGAGACCAGGACCCCAGTCTGATTTGGGCCTTGCTTCATTGAAGGATTTTAACCTATTTTAATTCCTTTTCACTGTTTATGAACTATAAAATCTCCTTTCTCATGCCCTGGCAGTAAGATGCTCTTTGGTTTTTCCCACTTCGAGTGAAGTTTATCTGTGCTGAATGCATTCCTTAAAGCTGTTACTACAGCACATGGTTACCTAGGTAGGTAACTCATCACTGACCCTCTACATTATAATCAATATTATTTTAAGGGGAACTAATCAAGACTGCAATTAGGATCATTAATCAAACCATGAGGAATGGCAGGTAGAAGCCATTGTTTTCCTACAGAGTATTACATTAACTCACTGGAGGACGTAAGCTACTCCAAAGAAACAGCCTTAGTCTGGCTTGGCTTGCATGTAATGCGCTTAAATCCATCTGACACGATTTTAGCCCTGCAGCTGAACGTGGCAGGAGCAGCCACAGGGCTTCCTGAGCCTACAGAGCACACACTGACCAACACAGCAAAAGGGTAAACTGAATTTACAACCATCATTACCAAAGATTTTCTGGAGAGAGGCCTTGGATCACAGATGGAGTTCAAGGTACTTTGTAAACATGCACAAAGAGAGGCACAACAAAGCAAGGAAACAAAATTCTTACAGACACCTGACACTAACCTATTTTTCTACAATTGTAAAAAAATTTACACCCCATTACATGACAGCTGAGATCTCAACAAATATTGTAGAATTCAGTCTGCCTAAAATTTCCACTAGTAATTAGGCTGCTAAATCAGGAACTTGTTCTCTTTTCATTGGAAATGAATGTTATTGAGTATTTTGTAAGTGAATGACCAGATGCTGCTTTGCCACAGCACTATTTCCTTTTTTTGCTCCACAATGGTATCTGTAAAAACACGCTGGAAAGGTTTCAAAAAGCAGCAACAACATTTTCTCCACAAATTGACACCCAGAATAGGTAGGCAATGGCACGGGAGTGTCTAACAGTACCTTGAAATACATTGGAATAACCAAACAATAGCATTTCACTGAGCAACAAGTCCTTGCAGAACTCACTGAGCTCCACAGAATTCCCCTTACCAGAAACTGCAGCGACATCCATTGCCAATAACAAACACTGCCTGGCAGAGAAAACAATCAAATAGATGGGCCCAGAGCTGTGCATCGCTCAAGTGTTCCTGCATTATGTATTTATTTTAGGCTCTACTCCTTACAGCCACTGCAGCTCTCTCAGACACTCATGCAAATGCAGATGGCACAACCCAGGGCCAAACCCTCCACTGGCGTGTTGCAGCTTCATAAAACTCCTTCTCTACCAGCAAGAGGCACTGAATTTCAAGCAAGCTCCTGAAACAACCCAGAATGTCACTGTTTCATTCAAATGATTTCCATTTGAAACAAAAATACCATGGTTTAGGCTCGATCAACATACCTTACATTTCTGGTTATTTTAAGGTGTGTAAAGAAGATAAACTGGCAGATCCACAGATGCACCTAAATGAACCTGTACTTAACATGACAGCTTCCTTGGTGTTGCACCTGAAATGCTTATTTCAAGGTTCCTGCTTGTATCTTCAAGCCAACTTTATTTAAGGGAGGCTTTATTTGAATTTCTGCCTCACTACTCAGGAGGCAACTGGCAGACAACTGCGTGTATTTAATCATATTGGCAGCTGAAAAAGATTAACTGCAGGCAAATGAAACAGAAAAAAAAAAACATCTCTCCAGCACCAACCAGACTGCAAACAGGGACAGTGCAGAGTACTAACATCTCCCTGACTTCATGCAACCTCTACTGCAAACTACCTAATTCAATTTAGGAAATAATCTTTAAAACATAATTCATGTATTAAAAAGTCCAAGTGTTCTATGTTATAGAATGAAAACCTCAAAAAACCCCTGGTTCCTCTGTTGCTCTTATAAATTCAACAACTTCCACTAAAGGCCACAGATGTGTAATGTCCAAATTATTTTAAGTGCTTTTAAATGCACTGAGCAGGAAATAACATGGGATTTCAAATAACTGGGGAACCAGCCTTTACTGAGAGAAAATAATACAAGTACATAAAAGCAAACAAAATAGATCAACAAAAAGTTTTCCAAACTATCTTAACAGATAAAATTAAGTGCAGGAAATTAGTAAATAAAAGCTGAAGGCTGCTGGAGAAATAAACTGTGCACTGCAAAAACTACCCTGTCTGTAAATTCTGGAGCCCTTCTCAATTGCAAATCTGTTTTCCCTCTGTGTATGTACTGCTGTCCCAATGCTACTGTCTCTGTGCTATCTTTCTATGCCTCCAAATGATTCTGGTTTAGGAAATTTAATGTGAATAAAGTTACATTTTTGAATGAATGACGCAAAACTCTCCACAGCTATTGGGAAGGCAAACCAAGACCTCTGAGTGGTCTCAAAACCTGAACCTGCAGAACGTTTTCTGAAGTTCTGCTTGGAGAAAACTTCCTATTTTCTGATGAAAATAATACAGATTTACGCTCTCCTGGTAAACAGCTCTTTAAAACCCACCCAGATCTGCACGGATGTTTTTTCACAGCAGAACGTGCTCCATTTAAAGGCTTCTTTGGCAAGAAAGTGAGGGTTTAGTACTGAAGTTTTTAAACACTGTTAGAATTACAAGAAATGAAAAGATCACAGTGAGTAATAAACATGGACACATTGGCAGAGCTTTGTTTTATAGAAATAAAAACATAATTAACATTGGGCCACAGCCAACAGGAAATCCTCAAGGGAAAGTGAAATGTTAACTAAGCTGTGGCAGGATGCAGTTGTTTTCCCTCAAAATAACCCTATAGCTATTTGGATGGCAGAAATTGTTTTCCTTCAAGTTGTTGGTCTGTGATAAATACCAGAGCACATGAGCACAATACAGGCAAACCCAAATATTAGAACTTTACATAGATAAAAAAGAGACGATATTAGGCAGAAAAGAGGTTGTTTACTAATTACACACTAGTTGTTCTGGGTTTTATATATATGCATTTAAGAGCCACCTACAAGCCTTAATCTTTCAAATCTTCATTTTCTGAAAGGGATTCCAGTTCATCACTGAGCATTCAGAAAGCCCTCATTTGGGTTTCAGCAGTGACATCACCCTTGTGTGAAAATCGAGGGCAGCTCTCTCAGCATCACTTGGCTGCCCCCCAATACCTGGCTGCCCCCCAAAAACCTGGCTGCCCCCCAAAACCTGGCTGCTCATGGGCTGAGCACCCACCAGAGGGTTTTAGGTTTTCATGTGAGCACCGTAAAGGAGCCCAAAGCTGAGCTGCTTTCAAATCCATTCTGATGGAAGTTCAAAGTAAGAAAAACACTGTCATGCGAGCTGCCACTTAGTGGCACAGGATTATAAAAGGAACAGAGATGTTTGGAGCTATCAGAACTTAGACCCATTTCAGGTTTTTAAAACTTAAGCTTTTCACTCTCTAGTAACCATAAAGACCTTAATTTGTGACCTACAATCCCCACAGGAAAGCCTGTGTTATCTTCTGTTGTTTCTTTCCTCAGCTGGAGGATGCTGGAACCCTGCCAGGCACTCCTGATGTAATGAGAACAGGAAAGCATCAAGCCCACTCCTCAGCTTGGGAGGATCTGATGCTGTTTGGGATCCAAAAATCTCTTTTAATCATTTCTGTTTGCAAAACCCTTTCTCACTTCTTATTCCCCTCATATCAAAGCTGCATGAGTTAGAAGTGCTAGGAAGAATTATGCACAAGTAATTTAGATTAAACCACAATCTAACTCAAACCCCCCAGCTTTCTGCTCATCTTTCTAAGTAATTCATCACTGCCTTGAGAAAAAGCTCCTATAAGCAATGGACTGTATCTATCACATCGTCTATTCCTTTCCTCCCTCATTTCTTCCCCTTCTTTTCCAATGGAAAATGAAACTCCTTAGAGCATTCTTCATTTTCATCAAGTGTTTACCAACATCTGCTTCCCATCAACGGCTTTTAAGTTCTGCCTTCAAAGGATCTGGAGAACTTCTGGGGACGGGTGACAACTTGAATAACAAGACTGTAACTTGGCCTCTATTTCCAAACTAATAAAGCATAAACTTCAATCCTAAAAGGGACTGTTAATCCTGTGTGAACCCCTAACTAATGCTGTGCAGCAAAATTAAAATCCAATTCTTTACTTACAGGATGTGTGACTGTGACAACTTCCATCTGCACCACTCCTCCCTGCTTATACAGGAATGGAAACCATGATTCCTTATTCATTATCTTCCCTGAATGTGACTGGCAGAGCACGTCATGACCCATGCAGGTGAGAAAATGCCCATGGTAACTATGGAGTTCAAGAGTTGCAGGATTTTAGATGAGCACTTAACTGTGCCCTACGGCACAGGCTCTGATAACACAATCATGCTTTGCATGGAAAAGAGCTGCTGCTGGATGAACTTTGGTTGTGGATTGCAGAAGTCTCCTGGTTACAGGAGTCTTGTCTCCCTCACTGCAGAGGCTGCAAATGCACAACCAAGTGGAGAGGGAGTTGGAGTAGGAAAAAGAGTTAAACAGCACAACTTCAAAGTGCAGGGCCCTGTCTGAGTGGGAGGGAAGACACTCACTACTTGCTTCCCATGTTGTGGCTGTCCCAGATGGGGGATGATTTGTAGATGTTTCAGGTCTGTGTACATTCCCCATACAACGAGGATGTTGCTGTGCAGCTGCCATGTGCTGCCTGCACAGGGAAAACGGGGCCTCCTGCACTCCAAAGGGAAGTCACTGGGATCACTTGGAATTGCACTGCTGCTCTGTGTATGAGATAAGCACAGGAATGGTCTCTCTCTGGCACAGTCACAAGTAAACACGGGCAGAGCTCAAGACACAAGGGACTGACTGCTCCTGGCTTCTATTTAGACAAAAATCTTTCAAAATATTACCATGTTTGGCCTTTATACTTGTACTGTATTAAGTGTATGGAGCAAAAATACGTAACATAAGGCTTAATTTATGCCTGCTACAACTTGATCTAAAATTTAATATCAGAACCACATTTTAAATTGCCTTCACTTCTACTTACTTCGTAAGTTCTTGCATGCTGACTTAAGTATATTCTGAGAGCTGGCTTTGCTCATCTTGGAAAATTAAAAAAAAATAGAGAAGATAAAAGATTTGCTTATCTTAAAAGATTTTAGAATCTTTCTAGCTCACATTTTTCAAGAAGTTCAACACTCACTTTAACCTAGTCAGGGGGCAGCTTGAGCAGGTTGGTTATGGGTTCATAGCCAGCTTTCTGAACATGTAAACATATTGCTTCAAAGAAACCCTTCCTTTGCTACTGTCCATTCCCCAAAGGAATCACTGAAGATTAACACCAGCTTTTAAATTCCACTTTCAAATTCTGAAGGGCTCAGAACTGTTAAGTTTTCCTCTATAAGGTGTTAATTATTTGAATAACATTAACAATGCATTGCTGTGTATGTCGAAACAGTTTTACAAGCACCAATGTAATCCTCCAAAAATCACCTTAACAAAAAACAAAACCTCACCCAAACCCAATCAAAAATCCACTTTCATGATACGTCCATTACAAATTTTAAATATGGATTAAATAAGGTAGTCACATATGTTGGGCTGACCAAATACAAAGCCATTTAAAGATTTCTCCTTCTGGAGCACATTATTTTATTAAAATAGGTACACTCTACTATTAAAATATTTGACCAGAGTGGGGAACGTAAGACTATTTTTACAAAGACACTAAAGCAAATTTGAATCATTCCAAAACATCAAAGAGAAAAAGGATGGAAATGAGAGAACAAATCCCACTTGGAGAAAAACGTGGTTAAAAAGTCAGTACTTAGCCATGACCACGATGAAACAAAAACTTGGAAACAAAACTCAGATGGAGAATTTGAAAGAGTACTGTATGATTAGATTTATTTTGGAGAGGTCTATGGTCATGATATAGATATGGGCTGCTAGTGTAACTTTTATTTAAATACCTCTCTTTTAAGCATTTTTCCCAATTTTTCCCATTTTTTCTGCATTTTTATTCCTTGTTGTTTATCTACAACAGCACCTTGCCTTTGATTAGAAAAATTCCTAAATGCCTAAAACTTTGTCTTTGAAACACAGCTGAAGTTAGGACATCCTAACTTCAGCCACCCGGAATATTAACCTTGAACCAGTCCTGCTTTTTGAGAACCACACAAAATCCAGGATGCTCCCCGTGCCCGACCCGAGAAGAGAACCAGCTCTTCATAAAAGACAACAAACTGGACAGAGAAACAGCAGCAGCCTAAATTCATGCAACTGTTAACAAACATCTGTTGCCAAGATTTGTTTTGCAGAAAAGAAACAGTTGCAGACTGTCTAAACACACCGAGACTGTGCAGTGGGGACAGCAGACAAGTAACAGAAGAAAGGTTTGCCAAAACCCCCCAGCCCCTCAAATGGCTGAATTAAAAGGTGTTAAGTAACTGCGGAAGAGATGTTAAAATAAATATGGCTCCATAACTAAAAATGTACCACGCTACTGACCAAATATTATTTCAAGCCTTTCTTACATTCATTTGGATTACTGAAATTTGTGTCAGGTTCCGTGGATTCTGTCCTCAACACAGGACTGCTTCAGAGTAAAGGAATAAACCTGTTCTGGACATAAATACAGGATTTCTACCCAACACAGCAACAGGACAGCCAGCATTCAGCAACTGGTACTACAAAGTATCTCATAAACCTTTTTTTATGAAGTATTTCACAAAACTGTTGTCATACCTGGGCCAAGCAGCGGGGACCGGTTCGGCTGGGCACTTGACTGGTGCGATGGCTGAGGTTCAACCATGTTGGTGTTGATAATGGTGCTAGTGGTGGTGGTGTTGGTTGTGGTACTGCTCTGAATTATAGGATTATTTCTATCCCACATGTTTACAGTCTTGTTGTTGTTGTAATTTGGGTCGCCCCAAGCTGAGGTACCATCATCGATTTCCATCTTGCGGCGAATGGACGGTGGAGATGGCTCTTCCCAGCCAGTTGCCTCACAGTTCTCTTTTTGTTTGGCTGGCACCGGCCCACCAACCCACCCTGACCCCGTCTGTTTTACAGAAGCAGCTCCTCCCCAGTTACTCACATTGTTGTCCTGGGGTTTATTAGCCCAATTTTGTTGGGGGCCTGGCTTTAAAGATTCCCCCCAACTTGTACCTGTATTAGCCTTGCTGTTTGTGCCGTTCCCCCACCCACTGGTCCCAGACTTTGTGGAATCATTCCAGCCAGACCCTGACCTATTATCAGAATCCCATCCAGATCCATTCTTCTTCCCATCACCCAAGTGTCCAGGAACAGATGATGAATCTGTCCAGTCTCCACCTCCCGAAGTCCAGCTTGGATTTGATTTCTGTCCATCTCCCCAGTTTTGAGATTTGGGTTTCTGAGGTTCACCCCAGGTAGGTGATTTGTCCTCCTGATTTGCGGTCCCACTCCACGCGTGGCCGCTTTTGGCAGCAGCAGCATTATTAACAGTAGTAGAGCTTGCTGACTCTCCCCACCCCCCTGGGCCATTTGGTGCTTTGTTGTTATTGTCTCCCCAACCTGTATTTGTTGGAACAGCTGCCGGTGGAGAGTTGACCCACCCAGATACTGAAGAGGTATTTGTACTGTTCATGATGGACCCATCGTTCTTCCCCCCTGAGTTTGAAGATTGAGTAGCTGCACAACCCCAGGCCTCAGTTCCATTGTCATTCTTCCGTTCAGACCTTGGGGACTCTTCAAATTCCCAGGCAGTGTTTTGCTTCACAGGGGTCTGTCCCCACCCCGTATTGGACAGGACCCTGGGGTCAAGGTCATTTCTTGGCAACTGAACTTGCCCTTGGTCTATCATCCCTTTGTCTCTCCTCCTGCCCTCTCCAGCCCCCTCCCTCCCAGTACTGCCTTCATTTTGACTCCCACCGCTGTCATTGCTTCCTTCACTAGCCGTGGTGCCAGATGCTGCAGCTTTGGCCCAAGAGTTCATTTGTTCATTGCCCTGCTGCACGGCAGGATTCGGACTGGTAACACTCGAGCTATCCCACCCTGTTGATCCTTTCCCATTGATGTCGCTATTGGAATGCTGGTTTGGGGGCTTGCCCCACTCCCCGTTGACACCGTTGCTGGCGCTGCGGTTGGGGTGGCCCCAGGCTCCAGAATGCACACTGCCAACCCCGCCACCGCCCCTGCCCCATGCCAGGACCCCGGGGCCAGAGGGAGGCCCCGAGTCCCACGCGTTCGCTCCGTTTCCTTCCTTTTGCACAGCACTGCTGGATCCGTTTTGTTTAGCACTTAATGCTGAGTTCACAGTGTCTCCATTCCCCTGACTGAACCCAGAATTGCTGTTTCCTGTGGCGGGATTACCTGGGGACATCCCCCATACTGAACTGCCCATTCCTTCACCACTGCCCCCGCTGACTTGAGAAACCGCTGTTCCGTTAGCACCAGGAAGGCCTTGCAGGTGGGGCGGGATGATGGCCCCCATGCCCACGGCCATCCCCCAGTTCGGCAGTCCGTTTGTCTGCATTGCATTGATAGGGTTTGGTGAAGAGTTCATGGGGTTAGTGTTATTTGGTCCATCAGTGTTAAGGTTCTGAGGTTGTACGCTGAAAGACACATTCTGAGAAGTGGACGTTTGTGGTTCTGTGCTCTCTTGCGGCAGCAAGTTTCCCCAAGCACCTAAGGTGCCTGTTGGGTTCCCATTCTGGTTGCCCATGTTCTGACCTATGGCACTGACTGGACTGCAAATACTGGAAGGGTTGCCTGCTCCCACAGTTCCTTCATGTCCAAGTACAGGCCAGGCAGCTGGATTGGCATTAGGGTTAAGGTTAAGATTCATGCCAGCATTCGAGTTGGAAGCACCCCAGCAGTTCTGACTTCTACCATCTCCCATCATGTTGTCCATCTTTCCATCCCCACCACTGGCAGAGCAGTGAGCTAGGCCAGAGCTGGAGCCCGCAGCCACCCCCCACACCCTGGCCGAGCTGCCGTTGCCGTTTGCTCCACCAGCTCCAAGGGCACTCTGGTTAGAAGTGCTTTGGACGAGTGCTCCGTTGGCGCCATTATTGCCATTAGTTTTCTTTGTATGTCCAGTGAAGTTGCCTTGGGCACTCCCTGTAGCCATGCTACTGTTCTCTGAGCCACAGTTGGAGGCAGAGTCAGTGTCTGTAGTACATTCTGAGGCAGACTCAGTCTCAGCTCCGGTAATGGAAGGCCACGCTTCCTTGTCAGTCCTGTCTATTATCACTTTATCCCAGCTGCAGTTGCCTTCACTCCTGAAAGCGGGCTGCTGTCCCCAGTGGGAATTCTCATAATGGTCTCCCAATCCACTGTGGCTGAGATCTGAAAGGATCCAAGGTTAAAAATGAGTCCACTGTTCAAGCACTGCAGAAACCCTCTATTAAGCACTGTTTTACATCACTAGTTACAATACTACATTCTCCTAAAATTCAGAGTACATTCTGTAACATAATACAGCAATTTTCCTCACTACAATGAAGCATGATGCTCACATTATTTTTTGAGTTGTTTTTTTTTTTTAATCTGGCAAGACTTTCAACTAAAATAACTAAACAATTTCACTTTAGAACAGAGCAAGTGTTTTGTAGTCCCCAGTATACCAGTAAAAATAATAAGCAGGCAATAAATAAGAGGAGCAAATACACTAATCTACATGAAAAGTCAAAAAGCAAATTTGGAAAAAACACAGAAGAGTATCTAGCAGACTCTTACCATTTATTTCATTCTTCAGAGAAACACAAAGAAAGAGCATCCAATAAAAAAAAGTAAAATGTCTGCCTGCCCTGAGGTATTACACACATACCCACATCAAAACACACTAAATTCATACTGCATTTAGGTTTGCAACCATTCCTGGAAATAAAGAAACAAATACAGACAGCAACCTTTATTGTAAGGTGCCAATTATAAACACCACTAATGTATATTTTAGCAGAGAACTTGGGCATCTCTAAATAACTGACAGTTTGTCAGGAAACTTACCTCTCACAGGCTTTACTTATGGTTTAAACATCATTTTGCATTTCTACACACAATCCCCTGTGTTCCCAAGCCAGTGAAAAGTGATGCTGTGCCTTTACAGCACTGTCACATCCTCAAACACAGACACTAACCCAAAAAATTAACCAAAAGCTCTTGAGCATCTGCTTGTTGGCCACGATGATGATAAACTGGAAGGCACAACACGTCTCATGTTAAGAACTCAAGCTTTGGTCAAGGTTTTACTTACAATGCTTTTACAAGCATTTACTTTCCATCTCAACTGCTCTGTAGAAGATTATCTCTCTTACTTTCTTTTGATAGGAATTTGATAACAAGTATTTCAGTCTCATCCAAGAGATCTGTATGGGAAATAATCTGCAGAAGAGCTCTTTGCTTGCACATATCAAAGTAAAAAATTTTGGATGTCAATTATTTTTACTTGCTTTGTATCTGCCAAAACACGGCTTCTACTCTTTGTGATTTGTGAATAAAATGAATTTTTTTGTGGGGAAGATGGATGCAACAAATCTCCCAAACAAGTTGTTAACAACGAATGCCTAATATGAATTAATTTAAATCACAAATATGTTGGTGTGATTAGCTCCTCTAATTAGAGGTGTTCCGATACTACAGAAATTACTCCCAAGATTAGAGAAAGCTCTCTCTCTCTCTGACAGAGTCTTGTTCACACATTTCACCTGTAGCTTTTTAAGGTGATTACTTGGTTGCCTTATGAAGATTTTGCAAGATGAAGAAATACATGCTAAACCAACCCAGACGGCTTTTTTAAAATGTTTAAATTAATTGAAGCAGAAGAAAGAATTTTAGACAAAGGAAAAGAAAACTCTCAGTTCATCACCTATCTTCTCATGATACCATGGAAACACTAAATCACAGGAAGACCTAAATAAACAGAGAAAATAGAACTGCTTAGGTTTGAAGAGACCTTAAAAATCATCTCATTCCACCCCCTGTCATGGGCAGGGACACCTCCCACTACCCCAGGCTGCTCCAAGCCCTGTCCAACCTGGCCTTGGACACTTCCAGGGATAGCCACAGCTTCTCTGGGCACACTGTGCCTCACCACCCTCACAGGGAAGAATTTCTTCCATAATAACTGAAAAGTGCATGACAAATCTGAAAGAATGTGAACAGAACCACTTGGATTTACCTGGATTGCTTCCTCCACATGCAATGGCTGGGGAAAGGAAGAAAGCATCCTGTTATTCCTGGATACAGCCACTGCTACAGCACAGAACTGAGGAAGCACACTGAACATTTACCTGATGATCTAGATTTGCTACACAGGTGTTAAACAGAGACCAGAATCCCAGATGAGACATAGAAGGGGAAGGCAGGCTGTGAAAGGACTTAAAAAGGGTCAGCAGGGTCAGAGAAATGAGCCGAGGAACATTCTTAGCAGAGTACGAATGAACAAAGGGAAAAAAGCAGCAGCAGGCCAGGCCAGAAGATAAGAAGTTGAGGCAACCAAGAAATCAGATAAGAGGAGTTATACGAGATTCTTCTCAACCTTGTGGGTGGTGCGACTCAGGGCTGCGTTTGAGCCTTGACAGACGGGTTTGAAAGTGGCTGGAAATACATTGTTCCAATGAAAGGTCTCGTCAATTTGAGCCTTGACAGACGGGTTTGAAAGTGGCTGGAAATACATTGTTCCAATGAAAGGTCTCGTCAAAGCCGAACGCTCAGCTCCGTGTGCAGGTGCTGGGAGAGCGACGGTGCTGCCCCAGCAGAGCTGTGCAGGGCAGGCTGGGGAAGGAGGATCAGGAGAGCATCCAGGATGTCTCCATACTCACAGGAACAGCATCAGGGTTGACAAGATGAGATGAAAGGGAGTTGCTTGTTTAATCAGCTCCTTTCTCCTCTCCCCCAAAGACAGTGGTTAAAGCAGTGCTCAAATTTGAGAGCACTTAGGAGACAAAGGGAAGGGGTGGGATTGAAGATGACAAAATAGCTTAGAATGATTGCTGAAAGTAGGGAGCAAAACAGTTTGTTAAATAGGAGACCAGATCTTGAGGAACAGTAAGTGAAACCAAGAAGGAAAGAAAATTATGATGCAGAAGAACTATAAAACCCAAAAGATGTCCACATTAAGAGTAGAAAATGCCCAAGTGCCTGGGCTTGGACAGCCACAGCTGCTCTTGTCAGGATCACACCAGGAACATGCAGCTCCAACCCCTGGGCTTCCCAAACCCAGGTGCTCCCTCTCCCTTTCCTGTCCCATCGGCACAGTCGCTCTTCCCGAGGTTCAGTGATGATTCCCTCAACAATAACCACAATCTAAAAGTGGCTAATCTGAAAGTGGTGACTTTGGTAGGGATTACAGTAATTCCGTGTAGGGGATGTGAAATCAGCGATCCCCCTCTGGAGCAGCGGGTCCCTGTGCTGTGCCTTCCCTGCTCTGCAGGCAGCTGGATCCCGCTGGCGCCTTCCACAAGTCACAGATTCAAAAAATCAGAGAAAAAATATGCAATAACCTCAGAGTGTCTAACACCCACTAGAACAATTGATTCTAACACCAAAGGCTGCTGCCATAAAGCTCCTAAGAAAAACGACAGGTGAAGAGAATGGAAAAAAGAAATTCACAAAATGAACAGAAACCTGCAAAAACTGGGACTTTACTGTCAGACAAACCAAGAGTTTGAAAACAGACCTTGAAGAGTAAGTTTTATACTCTTGTCTTTAGAGGCAAGTAACAAAAAAGCATTTTTCCATTTTCTTTTAAGTAAAAGGGGCTTGCTGCTGTGAAATAAATAGTGAGCAGCACAGTCACTGTAAAGACTTTGAACATTTGGGAAAAATAATGAATGCAAATATTTTGTATGATTAAATCTAGAGAACTTTTCTGTTTGTTTGGGTTTGGTTTTTTTTTTTGAAAATGCAGATTTCCTCCAGCTTTCTAGGAAACTAATTCTTCACAGAAATTCCCAATATTTTCTTTTCTTTTCAAAGTTGTTAATACTGAAACAGGAAACCCATTTTAAAAATTCTTAAGAATTGGTTCCTCTTTATTTATGCAAAGACGTGAAATAAAAGCACTGAGTCCACCAGAAGCCTTTTTATCCCTCCTCTGTGAGCTGAGCAAAGACTGTAAACAAGGCACAAGAAACAGGAACCACAGGTATTCCGTGTTAGCAAATCCTAGTGCTGGGACACCACAAAGTGAAAACAATTTTCAAATTAATACTTTGTGTTTCAAAATCTTAATTATGCATCTTTTATAAAACATCGTTCCCCTGATCAACAACATTTCTTCAGCCATCAGGAAGGAAATATTAATTTGAGGATAATGGCTCAAATTTGTTTTTAACAAGCAGAGAACTTCTGTCCAAAAGCAACCATACACATGACCTGAAAAATGCACAGCTCTGATCAGTATAACCAATGGCATGAGGGGGTTGTTTTGTTTTGGGTTGCTGTTTTTTTTAAATAATATCCTTAATAGGGTGGGAGGAGATTGCTTGTGTTATTACATACTGTAGCCAACATACTTGACCAGCTTCAATTCACTACTTATTAAAAACAGAAAACATTTTTGGCTGTGTTGGGTAATGAATAATTAGTTGCAAAATCAGTTTAGTGTTTGCATAGATTACAAATGCAAAATATGAGTAGAGTGAAATGGGAGGAGTCGTTGCATGCATTTCTTAGAAAAGCTGTGCCTGCAAAGGCAAAAAAATACTTTGCTTGCAAAGGTAAATGACCCCAAACTTCCCTCCTCCTCCTCCAAAAATCTCATTTACAATCATATTTTATTTTTTTTATTTAGCTGGGTTAAAAGTAACTGTATCTTCATAGCTTCCACTGCAGTAATTAGTTCAAATGCTGTGCAGTAACACGCTGTCTCCCCAACTATAATACAACACTCAGCTGACTATGGAACCAAAGTACAGACAGGGTATGAAATGGCAAACCCTGGGATATTTTTAAAGGAACATTATTAATAAATTGTGCTCACCCCGTTTTAAATCAGATCTAACAGTGACACCTCTCTTATTACTCGTTTTATTTTTCAGTCCATGTTTGTCACATAACAACAACCAGACCCCCTGGCTCGCCCTGTGCTGCCCACAGGACAGGTGACAGACAGTGCTCCCTGCTCTGACTTGCAGAACACAGAAAAATCCCAAGCGCCACTGACAGTCCCACTGGGGATTTTCCTTGGCACACAAAGGTTAGTGATCCTGAGCCAAAATATGAGAAAAAAAGGGCAAATTACTTTCTCTCTCCCCCCCTTTAAAATCTTTAAAATATCTTAAAGCAGATCTTTCAAATACTATAAACGAGTTTTTCCAAATCTAAACTAAATAGGAATCGCCAGGAACATTTTAAGTGCTAAATTAAATGTAGCCTAATTTCATAAAGAAAACATGACATAAGCATCTATTCTGGAGCACAAAATATAATAATGCAGAGAATATGGGCACTGTAGTGCTAACATTTCAGGTTACCTGCTGCATCCAGCTCTAGGCATAGAGACAGATTTGAAAACTGGTATCTATCTGAAGCCCCTACAAAGCTCACTCACAAGTCTCATGGATTGAGGAAGCTGACATCTTGCACAGCACACATAACGTGGAAAAGCAGAAAAGAGATGGAAGCATTGAATAAAGCAGCTTTATTTATTTTAAAACTAAACCATAGCTAAGCCCACACAGGGGAAAGCCTGTTATCCCCTTTTCATTTTCTGCACTACGACATTCACATGTAGTTCCTTCCCCTGATGCTGAAAGCTTTCAAATGCATTAAGAAAACAAGCAAAAATAAACAAGATTTTTCATTATTAGTAGAGATTCCACTAAACACTACCTCTCCGACACAAAAGCAGCAGTAGAAAACACCAAATCATTGCATTTTTCTGCTCAGTGCAACATATCTTTACAAGCAGCTTGCTGCGAAGACGCCATTTTATCAAACCTGAAACGCAGCCAAAAGCTCAGGACGCTGTGCTGCTGCTCTCTCGCTGAAATGTTATGTAATAAATTGATTTAACAGAAGCAGATGCTATTTTCTCAGGGTTAGGGTTACTTTCTCTCTTTTTTTGGCTCTAAAAAGGGCTGATGGGTAATAAAATACCTGAAGAAAGGAGCCGCCCAACCATCCTAGGAGACGCTACATTGTGTGCAGAGCTGTTTCTACTCCTGCCTCTACGTTCTCCAGGGCTCCCGGCTTCAATATGTCGGCTGTGTACAGTGTAAGCCTCATCCTGTAGAGCTGCCAAGAAAATCTCTCTGTGCGAGCGCGCGCCCAGACAACCTGCGAGCCCGGCCGGGCCTCGGCTGCACTGGCTATGGAAATGCCCTTTCCACGCACAGCCCTCCTCCCCCTTCCCCGAGCTCCGCTCCCCGGCTCTAGGTGAAGGTATCAACAGAGCAGGATTTTTAAGCTTTGATTATCTAATTGCAGCTGACACTAAACCGATCTTCCTTCCTCTTTAAATTCTTTCAACTGTCACAAAACATTTTCACTTCAGGACCCAGCTACAATTAGTGCCCGTAGCTGCTTTTCTGCCGCTTTTGAAAGTCAGCCAAGAGAAGACGCGGGTGCTGCCGAACGCCTGCCTCGGCTCCTGCCCCCTGTCTGGAGTCCTCCTTCCTCCTGCCCCAGCTCCTGCCTGGCATCCTCCTTCCTTCTGCCCGAGCTTCTGCCTCCAGCCCAGTGCCTTCCTCCCTTCTCCCAGCCCCATCTCCTGCCTCTTGCCCAGTGCCCTGCTCCCTTCCCCAGCCCCATCTCCTGCCTCCTGCCTGGCGTCCTCCTCCCTTTCCCAGCCCCATCTCCTGCCTCCTGCCTGGTGTCCTCCTCCCTTCTCCCAGCCCCATCTCCTGCCCATCGCCCTCCTCCCTGCTCCAGTGCCAGCTCCTGCCTCATCGTTCTCCCTGCCCCGACTCCTTCCTGTGCCAAGCGTCCTCTCCCCTGCCCCAGCTCCCGCCCGCCGCCCTCCTCCCTGCCCCAGCGGCAGCTCCCAAGTCCCAGATGTACCCTGGACTGCTGCCAAGCCCTTAATGACTTCCCTGCCTCTATCTAAACCAGCTCTAAGTGGCAAACGCGAGCGCATTAATCAGCGGCGCAGTTGTTTATAGAGGCAGGGAAGAGCTGCCCGAACAATGCGGCAGGAGCGGGCGCTGGCTGCGCCTGCACAGCGGGACCGACCATCTTGGAACACCCTGGGCTGGGAGCCTCGGCTCCCTCCATGGCACAGGAACACTCAGGGTGAGCAGAATGGGGTCAGCTTTACATTTTTAGGGCCTAAAGATCGTCATAAATGCCGAGATTGCACATAGAGGGCTTTTATCAGTGCCCACAGGCAAATCTTGAAGGCTAATTCCTACAAACTTCCAGTACGTCCAATTCACTCCTTTACGATTATTTCCCCTCCTACCTGCCCCAAATACATATTAATGACGTGGTAAATGGGGCACGTTTCAATTTTGCTGTTTCAGTTCCTGCAGGGGCTCATTGGAGTGGTCCAGCCCCTCTATGCTGGATGTCACGCCGATGGCTCTTTAAAGCTTTGGCCACACTCTCAGGGTCGCTGCCACTCCACCACCAAGGCACCATCGCTGCTGCTATTCTTGGCTCATGAACTGCTCCACTGAAGGACTCCTGAAAATAGTTTGTTTCCTCCTGAAGACACTTATTCTCTTTTTCTCTGCAATAGTCTCTGAATACTGCACCCAGGAACTAGGCTTGAGAGACAATTTTGCAAGAAGAGTTTTAAGTGGAACTATTGTTGTGGTATATTATATTCCTTTAAAACTAGCTATACATGACTGAAATTTCCATTAGTTAAAATGACACATCAAAACTGGGCTCCTTGTATATTTCCTATAAATACCACAAACGTCCTATAATCAACTTCAATTCATGAATGCAAGTACTTATATAGGGCACCTATTGAAGGGGACTGTTTTTAACCAGTCAGGGTACACAGAAAGGCAAAGAAGAACTCCAAGAAATGAGTCAGAGCCTACTAAAAAGCTTGGGAGAAAATCAAGTGCAGCTTCCAACCAACTGTGCTGGCAGAGCACACCCGTTCTCTTCCTATCTTGGATCAACTTTGATGGGGAATGTGTCTCATAAATTTGCAATTTGTAATTATTAATATCTGAAGACTAAAAATGGAGATTTGAGATGCAGCCCACTCACCTGGTCTAAGAAACTATTCCTGACACACACAAGGTGAAATTATCCCAAATCAGCAAGGAAGGCCTCCAGCAATGGAGCCTGCACACTCCCAAGTGCTCTATCTCACTTTTCAAGACAGCTTTCATACCAGCACGATTTTCTTAATGTTCACCCTCAATCTTCCTTGTTGAAATTTAAGCCCATAATTTCTTATCTGATCCATCACAGGCACACAGAAGGTATCATTTCCTTCCCTGCAGCAGCCATTTCAGTATCTCAGCATTTATAATTCCAATCTTCCTTTCATTCAGGAGCTCCGATTCCTGTCGATTTTGGCAAGGTTCTTCTCCAAGATATCTACCCATTCCTGCTGCATTGCTCTGATTCTTCCAAGTGGTTCCTTCTGAAGCACAGTACCTCCAGCTGGAATGTTCAGAGGCCTTATCCCACATGTCCCACAGGAAGCAATGCTGCCTCGACCCCTCAGTGACTGTTGTCTTTTTAACACATTAATCAAGTTTACCCTGTGACCAGATCCCTTTTTGCAGTGTGAGACCCACACACCTGTATCTGGGTACAGAGGTGCTCTGGCCAACATAAAGAAACTTTCCTTTTTCCTTATTTCTTATCCAATTACATAGTTGTGTCACCACTACTCCATACTGTAATTTTGCCTTTCTGTTGCCTAGTACTCTTCTCCAGTTGGTCTCGATCAAAAATTTATTGAAGGCTGTTGTTTAACTATCCCCTTTGGCACAACTTGCTCTCCACAAACCTCAGTGACTCTGCATTTCTCTCCTGAAAAGTAAAACATGCACAGAAATGGCTGCTTTGAGTTTTTTTTCCCCTAGGATCATTCTAACAGTTACTCTGACTGGTTTACACTTCCTCAGTTCTAACTTTCACACCTCTTAACATTGGTTGGCTTTTTTTCTCTTTTGTAGTTTTCATACTCTTAAAGTGACCACATTGGTCCAATCCATCCTCTGCTTAGTCTAGTATGAATGTCATCATTTCCAAACAATTGGAAACTCTATTTCCTGAAGTGCTCTAACTCACTGTAGCTTTAGTTTTAAGCTTACAGATGAAAGGGAAAGGTATTTAATGTATTCCTGATGCCATCCATCAGTGGTTCCCTCTGTCCCACTGACCTTGCTTTTACTACTGACTCACTTATGAAAGAGTTAGCTTTTTGTTCTTTGGGGCTTTTTTTCCTCCAAACTGCTACAAATGTCTTTATTCTTTCGAGTAGCATTATATATGATTCCTGAGCTATACAAATTCAGCTTTCCTGTAATTTTCACATGACCCTAAGTGTGCATCTGGGAGCTTCTCCTCTGCCCAAGGACTAAACTCCTACCTATTCCTTGGTCACTTTGACCTTAATCGCTTTCTACCTTTTACTTCTCCACCATCAGGAGAGGTCCTGCTACTTGGTCTCTTCACATACTTTGTTAGAAAACTGCCACCTGCACATTTGACCACCTTGCCAGGCTGTTTCCTGACCCTTCTTTTCTCACAGACACCTGGGCAGTTCCTGTCCCTGGCTGTCCCTGCAGCACTCCCATCCACAGTGAAGCTGGAGAAGAGATGCAGCTCTGCAGCTCCTGAAGCAAAAGCAGCCAACTTTGAGCCATCAAGCTTTTGCACAGCCCCACTCTTTGTAAGTGAGGACAGCAAAACTACAAAGTACCTCAGTTATTTATCCTTCCACAGATTTCTATTTTCTTTCTCCCTGTGCAAAATTCTAATCACTGTCAAAGAGATTTGAAGCAGCAGATTTATTTTTCATGCTCTGCTGCCTGATGTCAGATAACATCCACAATACAGAAAAATTCGTTCCAAAGATTAGTTTACTGATGAGTTTTTACCATAATTTTTCATTTCTAATGTCTGCATTTGGGCTACACAGAGACTGCCACTTCTTTGTGTTCAAAGCATTATAAAGAGTTTCTGAAAATTTTGAAGGGAGACAAAACTCTAAACTAGCTGAGACTCACTTTCTACAACTTTCCTGTCACTGCAGTTCAGAAAATGTTCATCATCCAGGAGACAGAACCATGGGTTAGGTCCCTTCTCTGAGTTATCTGGTACATTTATGGCCTTGTGTGATGTTCTCACTTCCTTTTGTCTAAAGCACCTGTGACCTTTCGGAACACTGCCCGATTTCCAGGGCCACAGATCACACATCAAGGGCTACCAAATGCTAAACAAAACCCTGAGAACATGAGAAGACAGAAACACAATAACCTCTAACACCTGAACATCCCCTTACAGCACTCATTAAGTGAGACTAGTGGCAAAAAACGTAATCAAGCCGAAGTCTGGTAATTTTTCCCATGTTTTGACCCCAGTAGTAGGAAATCTTTTCCACAGCCACATTACAGAAAAGCGTATACAGTGATGAGCTTACAGCAGATTGCTCTGCAAATGGTGGCCAATAGAGCTGTGTAAGGATTGAAGCTGTCACGAGTTTCTTGGCAGGATGGAATTGTGTGTTTGTCATATACAGTCACCTTCCACTGAAGCAGCATGAAGAGCTAATTCCTGTGTTTCCATGCTGCTTTCTTCATTTGAGATCAACAGCCATGACACCATAGAGCACATCATCCAGATATTATGGAGAACAATTTTTTAGAAGTGTATTTTCTATATAAAGTGTGAAATTATATACATAGGAAGTGTGCAAACACAATGAATAAATATTACGTAATTTCTGCTTTAAAGCTTTTAGTGTTTTTACTATTACATATTAAAAACTCTGCTTTGGGAGATCCAGAATAAATCCATTTTAAAGGTTTCTGGCTTTAATTGTGCAACCTTCCAACTACAAACAAAAACACAGTGATGTTTTGCCAGCAAAGATATGCTGCTAATGAAATTGCAGAATATGGGCCCGAAGAGGTGCAGTTCAGCAAATCATTTCCATAAAGCACTTTTCACATGTGCTTTGTTTGTCAAAGCTCAGCCTGTTTGCAATGCCTCCAGGAGATCAAGCTAAACCTTATTTCAGACTTTTGAAATTAAACTTTATTAATATATTTCAGAACTACTTTGGCATGTGCATGCCTCACCTACAGCCATCACAAATCACAATGAGCTGAACTGCTCAAGCTGAATTCTTCAAGCACGACTTTAGCAGAAAGGTCTCTAGTACTTTGCTGGATCTGATGAAACAACTGTATGTCAAAGCTTATCAGTGTTTTCCAACTCTGTTGACTGGCTTTAGAAGGCATGATGATCTCTCCCTAAAACTTTTCTCAAAATTTGACTTTATAACCATATAAAACTGCCTAGTCTGAGGGAATTCTGAAGTAATTGCAGTCAAAGGATTGGATGTTTCAAATGAGTATTGTCAGATGTGATTTTAACAGTAACCAGCATATTTTAATTTTGCTTCCTAAAAAATTATCAAAACCAAAGTTAAAACGAAGAGATTGTAAGAAGAGTTACCCTGTCACAGAAGAGTACTCAGCAACTGTCAGCTGCCCACTTCAAGGTGCACACCACACCATGTCACGAGCATGAATCTCTCAACTGCAGCTAAAGAAATCTTCAAATGCAAAATAAACCTTCCAGCTCCAGAGAAAAGAATAATAAAGTTCAGCACAAAATCTGGCATCAGCCCACACGCGAAAAACAAATCTCTGTTTGTAACTGCTGTCAAATTCTCACTTCACAACAAACAACAGATAGAACAAATTAAGAGTGTAACTCGAGTTCCCACAATGCTGGTGTGTTTACTCACTCTGATTACTGCAGGAGTTACTTGCTCTCATTTCTTTCTGGACTTTGGAAAGAGATAATATGGATCTGCTCTGCAAAATACTCTACTTGCCAATAAAAAGACAGGCCCAAGTTCCACCCTGACTCCTGAAGAACGCGGTAGGTTGCTTTGAGTTGACAGATGGTGGTTTCACATTGCTGAATTTTAGGAAAGTAAAAGGCATCTTGGAGGAGAACTGATTACTTCTTTTGATCTCTGTTCTAATAATCATCAAACACACTGGTTGCCTGGAGACTGCTATATAAAATTCATAATTTGTAAAGAAACTATGAAATCTCTATTACTTGTTATTTTTAATCTCCCATGGCAGCTTCCAGAAATTATCCTAATTCTTTTAGATCACGTGGCAAAGGATCATGCCAATAATTCAATTAATGGGAAAATGCCTCACACTTTAATGGGGAAAGTTAACTACTCACCTGTTTAGTGGAGTTAGATGACAAAGTGGGGAGGGAAGAGATAAAGAGTCCCATCTTTAAGTAAAAATAACAAACTAGACTAGATAATAGAATACTGCTCATAAATTAGAGATACAGCTTTCCTTCTGTGTAATCCTGGAAGGGATTAAAGAGGGGGCAGGTCAAGAACAAGCTCTGTAGCTCAAGACAGATATTCTAGACAAATAACAATTCTACTCTAAAGTACTTCAGAAAACAGTTCCATAATAGTTAAAAGTGAATAAATGACTGTTTTCAAGGGGTAAGATTTCTAAAATATTCTATGCAATTTGAAATGTTTTAATTTCATAACAGTTTGTCTGGTTAATGTGTTAGAGATTACCTTAAAAGAGAAACAAAAAATCCCTACTCTCATCCACTTCAGTGATATTTCTAGGTGATAAACCTGACAAAGAATATATTAGTGGCCATTAATTCCTACTTGCCTTACATTGGTGGAACATCCTTTTTAATTCATGACATTGCAGTTAAGGTCTGGTAAGTGTTTTGGATAGGCCAAGGCAGTAGGTAACAGGGGCTGCTAACAAGAGAATAAAGAGTAAAATAGTGTGATTTTTAGAGTGGAGAGACTGGGAATGACTCTCTAACAGTATTCCTTGTAGTTTATAACCTGGGTAGTTACAAATAAGGCCTGAAAGGAGCGTGGATGCATAATTACGATTTAACTCTGAAGGGATATGATGCTGTAAGAAGAAATGCTACAGACATGAACTCACATCAAGCATCTTCTGGATCCAAGGTGCTCATGTAGGGCAAGCTTGACTCTTTGATTACACCAGATCATCCATAAAAAGGTGTTGCTGTGGTTCATGATGAGCCTAAAGAAGCCAGTCTTGCTTGGGCAGAAGCCAGCCCAGGTCTGAGGGGCTCTGGGCAGGGCAGGGCAGGACAGGGAGGGAGCCCTGAGAAGGGCTGCATCACTTTACACCTTGAGGATGTCCAATAATGCCCCTGCAGGGATCCCTCTCCCACAGTGCAGGTGCTGTTCAGGCAGACAAAATTCCTCTTCGCATGCGGCTCAGGTACCTACAACACCGACTCTTCTGCATGAGTTTGATTTTTTTTGTTCCTTCCCATCATTTCCCCAGAGAACTTTAACCTGCAAAGACTCTTTAGAACATGAAACACCCATGGAACCAGAGACAGGCATTCAAAGGAGAACAGTTCCTACTGATGCTAAGAGGAGGATGGCAAAAAGCTTCCTTTCAATAAAGTATTTCATAGTGATAACCCTCCTGTTTAAACTTCTTCACATTTGCAAAAACATACCAGTTTGAGGAAGATTTCTGGGAAAATTCTTATGTTTACAGGATATAGAATTCCCTTTTTTTTCCTAAATCTAAGTCACTCAAATCCCAACAGCTGAGATGAAAACCCTTTGGTCTTCCCTGGGTACTCTTCCTACCTCTTTGCTCTTTATGCTCAACAAGATGAAAACAAAAGCCTGTACGAGAGACTGAGCAAGACTGTGAATATGTGCAATTCATGGCTACAGAGGTCTGTCAGGAGAGAGATACTCCTCCCTTGGCCTCCCAGGGCAGCCAGGCACAGAGCTGCTGTCGTTATAAGCCGAGCTGGACATTTATTTTTTAACTCCTGTGGCTGCAGTCAGTGAATGAGCTGATGCTCCACCTGCTGGAAAGAACTACGTGAGCTCCAGAATTCAGCATGTTCTTTGTGGAAAAGGCCATCACTGAGATCTCAAACACCACCTTGTGTCAGCAGACAAAAAGATAGCCAAGATTTAGCTTGTTTAGCTTGTTTAGATCCTGTTCCAAGGAGGGCTGTCAGTGTGCAGATCTTATGGTGCCTTTGAAACCTTTTGTTTTAACTTTACAGAGTAAAGAGCAACAGGACAATTGTGACTCTATCGACAAACTGCTACTGAGTAATTAAAATTGCAGGTTTAGATTTGAAGTGAGGAAGAAATTACTTACTCAGAGGGTAGTAAGGCCAGAGAAGGCCATGGAAATGCTCCAAGGGCTGAAGCCCCTCTGCTCTGGAGCTAGGCTGAGAGAGGTGGGAATGCCTAGCCTGGAGAAGAGAAGGCTCCAGGGAGACCTCAGAGTCCCTTCCAGTGCCTGAAGGGGCTCCAGGAGAGCTGGAGGGGACTTGGGACAAGGGATGGAGGGACAGGACACAGGGAATGGCTGTAAGCTGAAGAGGGCTGGGTTTAGATGGAATATTAGAAAGAAATTCTCCACTTCAAAGGTGGTGAGACGCTGGTGCCAGGTTGGATGGGGCTTGGAGCAACCTGGTCTGGTGGAAGGTGTCCCAGCCCATGGTAGGTGGAATGAGATGAGCTTTAAGGTTACTTTAGCCCAAACCATTCCATGATTATGGTGCTAAGTTACACTTTTCCTAAGAGTTTGATCTGGGTTAACTTGTTTGGGGCAGTAATATAAAATTAAGCTGAAAAGATGCTGCACTTTTTTCCTCTCATTTCTACTAAGTTTTACTGTCCTCTGAACTTTAGCAATGGTAACGTATAAGAAGCAAAAAAATAAAAACCCCTGAACTAATTCAACAGTGTAAAACATCTGCTGTGGGGTCGCCAGACTGGTTGATATACTTCACATACAGCAAGTTAAAATAGGAATTGGGAAAAAAATAAAGCCTCAAGGTAGAAATGCATCTGGCAAGATCAAAGTCAGACTGTTCGTACTATACTCTTACAAGCAAAGTTCTTTTATGAGTTATGTTATGATTTACAGTGGCCTTGGTTTCATTAAACTCAAACACAGATGCTTCAGATATATCCACAACGATGCCTGCAAGAAACCTCCTGACCTTCAGGCAGTCTGAGCCACTTCAGCTGCCTGCTCTGTGTGTCCCACATAAATAATGATGAGAAGGGCAGCTCCAATTCTGCTCCCCAGGAGCTGAGGGAATAGCTAGAGCTGTGCCAGGAGAGGTTTGGGTTGGATTTCAGGGAAAGGTTCTTTACCCAGAGGGTGCTGGCACTGCCCAGGCTCCCCAGGGAATGGGCACGGCCACGAGGCTGCCAGAGCTCCAGGAGTGTTTGGACAGCACTGCCAGGAATGCACAGGGCGGGATTGTTGGGGTGTCTGTGCAGGGATAGGAGTTGGATTGGGTGATGCTTGTGAGTCCTTCCAGCTCAGGATATGCTATGATTTCTATGGTTCCAGAGTTCTGAAAATAAAATAATAAACATATTTCTGATACAGAACATTAGTCTAACAATTAACTAACATTTCCCAATCCAGAAGAAGCCAAGAATGTCAGAACCATCCCTGATGAATTGGGATTTGCAGAGAAGATTGCTGTAAGAAAAGTTAGAGAACAGCTGGAAAATGATTGCTTTCCATCTCACTAAAGCCGAATACTGGAGAATATAGAAGCAGAACCTCTTCCTTCCCTAAAAAAGAACCATTTTAATAAATAATCAATTGTTTCATTTTGTATGTTCAGTTTCAGGTTTCTGAGGAATAGCTTACTAATATTTTCAAATGTATTTCGATAACCATAGAAGCTGTAATTTCAGAGAGAGATTATTCTCTTATCTAACTAAAACTTCTAAGGACAACACCAAAGAATTTTCTCTGTTGTAGTTCTGCTCAGCAGCAAAAATAGTGAAAGATTCGCTAATGCCCAAAGGGAAAAACTGCAGACAGTTCAGATCCAAATTTTGTGATGTTTGACAGTGCTAATGAGTGATAATGAGCAACACTTGAGATCACACAGAAATGACTAATATTCAAGATATCAAACCCCTCCTTTATGATTTAGTCCAGATCACTTTTTAAAGCCATGGATAACTGTATGTCAGAACAGTCCCTGCTTTGCCTGACATCCACACAAAGCAGATAGAAAAGGGAATGTGCACCACTGAGCTCATCTCCACTGCAAAGCTCACACCATCTCTAGCACAGAAGGGCAAATAAGAAGAGAGCTGCTTATTTCCCATCAGCAGCTTCAGGAAAATGAAGTTAGCTAAGAGACTTATTCCTCAACATCCTATTTCCAACAACCAAAGAAAGGCCTGTGTGTCTGTCTGAGACCCCACCTCCAGTGCTGTGCCCAGCTCTAGGGCTCCCAACAACAGAAGGATGGAGGGCAGGAGAGAGTCCAGCAGGAGCGAGTCTGCAGGAGGCCATGGAGATGCTCCAAGGGCTGGAGCCCCTCTCTGCTCTGGAGCCAGGCTGGCAGAGCTGGGGCTGCTCACCTGGAGAAGAGAAGGCTCCAGGGAGAGCTCAGAGACATTTCCAGTGCCTAAAGGGGCTCCAGGAGAGCTGGAGAAGGACCTAGGACAAGGGATGGAGTGACAGGACAAGGGGGAATGGCTTCTCACTGGCACAGGGCAGCATTAAATGGGATATTAGGATTAAATTCTTCCCTGTGAGGGTGGGGAGGCACAGGATGCCCAGAGAAGCTGTGGCTACTCCTGGATCCCTGGAAGAGTCCAAGGCCAGGTTGGACAGGGCTTGCAGCAACCTGGGATGGTGGAAAGTGTCCCTGCCCATGGCAGGGGGCTGGAAATAGATATTCCCCAATGTCCCCTCAAACTCAAAGCATTCTGTGACCTGCAAAGGACAGAATGAAGTGGTAGAAAAGCCTAAGACACTCAACTACTTTTTCCAAAGTATTCTTTCTTATAAGGTGAAAATAATAATTGAGAATATAAGCAAGCAAAGGTATAAAAACGTCACAACAGAACATAAGCGAAGTTCCTATTCCTTATTTACAAACATGCAAAACACTGTTCAAGGAGCACTAAAATTATCAGAATGATAGATATAACTTGTAAATACCCAAATTACCAATGCTTCTGTAAGAATCATCACTAAATATTTACACTTCCTGAAAATCCATTATAGCTACCAAAGAAACACGAGGGGAAAAAAAACCAAACTGAAGGAAGACCCCACAGCTCCGAGCACGTGAACAGACAATAAAATCTTCCACAAGCAGCTGCCAGAAATGGCACATTGTGCCAGAATATGAGTCATAGGAATTTTAAAATGGAATTTTAAAACAACCTTGACAGTGGAGAAGGCAGCTCCACCGAGCTCCCGCTCTTACCTGGCTGGGCCTTGCCGGGATGCTGCTGTCCCGCTGCTCCCTGCTGAGGAGGAGGAGGGCTGGCTCCCGCTGCTGCCGTGCCCGGCGCCGGGCCGGGGGCACTCAGAGCCCCGGTGGGCAGTGGCTGCCCCCGCTTTAGGAGCTGCTTCTGTTCCTGCTGGCGGAAGCGGGGAGGCACCTCTCGGGGCAGGTATCGGGACGCCGCAGGCTGCTGCCCGTTAGCAGACGCGCGCTTGCCATTGCTGCTGTTGGTGAGAGTGCTGGTGGAAGTACTGGTACCGGTACCGGCAGGTTGGGGCTGGCTTAAACTGGTCTTAATAGGTTCTGGCACTAGGGCAAAAGAAAATAATAATCATTAGTTTAGGATCTGAAAAGCTATCTGGGTGTTTTTTTTACTGTAACTGGTAAACGGATGTTTGGCAGTCACCGAAAAGTTGGCAGAGTGTGTTACTTTTTGTGTAGGTTTACTTTCTGTGATGGTACTGGAAGCTTTTATGCCCTACTGAAAGAAATCATCTGTAGCGTTTAAAACAGGAGGGAGGACAAAAGAAAGCTTTCACAATTCAGTATTGAACAGAATGCTCATTTGAAGTGTGTGGCACCCTGCTGCACCCACCTTGAGCCCCCACTGCCTTTTTAGTTCAGCAGTTTTGGGGGTGACCTTGCCAATATTAACATCAAATCTCTGGGTCTACAGCCAGGAAAACAAACATTTTTGGGAGCTTCTAATAGGCTCCCAAAAAAACAAGCTAAAAGACCTGATCCACCAGCTTATTCAGCACTCATACAAACTTTGGGTTTCTTGTGGTCTTTATCCAAGCCTTTGCAGCAAACTCTTTGGACATCCCAGTCACCAACATCTGCACTCCAGGCACAGATGTGATACCCCCCACACTAACCCAGCCTGTTAATTAGCCAGCCAGGCCACCCTGCAATGTGCCTGCACAGCTGGCACGAGTGACCAGCAGCGCCAGGTCCCTTTGGGACAGGCAGGAGGGAGTGGGCATGGCACTGGGGGATGGCAGCCCTGGCTCAGGTCACCTGGCAGCAGCTGCCAGAGCTCTTAGGTCACCTAGAGAAAATTTTTGAGCTTCTGGGATGCACAGAAGCAAGCACTGATCCAGCTCATCACAAGCCATGTTCAATAAGTGCAAAATTCCAGCTCATTCACAGTCAGTCACAGAATGTGCTGAGTGGGAAGGGACGCACAAAGATCATCGCCCAAGTGCTGGCCCCGCACAAGACCCTCCCTAAGAGTCACACCTTGTGCCCAAGAATGCTGTTCAAATGTTGCTTGAACTCTGCCACAGACACTATAAACCCACACTCAGCTTCTCTCCAGGCTCTGATACACCTTGAAAACTGAACAACTTCCACAGCTGCAGCAGTGAACAGCACCAAGGGAATGCCGAGGGTGGGTTCAAAGCAAGCAGGGACTTGACCAAGCAAAAAGATGCCAAAAAGTCTGACAGAACCATCAGCACTCCACTTCTTCAAGAGGTTTGTTTTGGAAACCTAAGTAATTTCACTTGTGATTCTATCTGAACAAAAAAGGAACTCTAAGTATATTAAAAATTTTGAACTACCACTAATTCCTGAAAGCAGAGAATAAACCTTCCTTAGCTTTCCAAAATACACAATCAGTGTTGGAAACAATCAGTTTATCCTTACTTTGAAATTTAAAAATAGAGACAAAGTGTCATGGAATGCAGAATAATTATTTTTAAAAACCAAATCTGCATATTCAACATGTATGTGAAAACTATTCTGTTTCCACAACACAAATAGATCTGTCATTCACATGATAGAAAATAAGTCTGACTTCATTGTAATGGGTTTATTCCAGCTCCTATTGCTTCTGCTACTACTGTTACAGCAATGTAAGCATTTACCTCTACTACCACTACCATCACAGAAATGCAAACATTTACAAACAGTGAGATCTGAAGGACTCAGGATTTCTGTAAAGTCATTTACCACAAGGTTCACCCAAAGCACTGCAGACACAGGCTGATCAACCAAAAATAACCCACCATGGCAGCCAGGGAGGTTCTCCAGCTCAGCTGACAGACCAGGCACACACCCCCTGGTGCCAGCAGATGGGAGGGAATGCCAGGGAAGAGGAGGACAAGGACAAGAGAATGGAAGCCACTCCTGGCACAATGCCAGCAGAGCTGGGATTTGTCTGGCCCCAAGATTTTCATGAGGAATATTAATTAATTGGAAACATATTTTAGAGAGCATGACAGGCAGCTTTTTAAAAAGCATTATATTTTCAATATTGTGTATATATAAATCACATCTGATACTTCCAAAGGTGTGCATATAGATATATTTATTTTTAAAAAATCACTAATGCAAGTCATATAACAGGCACTTTTCACTTTAATGTTAACTAACAAAGGTGTTTCATCACAAAGGTGAGGCCAGAGAAACCCATTTTCCCAGTGTTAGAGACAACGTTCCCTCTACATATCTGAATCACAGATGAGAGAAAAGAACAAAGAAAATCGAAATATCACTGTACTTGAGAATTAAAATATTTCTGCATATTCATGCTATTGTTTTTTCTTTAATCAACACAGCAAAGTAATTTTTATTTTGTGCATCAAAATCTCTTTAAAGAGTACTTAAATGGAAGCTCTTGTAAGAATACTGTGTCTACAAATTATGGTAGCTGAAAAAGAACTGTTTAATTACACCAATGACAGGGAATAAAGCAAGAAGAGTGAACAACATTGCACGAATGGGCTTGAGCCCTAAATTCCAGCTTCATACCAGCCTGGAATTTACACTTCAAACACAGCCACAATACTTAGAGAATATACATTACAAAGACAATAAGACTATGTTCTAAAAGCCATCCTCAGCAATGTTTAACCGGCAATTTTCACTTGATATGCACTGTGAGAAATACCAAATGTTCCAAGTGTCTGCCCCGGATGTCCTAATTATGAATTGCCGCGTGTTATCGGCAATAACAGCATCTTTAGAAAGCCCTGAGCCATTCCCCTCCCTGCACCCTGACACGATGGCTGCCCCTTGCAGAACACACAGGGTACAAAGGGCTTTCCCCACTGCGGGGCACAAAGGCAGAGCAGCAGGAGCCTCTCCCAGACAGCGCCTGGGCGCTGGGAGCTCTGCCTTCCATCAGCCCCAAGGGCCGAGCTGCCAACCCACAGAGAGCCCTGGCCGCCCCCAGGAGCAGCCTCTCCCCCCGCGCCCCCCCAGAGCCCCCCCCGTTCCCCCACCGACAGCCCTCCCAGCCCCCCGGAGCAGCCTCTCCACCCTTTCACCTGCGAGGAACCCACTGTTAACGCACAGAGAGCCCTGGCCGCCCCCAGGAGCAGCCTCTCCCCCCGCGCCCCCCCAGAGCCCCCCCCGTTCCCCCACCGACAGCCCTCCCAGCCCCCCGGAGCAGCCTCTCCACCCTTTCACCTGCGAGGAACCCACTGTTAACGCACAGAGAGCCCTGGCCGCCCCCAGGAGCAGCCTCTCCCCCCGCGCCCCCCCAGAGCCCCCCCCGTTCCCCCACCGACAGCCCTCCCAGCCCCCCGGAGCAGCCTCTCCACCCTTTCACCTGCGAGGAACCCACTGTTAACGCACAGAGAGCCCTGGCCGCCCCCAGGAGCAGCCTCTCCCCCCGCGCCCCCCCAGAGCCCCCCCCGTTCCCCCACCGACAGCCCTCCCAGCCCCCCGGAGCAGCCTCTCCACCCTTTCACCTGCGAGGAACCCACTGTTAACGCACAGAGAGCCCTGGCCGCCCCCAGGAGCAGCCTCTCCCCCCGCGCCCCCCCAGAGCCCCCCCCGTTCCCCCACCGACAGCCCTCCCAGCCCCCCGGAGCAGCCTCTCCACCCTTTCACCTGCGAGGAACCCACTGTTAACGCACAGAGAGCCCTGGCCGCCCCCAGGAGCAGCCTCTCCACCCTTTCACCTGCAAGGAATCCACTGTCACGGCTATGTGGCATGTGGGCAGCTGCTGCAGAGCCAGGAATTAAAACAGAGCTTTTATGGCTAAATTTGCCTGAATGCGAAAAATGTTGTTTAAATCGTGTGGGGGAAAGGATTTAACACTCAGTGATTTTCATAACCAGCATGTGATTAAAGAGCTAAAGCAAAAACATTTAAGTGGAAAGCCTCTTGCAAAAATACAATTAAAGGCGTAAAATGAAAGCCTTGCGATTTCTTGCTCTTAAGATGTTTGTGATGGGTATCTGCTTACTCTCCATTCCGAGCTGTACATACACTAAACAATGAGCTTGCTTGTAATAATTATCAGTACTTAATGGTATCTAAACTTCTTAATCCAATTTTACCCAAACAAATCCAATAATTACTCCATATGCTTTTTGATGATTACAATCTCGGGAATCCCAACTGCATAAAAAAGTGTTACGAGCAATTGTAGGTGGATTTTATTAATATAATGAATAGGATCAGTCTAACAGATTTCAATTACAACAATAGCTTTTAAGTACATTTCTATGACATAAGGAAAGAACATGCATAAATGAAAGAAACTGGTTAAGCCACATAATACTGATTTATGGCAGCTTTTTCCTTTCATTCACCTCATTAACATTCTCTGTATTTCAGAATCCCTCACTCCAGCTCTATAAAACTTGCATTTCTAAAGCCTTCGAGGACCAGACATTCCAGAAGAGAAACAGTTAAACCCAGAAATGCATTCTTGGCTGCTACTGTGACAGGATTTATTTACAGCTTCTATTAAACACAGCAGCTCCATTACAAAGTGCTGGATGTGAGGAGAATTTTTGATTATACAATGCCAATGCCTCACTGCGTTAAACATATCATGCCAGTGTATTATTTTTTTCCTTCAGCAATTCGTTCAGGTCATTGTTTGATGGGTTTATGAATTCATTACAGGAAACAGATGGATCCCATAATTCAGAGCTATTCTCCCAGCCAATCATATGGGCAATTTTTTTCTTCATCTTGCTCCCCCCTTCAAATCAACCTTAATGAAGCCACTTCCTCCATGGCCAGTTCCCTGCACACACACACACTGCAGCACATCCACTGCTGGTTAAAGCTCCCTCCAAACACTAAAGGCTTTCCAAATAAAGCTGAGGAGCACAATCCCACAGACAGCCCCTCCGAGGTCACACAGAGCGCCAGGAACTTACCCAAGTCGGGTGAACACAGCCACAAGACACAGCATTAGAGTGGGCAAAACCACGAGCCCTCATTAGTGAGAAACCCATTTTTATTTGCTCACAGGAGTCTGTTGCAGGAAAAAATTCTTGCCCCCCCTCCCCCAAATCTACTTTCAAAGGCTGAATTTTCATTTAGCAAATTACCTCCTTTGTCTCCTAAGTGCTGGGATTTGCTATCCACAGTGACATCTGCTGGCAACACCAAAGGTGCTCAGAACTACTGCATAAAATCTACTTCTAATGTTTTTACTCATAAAATGCCAAATTTTCTGCCTGGATCATCCCTTCCCTCAAAATAATGAACTTCTGGGGAAAAAAACCCCTTCAATCTAATGCCAAGATAATCCCAAAACTTATAATGGCTTTAATAAGGTAACCAGAAGCTGCTGTTTGACATCAAAGCCCACACTGAGTGACAAAAGTAAAAATACATATGTTATTGTGGCTTTAAAACTTTGTCACCATTTATTTAAAGAAATGCCTTGACTTTGGGCCAATTCCTGATGATATCATTCATCTAATACTCAGAACAAAAAAAGTCTTTTCCTGGTTTGACTTCATTTTCCCCCCCTCACAGCTGACCATGGTCCAGCATCTGCTGCTTCCTCTTCCAGACGTTTCTTCTCCACTTTCTTCTCGTCTTTTACAACATTGCCTTCCTTAGTCTTTCACCACCCCAGTTCTAAAATCCCATCCATTACCCACTTCTCCTGACAGACTTCTCACTTCTACCAATTTGGACTTTCTACACTTGATTTTTTTCTTTTTGTGCCAGGCAACTGGAAGTCAGAGTAGGAATTAACGGGAAGCTGCAAAGTTGATGGAAAACTTCTAAATCAGTTATTAGGATTTCTCAACAATAGAAGGTCTTACCTTCTTAACTGCTGGCTTTATGCAAAGGTATGAAATACAGAAGCATTGAGGACTTCATTCCTCACCTCTACTTTGACTCTAAAGCAATGTATCCACAAATCCAGCTGACCCCTGGCTCCTACCCAGACACTCCTTTGTTCCTCCCTCCCCTCAGACCCAGTCATTCACCTCAGTTCAAACAAGTTCTGTCTGCTTGCTCACATTTCCCACCCATGTCCCACCAGCCAAAGCTCACTCTATCTTAACTATGTAGTGGCTGCTGAAATGACATTCTTACTTGATACTGTCATAAGCAAAGTGGGGAAATGTGAGCAAAATGTAAAATTGGTTGAAATGTTCTCTGGGAGAATCAATGGCTTGCTGTCAAAACAGAGTATGTTTCAGAAGAGATTCCACAGGGACTTGATCCAAGCCTACGCTGTTCAATATTTCGTTAACAGCTGGATGATGGACTGGAGAATATCCTTATTAAATCTGCAAATGACACCAAGATGGGAGAAGGAAGATGGGGGTGGTCAGATCGCTGTGTGACAGGATCAGAGCTCAGCAGTGAGGAACTGGAGAAGCAATGTGACAAAACTACTACAATTCAATAAAGTCACGTCATTAGGCAGGAGGAATTAAATGCAGAACAGCAAACAATTCGCCCCACAGCAGTTCTGCAGAAAAAGAAGCAGATCACAAACCAAAGAGGAAGAAAAGATAATCAAGAAGATTGTAAAAAGCCAAGTGGTGAAATGGGATAAACACCCAGCAACCCATCTACTCGATCCTGGCATTGCAAAGCCTCCCCTGTCTGTACCCACAGCTGAGCATCTCTCTTCCAGATGGAGCTGGACCACCTGAAAAGGGCCCAATGGAAATGGGAATCTAGAAATGGGAACTACCAAAGCAGACAGAGGTAAGGGAGTAGTCAGTCTACAAGACACTGGGTACACAAATTAAAAAAAAATACAAAGAGAACGAAATCATTTGCTCCACCCCACAGTGAATAAGACAAGACTAGCTGGGTTTAAATGACAGTCAGGGAGATTTAGACTTACATTTCCAACAATAAGGATGATTAAGGATTATCTGCAGACATGATACAGGTTTGGTGATCTTGTCTCAGGGCAAGAGGATGGAATAAATGACCTCTCAAGAACCTTTAGAGCACATTTTCTACCACTCTACATGTAAAACAGAGCTCCAAATCCATCTTACTCAGTTCTCCCACTTCCCTCAGTTATGACAAAGAAATCCTTTCTCTCTCAGGTTGATAGTCAAGCACTCCCCTCAGCTTCTGCTGGTTTTTAAATAAGTTTCAGATGTGGCCTTTCTTCACCAGCCCTACTTGCAGATCCTCTCCATTTCGTTTTTGATTAATGCAAATTTGAAATTGTATCAATCCTGAGTGACATTTTATCCCTTCACCACAATGGCGAATCCTCTGTGTAAGCCCAGCACAGCCCACCCTGAGGCAGAGTTTCTGTGCAGCAAAGGGTCAGAGTCCAACTCTATTCACAAACTGAACTTTTTTCTTAAGAGCTGGAGAAGTTCCTAACAAAAACATAGATTCTTGAGTACTTCAGAGCTCTGACACAAGATTTTGTTTCCATTTCTGGAACAGCATCTACATTTTGTTCTTTCAGATCTATCAGCAGAGAGGGTGACAAATACTTCTTTTGACAGAAAGATACAAAACCTGTTTGGGGTGACTCAACATGTATTTTTAAGGTTTTTTCAGTCCTATTCTACATTATTCAGGTTGGTTTCACATGCAGCAATCTTGTGAAGAATACCTATACTTTTAACATTTTTTATATTTTCCTCACTGCTTTCCTCCATATTAGCACTGATTATAATTTTAATTTTAAATTCACAATTAATTAGCTGTGCCATTAAAAAATGGTACAGCTAATTAGGTTGATAGGTTGTCATCAACAATAGATTGATAATCCAAAGCAAATATGATGCTCTCCCACTGCAAGCCAAACTCTCTCATGTTTATTGAAAGCTCTGAGTACACACACATGGGGTTTGCCATCAGCTAATTGATGAGCAGAAATTGGACTGTACACGTCAGGCCTCAAACTCAGCAGCCCAAGCTAGGAACCAGGTCTGTGGGCAGTGGAACAGTTAAATCCACAGAACATTCCTGCAGGACGTGAACTGATAACAGATGGTAACTTTCAAGACTTAACAATTCATCTGTTTCCTTTCAAGCGAGAGTTCTCCAAGGGGCAGGCGCTGGGAACGCGAATACCGGTATTAATCATGTGCACCTCTCTGCACACAGACCTGCCCACTGCTACCCCTTGTAAAGCAACAGAAAAATAATTGTATGAATTCACCAAACTAGAGGCCGCTCTCTGTCCTCAAGCCTCTGACATCTCAGCACAGGCGTATTTCCTTTAACACATCATCATACATTTAACTTGGAATTCAGACTCCTGTGAACCCAATTTCCACCTCCAGAGCAGGCCAATACACTGGCCTTAGAAAGCCATCTTGGCTATTCTAAAGGAAAAGAATGAAATTATTACAAGTTTTTAAATCACTCATATTAGTAATGTTAAAAAACAACAGCATTAACAACTGTCTGAAAAGGACAGGAGGGAGATAAGTCATTGCTGAGACCAATTACCTGGTGCAGGAAATTACTACTGTAAAATTAAAGTGAGAGGGCAGCTCAGAATTAAGAAAGGGATTCTCAGCAAGTGGTTAGAAATGTTGGCAGAATATTTCTAGGTTTTGTAAGACTTTCCTGTAGAGTGTTCAGAACTCTTCACAGGGAAATTACATCTTGTATTCCTTCCCAGAGTATTTAGGAACATCTGAACTCCACCAGCTAATTGTATAAAGACCCACTAGGGAAACATAGTAAGTTCTATCCCACCAACAGGACATGAGAGCATCACAAACACAATCCCACCAATTCAGGAACACGGCAAAGGATGTCAGGATCCAGCCATGAGCATGTGCTCCCCCCTTCACCCCCATCTCATCCTCCAAACCCTCCTCAGTGCTGCTCCAGGCAAGGTACCCCCACAAGGAACTACACAATAAAAGAGTCAGAGAAGACACGAAACAGCCTAAAGTTAAATTACACAAAACCAACACTATCATCACCACAAGTGCCAGTGGGAAAATTCAAGCATATAATAACAGATTAAAGAACTTCATACAGAACCACACAAGAAGTCTGAGCAGACCCAGGAAGCGAATCCTTCAATTTTAAACTGATTGTGTGCATTTAATCCCATTAGACAATGTTTTACACAGTTTTCATATGCAAAAGAATTTTTTAAAAACAAATTTACAAATGGCACAGCCATCACACCATACGTGCTCTTCCTGCTGTCCACAGACCATTTCCAGGCACGTAATGAGGAGTAAATATTCTTTACAGCAGAATCTCAATCATTTAACCAAGCACACAAACAGATAAATATGCAGATTCATGGTAAACAGTACATTCCTAAGAAATTGAAAATGAGGATAGTCTCAGTATCCACTGATTTACTGGATACAAGAGCCTGAAATTTCCTTCACATTGAATAGTGATGGATCTACAGGTACAGCCCACTCTTCAGCTGGGACTTGGAGAGTGAATCCCAGTGTAAATGCTTCCAGCCTCATACAGATGTTGGTGGGTACTGTAAAGATACCCCATATCCCCATCATTTCTATCTGGGGTTGCCTCTACAGAAATCACTCAGTGCTGGCAAACAGTGCACAGATTCTATCACACTTGGAGTAAGTGCTGTACCCACGGTCTGTCCATGCAGGGTGGATGTTCCTGGAGTTTTAGGGTGTCCCAGGGCACAGTCACTGCTGGCATCCCACCCTGAACAACTGGGAATACGAAGCACTCATGATACAGCAGGTACAACCTCTCTTCCCACTTTGACACTTGGGCTGGAAAGAAGGTAAAGACTCTCTGGCTGTTTTCTGGAATGCCTGGGAATTGCCAGCGTGTATTTATGGCAATATCCTAACATGGATAGAGAGATCAATGTGTGCAGGACACCTCTGAGCTGCCAGGTTTACAGACAGCCTGTGTGATTTTGTGTGCCCAAAATCAGCGTCCAGGGAGCCCTAGGCCTGGAAAGTGTGAACACACCCTGGGCCCAACAGCCCAGACACATCACATCACTACACACAGGCACATTCTTCTCCTGGAAACCAGAAATACAGCTCCTCCAGGTATTTAATTTCTGTTTTGGAGGAGCAGGCTGCAGTGATATTGAACTCCTTTCAGACATGCCCATGGAAGCACACTGTGACTGCCTGCAGATGACAAGGCTGCTGCTCAGATAGGAAGTGTAATGCTGCCTGACACTGCCTGTGCTGCTGGAATCATGGGACTGGGCACACATGTCACACTGACTAAAGGCCTGTGCAAACACAAAGCCTCGGCCCTCCTGTCATGGACATTTATGGTACCAAATGAATATTTTATGTGCGACACTAAAATAGCAACAATTTTGTGAGCAACCAGTAACCGGCCTCTGTAATTTTGGCAGAACCCTTCCAGTTCACATTCTATGTCAAAAGAAGACTTAATATGTTTATACTACAGCTCTAAAGATAGTGTAGAGCTAGCTGAGCTATCAGTTTAAATCAGTCAGCAGGAAAAACTGAAGCAGAGCCAACAGAGTGTCCAGCATGGACCAGCTTCCCCCGCTCCTGGGCAGTGTGGATTTATTCCAAGTTTCAGGTAGTATCACCCTGAGAAATTGTGCATGGAGCCAACTCGATGAAAGGCAAACCTGAAATATTTTGGCCTTAGATGTCCTTATGTCCTTTATTAGGATAACTGAAGATGTGTTCATTTATATTTCACTAAATTATTTTGAAAATCGTTGCTTTGAGTAAGTAGGTCTTTAACATACAGAACCCATAGAGATATCGTTATCACTTTAGGGGACTGTACTAATAAAATTTCACAGATTTTCTATCATAAAAACCTGTCTGGGGTTCTACATCCTTCTCTGGATGCAGTTCCTAGCATTTTAAAGACATGAAAATGTCATTGTTGCCTTCAGAAAGGAGCAGCTGGAAAGAACTTGAAGCCCAAAATGAAGAGTGATCCCTTATTCAGCTAAACACAATTAAATTAAAGTCATGCTCTAGAGATAAAACAAACAAACCAGTGTTTAAGTCTGCATACAGATCCACAGTGGGGAGGAGGAAGAAAATACACTGAACTTAAAAATTATATGTCAGGGTTTTTAGTACTTCCTGGTAAACCTAAACATGACATTTCATATGCAATAGTGTTTTTCTGAATGAGCTTCTCAATGCTGGCCTCTTTCCTGGAAGGTTTTTGTTTGGAAGTCTGAGTTCATCTACCTGACAGTCAAACCTGGAGAGTCTGAAGCAAACTCTTCATTTCTGATTCAACACCAAATCTGAAGCAAACTCTTCATTAATTCAGTTTAAGATGAACAGATTTTTTACGTCTCCAGTGCCATCGTGCATTAGTGCCACATATGGAAAACAGGATTGAAATTATTCAGAAACATGAAGAAAGCAGTTCCAGCAGTTTACAGACCTTCTCCTATTCAGGTTCTTGAGGAAAATTTCTTCAAGAAAAGCAGACTAAAACCTGATGGGGATTCAGCAATCATTTCCCTGGAGATAAGGTGGAACCACAGAAAGCCCAGAGCGAGTTCATCTGCTGAGCACATTCTGCAGGACAACCCTTCAGTGAGCAGTGCCCAGGGAGGCTCTTCCCGAGATTCCAGCACCCACCCTGAGCAGGAAGAACAAACCCAGAGGATCCATCCTGTGTTTCCAGCAGGGTTGTTGTCCCAGTGACAGCCCTGGGTGATCAGGCTGTCACCATAGCAACTTTCACCAAGAACTCACAATGCACCCAAACGAACTCTGAGCTAAATTAACTTATTGCATGTCACCAGTGAGAAATGACTGTTCAGAGGTAATTTTCTGTACTAATATGTAATAGAGTTAACTCTCTAAATTGAATTAAATTAATTAAATGCCACTCCCAGTAAATCAGATTCTATTACATGAATGTTAAAAGAAATTAAAGATGTTTTAATAAAGATTACTAATAATAACTTAATATTATTACTTCATTTTAATTCAGAAATTCTGCTCAGTTTATTTTAGACACACGTCTTCCCCTCACTAGGAAGGAATACCTAATTACTCCACATGCATTACACACAGTTATTTCATAGAAATGGGCTTAGACTTAACTAAAAGAAGTAACACCAGCATTTTAAGAAGAAACACAGCTTGGTTTAATAAGTGATATCCTAAGATTCTTCCTCCCCTCACACTATGGGTAAATTCCACACTTTCAGTGAGTGTGTCCAGTTTCCAGAGTTTCCTTCCTGGTTTTTGCAGGAAAAAATGAAAATGTCTTGCAGTAAAGCCAATTGCCAACAAAGAGGAAAACACCCTGTCTGTCTAGGCAGCCCTTTAATGGCTTTGCAGATCTAACAATCCATTATTAAGTTTGTTTTCTAAAGTAGATTCTTGCACTTTGGAGGACAGAGAGCTGGGAGGCAAATCTAAGATGTAAATAAAAAGTTACACTTGTCAGCTGATGGTGTTTGTGCTGTCCCCATGACCCTGACTTTAACTCATAACACACCAAGACACTCTGGGCAAAAACGAGGGCTATTTAACAATAATCACTTCTCAGGATTTCAAACCACATTATTCAGTTTTATCCATTATTTAGTTTTCAGGAAGAAGCTATGTCTGTGCTGAGAAGGCAGCTGGTGACAGCAGAGGGAGCACACGGAGCTGTCACATCTGCCACTGGCCACAGGGTGACAATGACGTCAGCTCGAGCACCAGCCCAGCTCAACACCCAGAGGAAAGGCAGCGCTGCCACTAAAAGAATATAGTAAATAAGGATTAAAACATTCCCTGAATCTCCAGCAAATGTGAGTTAAGGCTGTGACAACCCCGTGGGATGGAACAAGATGAGCTTCAACATCCCACCTACATCCCAGGTATCAGTAAAATGGGGTTATGGATTCAAGTGTTCAATCATACTACACATCTAAGTTATTATCCACAGATTTTAAGTTAGAATTAGATTTTTTTAAAAGTCTTAGTAGCCATAATAAGGCACCAAATCACAAAGTCATCCACAGATCTTTTCTGGAAAGGAGAAGCTGAACAACTGAGGAGGCTGAAGGTGACCTCTCATTTGATTTCTCACAGTGATCACTGGACAAGATTAGAGATCATTATACAACAAAGAAAAAAAAATAAATTATTACTTTTGGCAACTGGCAGCAAGATATGGAAGCTGTAGCAACATATGAATTACGATGGAGCCCATGTCAGAAAGGTGGCACTGAACACATTATTTTCTTCTTGTTTCACTCTGAAGACTTTCTCCTGTTGAGAAAGGAAATGCTAGGTGCTCACATGTACAGCAGGAAAGAACTGCCAGTGCAGGACAGGACAGCCTGACACCCCCAGCACCTGCAGGAAGGGTTCTCATGGTTGTCAATCAAGCCTAAACAACTGCAGTGGAAACTTTGGGGAAATTAAAGCAAGGAATAGATTTAAATGTATACTTCAGGAGACTACCTGCAGGGGGGAAATAGGTAGTGATTAAATAGAGAAATGGGGACTGAAGAAGAAACTGCACATTATCAAATTGAGGTCTTTACAGAATAAAGTACCTGAAACTTGGGAGTTTCTCATAGCAAGCTGAGTTTAGGGACAGAAAAGTGAAAGAGAACAATTAGCACTGTTCTGAACAGCCTGGATTACAGAGCTATGCAATGGGGTGAGCCTGAAAGGCACAGAAAATAAATCAGCCTTAGGTTTTACTTGTGAACAGCAGCAAGTCACTGTCCACAGACTAACTCAAAGGCTACTTAATAATTCTCCAATCACAGTGTGCTGGTTTTGGCTGGGACAGAGTTAATTTTCTTACAGTAGCTGCTGTGGGGCTGTGGTTTGGATCTGTGCTGATAACCCAGGGTGCTTTCATCACTGCTGAGCAGTGCTCACAGAAAGCCAAGGCCTGTTCTGCTCCTCACCCCATGCTGCCAGCCAGGAGGCTGAGGGGACACAAGGAGCTGGGAGGGGACACAGCCAGGACAGCTGACCCCAGCTGACCCGAGGGAATATTCCACACCAGATGGTGCCATGATCACCATATAAAGCTGGGGGAGAAGGAGAAAGATGGGGATGTTTGGAGTGATGGTGTTTGTCTTCCCCAGGCACGGTTCCCTGTGACGGAGCCCTGCTGTCAAGGATGGCTGAACACCTGCCTGCCATGGGAAGTGGGGAATCAACTCCCTGTTTTGCTTTGCCAGTGTGTGTGACTTTAGCTTTACTTATTAAACTATTTTTATCTCAACCCACGAGTTTTCTCACTTTTACTGCTCCAGTTGTCTCTGCATCCTGCCGGGGGGAGTGAGCGAGGGGCTGAGCTCCTCCCTGGGCTTAAACCACAACATACAGATGCTGCGTTTAAAAAATAATTCTGCACTAACTGGAGGGACTTCCAAAGAAGAAAAACATAAATTACTATGGTTTGAAAAACAGCCTGGAAACACTAGCACAAAAGAAAACTGGACAGGCTGTTAAATAAAAAACAGGAGACACAAAAAGGCAGTGGAAGGGAAGATCAGCTCTCCTGGGGCAAGGAGCCAACAAAAAGGGGCTTAAGTTATAGGACCAACTTTTCAGGCTGAATATGAAGATGCTTTCCCAACAATAATCAAAACATCTTTCATCTGCTGGGCCTGTCTGAGAGAGGGGAGAGGGTTAAGACCATCCCTTTTTACTCATCTAAAGGGATATATCTAGTCCTGGGATAGTAAGACCTCAAGGTGGCATTTGAATTTTTAATGGAGTTGAAGAATCATCAGTTCTCTAGACTAGTAACTCATGTGCTTCAGAACAGAAGTTCATGAGAGCCTGTCTGGCCCCCTAAAGGTCTGGCTGGCTCCATAAAAACTGATGAAAAAAAGCAACCACAGCCAAATCAGAAATTATGCCTGAAACGTTAAGAGCATCCTGGAAACAGGAGGGCAGGTCTTCGGGAGACTATGATAAAACAGAGAACAACTTCTGTTAGCATGGGAAGAGGCCACCAGGAGCCTGAGCCACACCAAGTTCAGCTGTTCCCATTGGGCAAGCAATAATAACAGTGGGTGCCACGCCCGGGGCAGCTGAGGAGCGTGGGAGGCATTCGGTGGTGCTGTTAAACACTGGTCCCACAAGACAGCTGAGCGTGAGGCACTGCTGCCACCCCACACGGGCAGGATGCCTGCAGGGAAAATCACCTCCTCTCGGGATGCTAATGCACACTGCGCTGCCTCAACCAGTTCAGGAATAACCTGAAGGATCAGGTGCACGATGCACACTTGAGCAGAAGCTTCAGAGCATTTACCAGAGTGTGAGCTGGTTAAACAGACATTTTAAGCAGTCCTGAAGGATTTGTAAAGTATGGGCTACCACCTTTAACAACTCAGGAAAAACATTAAAATAATCTAGCAAAACACAGGGAATCCAAGGGTTCTCAGAGCAGAGGAATGTCAACACCAGATAGTCAACAAGAGAATACAAGGTCCCTCAGGCCAAATGCTTCACACACAGTGTAAAAGAATCAAAACCACGTTTTCATTCCCTTCCTTTTCCCAAGAAAACCCTCTCCAGCATTTGTACAGTAACTATTGCAGGAGCATGTACTAGTGTTACAGTTCAAAGTGGATTTCATCCTTCCCAAGGAAGGGATCAGGTAACCTTAGAAACCCGGCATGTATCTCAAAACAATCATTACCAAAGTGAGCTAATACATTTCCTGATGAACCTCTCCTCCAGCTCACAGTTTGCAGATCTTATCAACATTATATTTATATGCCTTACAAGCCTCCTCCAGGTAGCAAGATGATAATCTAATAATGGAAAGTGGTCAGCACACTGAAGATAAATCAAAGCTGATAGGTCATTTTTTTCATGGGAAACTGTTAGCTGCCTTCTCCATGAAAACCTGCGTGAGCCAGGCCTCAAGACAGAGAAGAAACTGCCTTTGTGGACATGTTTCTTAGAAGAAGAATAAAAATGAACAACAGACTTTAGTTCAGAAAGTAAAGGGAGAAAGAAGCACACTGATAAACAGGTGAGCTGTGCTATAAAGTCACTTCCAAGGAAACAATCTCAGACTCTGCTGGCTGGGGAGGAGATGTGGGATGGGTGTTTGTTGCTATCAGTAGATACAAAAGTGGCATCTTACAAAGGAAATACTGGGGTATCTATGCTCTGATGGAGGGCAAATATCAGACAACATTCTATTTATAATTGGAAAACAGTTATTTTACAAGCAGACTGACAGAAGAAGAGAGCATTTGCCAATGCCTGAGCTGCTGCAATGCCAAAAGAGCAGCAGTTTGACCATTTCACAGCCCACATACTGCACTGGGGAACAGCAGCAGGGAGGAAAGCACCCACTGTGGGCAGATAAATACCCATAACCCAGCATGCAGTTTGATCATAACCAACACCGTTATCATTGTGCAGCTGGGTTAAAATTTATCTTCTAAAATATCCAGTTGTCAAAAATATTGGCAGTTTTGTTGCTGAGAAAGCAAACTGGGATTTATCTGAGAGCACTTTCCACCAAGGAGCACCCTGACAATTAAGTCTAGAGTAGAAAAGCCTAGCTGGTGTTACCCAGTCTGTGCTTACTCTCTTCAAAGGGTATTCTTGGAGAGATAATGTCCTAGGCTCAAAATGCATCTGCCAATGGCCAGTGTAAAGAGAAATCTGTCGATGCACATGTCCTGCTGCCTTCAAGCAGGGCATCAACCCTTACAACCTAGAGCATTTGAAAAGTACTTTTAACCGTGTCTTGTGCTGGAAAGCTCCTATTTTTATCTAATTCTTGAACTACGTATTTACAGGTCAGGCTCTTGCCATCCTCAAACTGATAAACCCGTATCATTCCTAAACGAGGAAACAGAAAAAGCAATATTCTGCCTGTATTTATATTATGAGCACATGCCTAAATTTGCGTAACAGCAAACTACAACAGACCTTCTCTAAGGAGAACAAAAACTACCTGAGGAGCACTAGGAATATCTACTTGAGCTCTTGCCTACTTTTCCATCCCCAGGTGAGGAACCTGCAAAGCTGACAAGGGAAGCACTGACCAGGACTGGAGGTGTGTTACTGGAGCAAAGCAGCAGCAACTCCAGGCAAGGACATCGAAGCACCTCTGAGGGGGCAGCTGTCCAAGCTCAGGCTTGGAGCACATTAGGAAGAATATATTTCATGGTTACTGCTTATATTTTAAAATAACCCCAGAGTTACGTTTGTTTGTTTTTTCTTTAAGAGATAAATGTTTTTCCCAAAAACCTGTACTAACTGCTTTGGTGTGTTAATGCCTTGAAAAAGAGCATTTCTTTGAAAGCTGGGGAATCTGCAGCTTCCCAGGAGCTACAGAAGATTTAAACCTTCAGAGCTGTCAGTGCTTGTTTGCAGGGCTCAGGGTGTCCAGCCCTGACAAACTCTCTCTCCTGCAAAAAGACACCAATTCTCAATGCAAATCTCTCCTTGGGCACCTTTGACTTGCAAACCAGTAGGACACACAAAGAGCTACAAACCCAAATAAAGTTTACCAAATATTATTCATACATTTACTGTTTACCTTTTCTCCTTCACTTCACAAATGTAATGTTGAAGATATTCATAATATTTCTTGCAGTTTTGAGAGCAAAAAGCCCATTAAATACCACTGTACTACTGCCTGTCACAGTCACTCCACTTGAAAGAAAAGCAGGTAGGAAACCAAAGTTTTTTTCTCTAGTATTTAACTCCAGCTCTCCCTGATCATCCTTCCTGCTTTGTCTGCTTGGCTATGCAAATTGCTCCTCCTGTCTGCTCCTATCTTTTTGCATTTTCTACTCCTCTTCACCCAGTACTGGACTCACAAATTATCTCCACCCTCTACTCTGTGCAGGCTGCAAAATGGTAATTACTCCTCTATCAGAGAAGTGATATCTCAGTGGGTTTTATGAACAAATTCATGTTTGTTTAAAGATACTTATAATAGCAAAACACCCCCATGATAACGTTTATCGAAAAGAAAACATTTTTGTGTTACAAAGCCTTAATGTATGGCCACAGGTTATCATTAAGTTATCAAGTGACTGCATATTAAGATCTAATTGAAGAACTTATTGGAGTGCTCCCCCTCCTTCCGCAATGATGATTTATGGCACATTTTGTCACTACAATGTGCAGCAGTTCAGTACAAACACAGCACTTAACTAACAAGATGACAGAGGCAGATATTCAAGCACAAGCTATAAATACTCAAATGAGTCAGAGGTTGTAAATCTGTTGTAAATCATACCTGATTTGTAGGCTGGAACACATTTTCTAATCTTATGGAAAAAGCCTCTGCTGGTTCCTACAATAATATGACACAAACCAGAAAAACTCAAGACGTTCCTTTTTAAGAAAGACTGATTGTGTGTGTTACACACTGTCATAATTCTACCTAAAATCCTAATGAGATTCTCTAGAAGTTTCATTTTCTCTTCTTTCCTATGGAACTACCACTAAGTATCAGTAACATCTACCACAGCCAGAAGGAGCACATTATCAATATACACAAACTTCATTTCTATACGAACAGAATGGAGGTTACAGGAAGGCTATTCACACACACAGAGGCACAGGCAGAGAACATTCTAACAGCCCATTTGGGCAGGGTGAGTAAAGAATAAATTTAAAAATATGCAATCATCTACATGGCTGATTTGGAAATGAAAACAGCCCAGCTTTGGAAACAGGTAGGCTGCTACTCCTGTCATCCCAACAGAAATGCCAGAGCAGGGGATAGGATCTCACATATTTTTATCATTCTTTTTTTCCTTTTAACTCCCCTTTCTAATAGCACGGACCATGTTCCTCCAGGTAAAATATAATATTTATAATATCCACAAGCACTGCTTATGGGATAACAGATAACCCGAAAGAAATATGCCAACATTTGTGACACCACGAGGGTTTACCCAGCAACCACACACTGTTAAATGTTTTCTGTTCAGTCCCCCAAAATAAAACGTATGAAAGCATAAACCTTGGCAGAATAATCTCCCAGTGTGCAGACAACCTCCCTGACTCTGCGAGCTGCATATTAAAATCATCACACTCTGAGGAGTCCCAAGGCACACACGCAGCCCAGACAGCCTGGGGGAGGGGACAGCTCCACAACAGACCACAGATGGAAGGGAATGATGCTCAGGAGCCACTGCACCACTGGAACAGAGGACGGGCAGTGCCGGACAGGCTCCTGAATCCCAGGATCACTGCAGCCACTCCATCTTCTGCAATCCTGCTTTATCATCCCCCAGCAGAGAGCTGAAATTTTCTCCTTGGAAAGCCCACCTCTGCCTTCCTGGTCCCAGGCCATGAACATGCCAGACAGACCTACAGGGATCATGGAGATCCAAGAGGCACAGATTGACCATCTCTGCTTTACAGTAAAAGGATAAAAATATCTTCAGCTAACATTTCTAATCAAAACATTTACCAAAATACTTTCTATGTTAGGCTAACTATGGTATATAGACTTAACTGTTTTTACTTCTCTGTTTGCAGATTTAGCACTTACCTTTACTGCAGATAATGCTGGAGGGTTGGATGGATACTTTGCCTTTCAATTACCAGGGTGGATGTTTCAGTAACAAACCACTTAAGCTATTTTATATCAGCTTTAGAAAAATGCATTTAGCTGAGGTGGGAGTGAAGCAGGCAGGGAACTGATCACCTGTGCTGATCATAAACCTGCAGGAGGCTGGCTAGAAGAGAAGCAGGCAGCAAAACACACCCTGATAGTATTTATGACAAGCACAGCTCCCTTAAAGCCCCTGTAGTTATTAAATAACAGCCATTCACATACTAGTGACCTTTTACCATACAGAACAGAGCTCACAATTACAGCTGAATGCTTTCATTAGAAAAGCCTTTATAGACAAAGTTTCTTGATCAAGTGCACATAAACTGGCAAGAGTTTACACATGTAAAATAAACACTAATAGCCTGTGCTCAATAGTTCTGCTTTCAAAAAAATTACCATAAAAGAACAACAACTTGAATGTGCAATAAAAACCTGCTCATTTCCCACCTCATCTAATTCTGCAGTGCTTCTCTCTAGCTGAACAGGAAGACTACTTTCATTTGTTTTCAAGTAATTGAGAAACATTTCAGGTCTTTATCAGCTCTCCAATCTTTCTTCCTTTCACACATTCCCTAGAATTGTTGCCAACAGGGTATTTATAAAAGATGCAGCCTCACAAAAATACTAGGCAAACAATGTTGCAGAGAAAAAAATTAGAAACTGAAGGAGCTGTTATGTAGAGAAGACTTAAAGGGTTGGATCACTGTTTAAATAGAAAAAATAATTTGCTTCAGTGGATGCAAGAGCTGTGTGAGGGAGCACTTCCTAGCCTGGGACTCCAGCAGCAGCCACATACCTCTCCCCTAAGGGTGGAAATGCGTGTTTATTTTGGAAGAGGTTTGTGCTCCACATCACAAATGGAAACATTCAGCTGGGGCTGAGGCCTCAGAGCAAGACTGAACTGACAACACACCACAAACACCCCCACAGGAAACCTCCTTCCTCTTACTTCCCTTCTCTTTCCTGAGGCCTCAGCAGTGACTGAACCTGCAGCAGCGCAGATCAGCTCAGAGCTACATGTACAAAACACACAAGTTTGTTACTGGCCAGGACAGCAACTCCCCACCTCTGTGACAGATAAATCCACAGAAAACTTGCTATTCATTAAAAATAAATCGACCTTGATCACAGGTTTCTGCCACAGAAGAAGCCAACCCAAAGGGCAAACCCTCCCTCCCTCTCAAGCCCCACCACCTGGCCCAGGGTGGGGCTACCTACTTTCCTACCCACTTCAGCAAAGTGCTTTCTCCTCCACAAACACTGCTCAGAGCAAACGAGGGACTGTACAAACACCCTGCCCCAGGCAGCTGAAAAACAAACTGAAAACCCCTTCCAGATCCCATCTGCACTTGTATGATTTCTTTTTCTTCACTAGGACCCAACTGGTGCAAGCACCTCTCACTGCCATGGCAACCCAGTTGCAGAACTCAGTGACACACACATAAAATTAAGCAATTTTTTTTTTTAATGTTACCACAAACAGCTCCGTTAAGTCATATTTATAAAGATCTCACCTACCAAAATCTACATTTTGCAAAATGTCCAGTTCCAGTCCAGCTTTAATCTCTGATTTAATACATCCTGCCCACTGGCATGCACTACCTGCTGCAATCCATTCACCCAGTTTTACCATGCCATCCTGTCATCACAACTAATTTAATTGCTGCGTCCCAGATAGGAAATAAATTAACTAAATTCAATGATAATCCCTGTGTTGCCTTTTAGTTCTAGTAGCATGTGTCACTCAACCTTGAAAATATATCCAAATAAAGCACTTGGTGCAGCACAGCAATAAAGTTTACAGTCAACTCTGAATATTGTAGGAAAAGAGTTGTCAGATTTTTCCTCTCATTAATTTTGTATTAATATTTTCTGTATTTTAAGAAATTCCTGCTCCCTCTCATAAGCTCATGCACATCCCTCCTAAAGATAAATATAAGGAACTGCACTATAAAATGGAAATAAATCATTTCCACGGAGCAACCTAAAAAGCAACAAGTAGTTTCCAGACAAAAGAAATTCAAAAAAGGGTCACTTCCAGGACTGTAAATAACCCCTGGCCCTTGCCCTGAGCATGAACAGGAGGTTTGGGTTCTCTGTAGGACAGGCGCCCCTTCCAACGATGCTGAACCACAAAAAGCTGCATCACTGCTTCTGACAGATGAAATGTTAAATGACAAAATTGGTTAATTTCTAACATAACTATCCTTATTCACTGCTGTCTTCTTCCTGATTCATATTTTACAGCGATAAAAGATGCTTAAATACACGGATAGTGAACCAAAAAAATCCAACAGATGGAGAAATGCAGTTCCTAAATTTGAAAGAAACAAACTCACAAGCATACCTGAAAAACTGAAGTTGTTAACTAGAAACTTAAACGTGGCAGTTTCAAGCAATTAAAAGCAAAGCTGTCACAACAGAGACAGAAATAGCAACATCCCACAGAGAGAAAGCAGAAGGCTCTGTGTCTCACTAGTAACAGAAATGAAGAGCCACTGCATTAACACGTGAAAATGAATTTAGTTACCCTGACAGCAAAAAACATCTGCTGCTGAACTGTGATATTAAAAAGTCATTATAATCCATTATAGAACAGTGAAACCTTTTCACACAGAAACGAGCTGATACAGAGAATAAAACAAGCAATACTGTGAAAACAGAAATATTCCATTTAGATAGAAATTGCTCTCATGTATCTTAATTCTAAAGTTTTTTATGTATGTAAGTTTTGGTGGGACTTACATACCTCTGCTCCCTTCTCCTGAAAGTAAAATCTGGTGTTATAAACTACATGAGATCTCACAGTGCAGATGCTACAGCATTCGAACTAAAACCTTCTGACCTCTCACTTTCAACATAGGAAAAATTTAGAAAAGGACACAGTTTCAATAAATTACTGTTACAGTATCTTCATCATGCAGTTATTACTTTCTTTACTGAATTCATATTACTGAAGTAATATTTAATTTCTGCTGTACAAATCATAAGAAGTGTTTGAACAATAAGCTGTTTAGTCCACCCCTTACGTTAGGCTTGGCTCTTCTCTAATTCTCAATCTTTGGGACTCTGGGAAGCTCCACTTGCCTGCCTGTCACTTAATTATCCACCAATAAATGACAATGCATTTGAGCTGCTTCAGAACTGTTCAAATCAAAGGACAGAGACACAAAAAGATCTGTAAGCCATCAGTTTCAGACGGGAGCCATTACCTTGCCTCTCTTCCTCACCTTTCTGAAAGCCACAGCTTCATTAACTTTTCTCCTAGGGAACTTGGCAGCCCACTGCCCCCAAAGGGGGAGGCATTCCTTACCTCTGCTGCTTCCTGACTCTGCTGCAAACAAGCTCCACTCACTTCCCAGGCAGAAAACCCACACAGAAAGAAAAACAGGCAGTGGTGGCAGCAGGGGAAATAGTTTCTCCTAAGCTCCATGAATTGAGTTTACACATTAAATTGAGTTGAATTGTGAAAGGGGAAAGGGGCAATTACTTGTCTTTGAAATAGATAAATAACTACTAACAACTAAATGGAAAACTGCATCTGTCTTGACAAAAGAGATGACACATGCTGTGTTATGGTTCACAGAAAATTAATCCATATATTCTTGTCAAAAGGCTGCCATAGAATACCCAGCAAGATAAGCCAAAGCTTATGCTGAGAATTCCAGCAAAACTTTGGGAACATAACAATCCTAGTAAGATATACTCCCCTCATTAAACAGACACAGTCAATAAAAAGTATAAGCACATTTTTTAAACAAGCTTATAAAAGTATCAAACATTTCACAGAGAATAAACATGAATTTACCTTTGGTTTTTTGTTCAGCAGCCTGAAAGAAGAGAAGAACAAAACAAATCAACGACTTGTCAATACTGCAAATTATACCTAATAATTATAGGGCTGCAGGCCTAACTTTTTGCAGGAGCTGCTTACATAAATCAGGCATTCGTTTCATATAAGGACTAGAGAACATCAGTTTAACTCCACGTGATAGGAACGTGGGAATGGCAACCTCTGTCTGACTGAAGCCAGAAGCAGATGCCAAAGAGGCCGTTTAAAGAAGGACAAGGGAGGGCAGCAGCCCCATCCACCCACCCTGCCTTCCCTCTCCTGAGGGTCAGAGGCTTTCTGGACCCACACTGTGTCTGTGAACACTTCAGCACCCAGCAGATTTAACTTCTGTGACTTTGCCCAGCACCCGTTTGAATCCACCCACACTATCAGCTTTCACAGAACACTTGTTTATTTCTCAATCTGTTCAGAATCTACCAATTTTTTTTTTTTTTATGATGCCCGATTTTTATATCAGAAAATGAGGGAGGAGAATGCCCAGCAGTGAAAACGAGCCTGGGATCCCAGAGTGCTTCCAGCACCTGCTGGACTGATCCAGGTATTTCTGGCTGAGGAATGGCCACGGGAGGCAGGTGTGGGAGCAGCCCCTTCCCAGCAGGGCATGGTGAGCACGGGCAGTGCCAAAGCCCTGGCACAGCTGCTTGGGCAGGGATTCTGCGACCACAGCCTCTCCCCAAGCCAGTGGCAAGGGTCACTTGAGCCAGGCTCACTCTCAGAAGTGAAGCTGCAGCATCAATACCCACACTCACATTGAAAAGTGAAGGGATCAATTACAACAGGAACATGAACAAACCTTTTTCTGAGCACCTTCCTTCTTTTTCTTTTCTTCCTGCTTTTTCTTTTTCTTTTCTTCCATCAAATGTTCCTCTTCTTGTGTTTCTTGTTCTTTCTCCCTGATAAAAAACAAAAGTTAGGAAGAGCTTTTTAGTAAGGTGAAGCTTCTCTAGGAAAGTGAATAATCCATATTTGCATTGCTAACTTTCTACATCTCATGTCTAAAAAAGGCTGCTTCTAATGCTGCAATAAAAGCACTAAAAAAGAGCTGTTCCAAAATTGAAACTCACAACAAATAAAATAGCAGGCAGTAAAAATTCAGAAAGGATAGATTTTATTTGGAGCCTCCTTCCACAATCACTCATAAGTACTGCTTAACATTAGCATATTCTAGGGAAAGAAAGTTTGAAACTGAAAAAAAAAAAGGAACAAACTCAAGTAATTAATGCAAGTTCTGCTGGCTTTCAGCAGCTGTGATTCACAATATACCTTGAAGATCATGAGCAAGTACATTACTTTGCAACTATTTTTCTCTTTTTGATCAAACACATGCTGCATTAATTTTCCATACGCATCAATTTTGTTCTCAAGAGTTGTAAACTAAGGCCCAGATGAATTCCAATAATCATATTTTGTGTTCATCCTATAAATTCTAGCTGAAGAATTTGCATTAATGCAAAACAAAATTTTCCAGTATCATCTTGATTAAAAATTAACCTGAATCGTTCTAAACCAAGAAGAAAAGCTATTTGAAGCCTTCTTTTCTCTGCTTCCTATGTCCATCACTGAAATAAATGGTTATAGCAATGACCCTCCCCAACATCCTTTTCAATAAATACCAATGCAAATAATTCATTTACTTCTCTATCACTACTTTATCTTCCTTGACAGCTCTTCAGGTCCTGATCATTTATCAGCCTTACAGATCTTCTGAGAAGGCTGGTCCTGATGGGCTGAAGCCATTACCATCACTATTATTAGATTCAATGTCTTCCAATTATTCCTTAAGACCACTTTTAGCCTAATTTACTATTACTTTACATTTAACTTGCCAAAGCCTGCAGCCCCCTCCTCACTTTTCTTTTTTGAAAATTAAAAAAGAGTTTGTTAGTTATAAAATTTTTTTTTTTTTTGGTCACAATGTGTGAGACTGCTCTTTACCTAAAGGAGAAAAACTTCAGATTTTGCACATTGTGTCTTCAAATATTCCCCATGAAACATTTTGCCTCCTAACAAGTTTGCATTTTCCTACATAGTTTCCCTTTGTTATAAAAAAGGAACATTGTAGCCTTTTGATATTTTGGTGCTGAAGGGCATTCTGGGATTTGGCTTCTTCACTTGCCTGAAAATACTGATCCTGGCCACTGCAGATGCTTTAATGCTTACACAGATCCTGTATGGAGCTCCAGACTAAATTAAAAGCAGATTCCCTTTCCCAAACCATAAACACTACAGCAAGCAATTCACAGCTCTAAACTTAGGTGTTAGTACCTTTTTAAGACACTTTACAGCACCCAGGCTATTTACAGAAGTGAGAGATATGGCAAGACCCAGGGTCTGGAATAGCAGCCAGAGGCTGGGCACATCTGGGAGCTCTTGGTGCACCACTGGAGGTCCAGACAGCTGAAATGGCATTAGGTATCTCTTTTTTAAATACTGATCCACCTTCTGTCATGACCAAAAACTCACCACCTGCTCAGCTTACGCCAGTTCCAAAGGGCCACCTTTTAAACCCTGTACGGTAAACTGAGGTTTGGGAAACATCTGCCCTTAGGAACTGCAGGTGGGGATTTGCATTACGTGTTAAATTGCACTTAAGGTGCTTGAAACTGTACTTTTAAATGGCTTCTTCTAGGACTTTGCAAAAAGTGATGACTCAGGTTGCCAAAAGAAACTGAGTTGAAACTGTAATAGATTTGCCTTTATTCCTGTTAGCTCTGAGGAGAACAGAAGTCCCCAGGATCTCAGTAACTACAAAGAAACAACATCCAGTCCCTTCATTTGCAGTGCTCCCTACCCAAGTCACAGCAGACTCTACAAAGGCCCTGTTCCAGTGAACTCCCCCAAGCTGTCAGACTATTGCCAGAGGAAGTTCACCCTTTTTTAGTTTTTGAAAGCAGGTGAATGAAACAAGTCCATGTAAAATGAGAAACTTTTTGGTTTCCTCTTGCTAGTACTTAAGAAACCCCACGCCATTACAGCAATTCCAGAACACCACAGTTACATTTTAAATCCCCTTCAATTCTCAGGGCAGTATTTCAAAATAAAAACAAAAAACCACACACAAAAACAAACCACCACCACTTGGCTTAACATGCAGAGTTTTCTTTCAGCTACAGAAGTACATATTACCCAACTTCCTTGTTAGGCCTCTTTTTTTTATTATCAAGTTCTTTTCCTAAAATACCAGGTTGAAAAGGATCTTAAGGATCATCTGGTCCAACCTTTCTTGGTCCAGCCAAGCCTTTCAAGTGTCCAACCCCGGGGATCAACTTTCACCACTGCCAAAATCATTCCTTACACAGGACTCCACTATCAATTTTTGTTTCCAGGCAATGCATCATGTCAGTGGATTTTCAAAATCCAAGAAGAGCAAATATTTTGCTCCACTAAGAACACAATGTATTTTATTACCATACCAACACAGCAATTGCAGTATCACAGGTAGAAGTACCACTCCTCACAAAAACCCGAGGTTTGGTTGAGGCGTTTTTCATTTCTGAGATTAAAATAGCCTCGGATTAGCTCAGAAAATGATACTGTAATTTTTAATGGAGCTCAATTTTCAAAACTGATTTACATAATGACACTTCTGAATACATGTGCTTTAAATATGCTTAAAATAGAAATAAAGCTCCAAGCGGCCTCTCAGATGGTAACTCTTGCTGTCAGTTTTAGGCAGAAATTAGTCATCTAAGAGCAAAACAAAAGGAAAACAATAAAAACATGGCTATATAAAGTTTGATTACGTTGTCAAAGGCACATGTTGCAGCTTTACTTCCTGAGCGACAATTTAATCTTTATTGCAGGAAATACGCTAAAACATTTATGAATACAAAGCTCATGTTCTAAAGCAGGAGTGTCTCAGAATATCCCTGTAGGAGTTTGCCTTGTTCTTACATATGGATCTGAATCGGGAGGGATTTTTATGAGCAAGGAGTTTTACTACAGGATGAAGTGGTGTTTTCACAGATTGCAAATTGCTTATGAAATCCAAGCCTAACCCAAGGTTATCTTAAAAGTGCATGTGGCTTGAGACCTCTCTCAGAACAGGAAAGCAAGAGGAGCTGCAGGTCATGGCCACAACTCGAGCACTGTGGCTCTGGCCTGTCATTGCCTGCTGCTGAAAGGTTTATTAATCCCTTTTAAAAATTAACAAATCTAGGGTGATTTATTTTTGAAGCTAAGAAAGAACTTGAGTTTTCTAGTTGGATTGCTTCCACAGCTTAAGGCACAGCTGGTATTGTGGATCAGCACTGAGGGGACATTCTGACAGCATTTTGCAGTATTTCTTTTGGGAATAGTGTTCTTCAACAACCTTCAGGTAGAGTCTATTTGTATTATTGTCCATACAGTGTTTTAGAGTTCAGAAGTTCCTGCAGTAATTGAGGGCTAAACAGAGACCTGTCTCTCTCGTCATTCTATGTCACACTGCTCCAAACCTCAACAACCTCACTAATTTTGTTGTATATGCAAGGTACTGAAGGTTTATTTAATAACATAGAAAACTGCCTTTTCAGCACAGCATTCCTAATCATTGACTACAGATGCCTTTGTCTGGTTTAGCCACCATACGTTAATTCCAAGATACCTATTGTACCTTAAATCCTACTTTATGCTGGAATAAACTCCCTTGACAGTTGTGGAAGTTGCTCTTACTGACAGAAATCCTACAACTTGCACACGACTGCTCAAGCACTGCTCTGGTTTTGACTTCCCTCACCATACAAGAGGCCACCGTGCATTCCTGCACAGGTATTTTTCCTAACAGAGATGGTGGGAAGGAAAAAAATGGAGAAAATCTTTAAATTAAAATTGGAACAGGCACGTAATCATCCAAATGCAGGCTGTGGAGGCTTTATGGAAGGAATTAGAAGATCCATGCATTGTTACAGGTGATAACAGAGGGTTTGGACAGCACAGACGTGAGCTCTCAAAGACAAGTTCTCCAAATCTTGTATCATACAGTCTCAAACAGAAAGGAAGAAAATTACTACTTAAGACATTCTTCAAGATCTGATTGTAAGAAAGAAGTGTCTGAAATCTTGAAGGCAGAAAACAGCTTGAAGGGTGGTGATGAAACAGCATCAAAAATTACCATCAAGAAAGAGCATCAAACTCTGGAAAGGCAGGCTTTGATTCCTTCAGGACACCTGAAATACTGTCCCATATGCAGAGGCAGGTGGTGTTTCTTGGAAATCACCAGGAATCTGAACAACAATGCAGACACCCACATGCATGGCAGAAATCCTACACAAAGAAGTCACCAGGGCATCAGCAATCCTTGTTTTCACAAGTGCTGGAACAGATAAACTAGAATTCTGTATTTGCCTATTGCTAATTTTGTTTCCTCCTTCATCTTTACATGGCCCAGCTCTGTGACCTTTCCAGAGTAAATACGGGTGAAGGGAAAGAGCTGGTGTGACTGTTAAAGTGCCAGCTTTGTTCCCTTGATATCCAGGCTCAGTCATTAATCAAGAAGAGTCAAGCTGGTCCCTAATTACAAGCTCTCCAATCACCTCAAAAAAGAAAGCAGCACGCAAAACTAGGTCAAATAAATAAGAAGGAAATATGAAAAAAAAACCAGTACAAACACACAAACTGAGAAAGGCCAGAAAAATAATGTGCATGTAAAAAGCAACAACAAGTCAACCTTTGAGTGCTTCATTAATATGCAAGAGGAAATATTAGTTTTGATTCTCGGTGGGAAAGGGGGAGCAGTGATAGATGACCCTGTGAGGGCTGAAGTGACAGTACTTTTCTTTCTGCTTCAGCCCTGCCTAAAGAGGTCAGCGGGGAACAGATGGCCAACAACCGCCGGCACCGGTGCGGAGCCCGCAGATGACAACACTTCTCCCAGGGATTTCTCCCAGGGATTTCTCCCAGGGATTTCTCCCAGGGATTTCATGGGGCTCTGGCCAAGCTGGTGCCAGGGGCAGCAAAGCACCCACAGCCAGGCTGCTCCTGCCCCAGGATCTCTACCTCCACCACTGCAATGGTCCATTCTGGCTTCCTTCCCAAAGGGCTGCTGAATACAGCTCCAGGCAAGACACTCAAGATGTGTTTATAAGTTCCTTTTCCCAAAATTTGAGATGATCTGGCTTCTCAGGAAAACTCACATGAAATGGCAGGGAAGAAAATGAGATGGAGCTAAACATTTTGCTACGACTCCAAAGAGGAAATCAGGCCAGCGAAGTCAAGAACAGCTTAAAAATTCCCGAGAGAAATGGGATGTTTCCCCACTGGCTGGGCCTCCTGTCATTTACTACAGGAACAACCATGTCCAAAAGTCATTGCAGGTTACCTTAAAGCATGAGCAGGTGGATGGATGGCACTCTGGAAGAGCAGCAGATGGCAAAGACTGTGCATATAACTTAAAAAGGAAGAGAGAAAAACATCAGCAACAGCTAAAAAGGATTTGTGGAGGAGAAAAAAAGCCTGATTTTTTTTCTTACAGCATAGTCCCAGTTATTTTTGAAAGAGAAGCAACCAAACTACATAACTGGCTTTTCAATCCACATGGACATTTTTGTTAGTAAGAATATGATTGCTTTATTATTTAATAGTTTTAAGAAGTATTATTTAATAATTTTAAGGTACATAACAAAATGACAATAAAAACCCACAAAACCCCTCCCACAAGGCAGGGACCTGACTAGGAATTTTTGTTGCAGTGTGCCACATGTCCAGCAGCGAAATTTTTATTAATCACTTTGCTGCTGGAAAAATGTGTCCACTTACTTAGTTTCCAGAATATATCAAGTCATAGCGCTCCAAAACAATTAAGGAGGGACAATATTCAGAACACCCTGATGAACTCAAAATGCAGAAAAAAGGCAGGGAATCAGTGAGAAAAAGTGCAGGGTACCAAGTTTGGCAGGAAAAATCCTATATAAATACAGCATACAGAACAAGTGGCAGAACACCAGTTTTGGGGAGGAAAAAAAGCAGGTGCTACAGCAGATTTCACTCCAAAGGCAAAGCAACGTCACAGATGGTCAAAAATTCAGCAGCTACTGCGCTGTGTCCAGTTTGGGACTATCTACAGCAAGAGAGACACAGGTTAGCTGGAGAGAGCACAGAAAACAGCACCAAGGAAAACAAAAAAAGCACAGGCCCTTGGAAAAAACCTCAGACTTGAATTCACTTAATCTAAAGAGATGGCAACCCTGCTATTCAAAAAGGTGTTAAAGACAGAGGTAGAGAAGCGTACAGTAAAACCTTTCTCCTTCAGCTGTGCAAAGTTGCACTGAATTTAAATTGCAACAAAGAAGATTTGGATTAGGCGTAAAGAAAAATCCTCCACACTGAAGCATTTTAAAAACCCTCAACATTAAAATGTATACCAAGTCTTTATAAATATACATTTGGAGAAGAAAAGAGGAAAAAACACAAGAAGAAAAAGATTTATTTTTTACGAAGCAACACTGATAACAAGGCCACATCGAATCTTAGACACAAAAACAATTCGACAGGGAACTGGAGGCCTCTACAAAGTGAAATCCTACAATCTCCTTTCCAGGGAATTAGTGGGGGGAGAGCCCCCAGACACGCCACTGTGGACAAGATAAGTCTATGGAACAGTTACATGTTCAGTTGTGAGCACACAGCTTGAAACTGCACCCTGTAATTTGAAAGTCCGGGTGCAAAATTTGTTCCTGTGGGGAGTCATAAATGAAATTCAATGAGAGTTTTTGTTTGACCTCACTTTCCAATTATGTCTCTGTCCTGCAATTAACTCTCCTTAATAGATTATTTGCCTTGACAGGGGATTCCTTTCTCTGAAATATCAAGATATCATCCATTGCTCACAGATATGGGTTGGGACCTTGATACCTCCAGTTTCTGGTGAACTTATCTTGAAGTGTGTAACAGAAAACTGATCACCTGAACAGGGGCAGCAGCTGGATTCCTGCAGTCACTTCAAAATTCCACCAAATTTGGAGTTTCTGCAGCAGCAGAGTGTGGCTGCCATTCTAAACCAACTGAGAACATTACAGCATTAGCTGAGAATATGGTGTGAAAAGCAACATATTCAATTAAAAATGGTGAAACCAGAGGCAGATTTTAGGTTGTCCAAGAGATTAAATTAATCATCCTGCTCCTACAACCTGTAAAATAGAAATTCCAGGATCAGAAAGAGCTTCTGTGTTCAATGCTCTGTTTCAAGGCTGTGTTTCCAGCAGTAGCACGCAGTGTTTCCAAGATAACACTTTGGAATATTGGTTGAAGAGCAATAAAATCATGGCAGGACCCCAGGAGAGAAAAGGAGAATTCCAGCTGGTGTGTGCTACAGGACCTGGGCTCCCACTGGAATTTTCCAGTTCACCCAGTGTTAACTTATTGTGACCCTCCTTTATGTACACATAACGTAAATAACCACTCAAGCAGATTAGATTAGAACAAAAATAAAGCAGAACAGGCAGTTACTATAATTCATTTCATGATATTTTTCAAAAGCACACTGACCTGGCCTTGTTTTAGCTTCTACTGGTCATTATCAATGACTAGAAGAGGGGGGAAATCCCAGAAAAGAAAAAGTTTTATAAACTAAGGATGCAGATGAACTACGACTGGTAAGCCACAAGTTTGAAGAGCCCATATTTTTGAGCACTGCCAAGTCCTAGCAAATGTTTGCAGGGCTTGGAGTTTTTGTTTTTCATCTAGAGACTTCCTTTTGGTTTTTTTTAACACTCCAGTTTCTCCTGGTGTGCTAGCTCAGAGGGATGGGTACTGATGAAAGCACTGGAGTGTAACCAGGAATGTTTCAGATGTGTGTTACCCCTTCTTTACGCAGTAGTGCACACCAGAGTGCATCTGCAGAGCAAAACTGTCACTGCAGAGGATTTCCTATTCACACCATCCTTGTTTCACGTGGAGCCTGGCTCCAGTCTGCTCCCATGCAGCAGGAAAGCATTAACTGCACCCTTGGAACTCATCATCCAGCGACGTTTTATTTAAAAGGAATCTGATAACTGCACTCCAAGACACATGATGCCAATCAAAGCACAGCAAGTGAGGACAATCACTTGATCAATCATGGAAGTTCCAATCCAAATGAAGAGATTCATGTAGATAATCCCACAGGGATGGCACCACACAGGTACATCCCTTCTCCTGTGAAGGTGTTGCTCTCCACAGTGCAGGCCTATTAGTGTACATACAAGTTCCAACATAGGGCAGCTTAAGGAGTTAGTAGGTAAATCTAGGCATGGGCTAAAACACTGTACACCAAACCTCACTCATTTATGCATTTCAGGCATGAACCACACCAGAATTTGCTCTGTCAATCTGCTGACAACACCCCAGCAGAGTTTAAGTACCCCACCATGGGCACCACTCAGGCTATGCACAGACCAAGAGAAAAAAAGCCGCACACCCAAAAGAAAAGCTTGCACTAAATTCGTCACTCAAAGCAGTCTACAAACAGCAAGAAACATGCTATGAAAAACAACTCTCCTCCCCCAGCAAACACAGACTGATGGAAAAATTAAGCTACACACTGTGAAGAGTGCAGATAACCAGATTTACTTTCCCAGCACTGCCTCCCTTCCAGGCCTGATGATAGTTACCAGCAGTTGATCTGGCATCTGCTCCACGGCTCGTCCCCAGTCTTCCTGGGACATAATGCACAAAGGAAAGCAGCTTTGGAATCCAGCAGCTCAGCAAGAGCACAGCATGTTTGTCTCTCCAGATACTGTTGGCTATTTTAGTTTCTGTAAATACTTCAGAAGATGAGAGCCCTGTGCCAGTCCCCCTCACTGACCAAGTGTCACCCTTTAGCTGACCCAGGAGCAGAAGCAACCCACGGACAAGCTGCTGGCTCTATTTAGCTGAACTCCAAGAACACTTTAGAGGAGCACTGCTTCCCGGGGCAGCTGCACAAGGATACTGCAATGCAGGAGGCCAGGAAATTGGAACAGGAGCAGCAGCTCCACAGGATGTTTTGCCACACAGGCTCAGAGCTGACCACTCCCAGGGAAGGAGGCTGGTGGAGCCAGTCAGTCACCTGTCATCCTGGAGGGACAATGGGGTCAGGAGGGACAGGCCACAGCTGGGAGCACTGTGCAGTAAACCTTCAGAGCTCTCCAGCAAACACAGCTAAGCCTTTAGGCTGCACTGTTGAAAAAAACAACTGAAAAGCAAGTTTGTGTAACTACAATGATGCACCGTTTTCCCTGTAGGGACTTCCAACACACTTAATCCTCCTTTCCCCCTTCCATCACAGTTAGGTGCCAGTACTCCATTTTTTCTGAGCCCATCACTCTGTCAGCAGCAGGTGAAAGCCCAGTGAACTTATTTATTGCCAGAGCTGAAGATCAGGTTGGTGCTCTCACACAGGCAGGGCTGGACAACACAACCTAGAGCATCAAAAAGTAGCAAACAGAATTTACCCTGAAGATAGGCATGTTTATGGTGCTACTCTTGTGCTTATTGTGGGAATAAGGTGGTGCTGACATCTCCAGCAAAAGACCCCCAGCTTACAGCAGCCACAGGCACGCAGGTCCATCGAGTGTCCATGTTCATAAGTGGTTCCAGTGCTTAAGATTAAACAGGCCCAGGAAGGTGAGCAACATCTCTCCTTAGGCAGAATTCCTGCCACAGGCACAGTGGAAAAATGCACACACACTGCCCTCATTCCTACCCACAGGCAGGGAAACCGTACCAGGCATGTCCAAGAATAACACCAACACACACCAGCAGGACAGTGAGGAGCAGCAGTGACCAGACACACACGTGTCCATCGACTGAATACTCATCTGCCCATCTGAGATAACCTAAGGTCCCCTCCAGCCTGGGCTTTCCCGTGATATTAAAATAATTTCCTAGATGTGTGGCTGAAGCTGTAAAAGCCAATCTCTAGGAAGACAGAGGGTGGGCCTCTGCTATCACAGCACTGAGATCTCCAGATGTCACCTCAGGAGGCACAAGTGGTGGAAGACTGCTGCAGCTCCGACTCCAGGAAGCTCGTAGAAAGACCTGGATGGGGGAACCAAAGGACAGCAGCCTCACAGGGAAGGGGTGTCTGGAGATCTACAATCAGAAAAAAATAAAGACACTGTTCCTCATGCTGTAGAACCCTGGGTGGGAAGGATGAGGTGCTCCCTCTCCACACCACAACCCACACTCACTGCCTTGGGAGGCTGAAGTCCCTCTGTGCTGTGTCACCTCGTCATACCTGCTCCCACATGGACAGGTAAGATGAACGCACAGCTCCTGACACAACAAGGCAAAACAAGATGAAAAAGGGAAAAGAGATGTCAAAAGAACTCCTTGTCTTAGAAACCAAAAGGGAAATACACTTAAAGCAAGTATGATGGAGATGTAAGTTTTTGTAAGATGTTTATTCTTTTAGAAGATCTAAGAATACACAAACCCATAATTTCCTTCTTCTGCATTTTTAAATTTGCTGAGTGAGCTCATTGAACATTCAAGCTGTTGTCTTCAAGTTTTCCAAATACCATTCTATTTAAAGGCACTGTGAATAGGGAATTCAATTTATCAAATGAATGAAAGAAGAATTCTTAGCAGGAACCCTGGTGAGCTAATCAAGAGTCACAATAAAATGTCAGGGGTCCTGGAATTCTCGGCAGGAGGTTAACACCAAATTTGATCCCAGTCAAGGAAGACAAAACACACTATAGACTAACAAACTGTTCTAAAAGTTGTGCACTGCAAATTCGTGAAAGTTTAAACACAAATGAAGAAAATCTACTTGGTTTGTGCACTTTATACACTCCTAGTATTTCACTACAAAAATCAAAACACGCTGTTCACCATAATCACGTCATTTAACTTAAAGAAAATACTTTTTGAAGCTTTTAATACATTTTGAAGCTTTTTTGTTCCACTGCATCTTCAGTTGCAAGGCTGTTTTGAAAATTAAGACAGCAAGATAATTTGAGTAAGATAAGAAACAATTACTCTGTACCTATCTTTAGGCTGGAAACTGGATTCAGTTAAAGATTTATCCTATGATCCAAAATGAAGGAAATAGCATAATCCATGCTAGCACCTTTCCTTCCACAAACCTACCAGAGTTTAAAAGATTAGCTCTGCAGTGCTGAAAGTGTAAGCCTTAAAACTTGATGAACTTAATGGAAATAAACTTCTCTGTTCTTCCTCTTCACTTTCCATAGTAAAAGCATGAATTAGAATATCAGACCCAGCATCAGAATGGGCCATCATCCATTTTTCAACTTAGCAAATGAATAGCAGCTCCATGGGGGAGGAGAGACAGGGTGGGGGAGAGATGGGGAAAGGAAATAGCCATTAATGATCTTCCAGGACAGGAAAACTAGTTGCAGTAAATACCACTTTGGAAATCAATTTATGGTCAATTATGATCTTAGTAGTAACTATTTTATGCCTTCATTTAGTGCATGAAATGCCCAGGGGAGCAAATATTCTCAGAAATATATCCAATATGTCTCCAAGTATGTTATCTGATCAGTAGATGCAGACAGAATTCCAGAAAGAGCAGCTTTTGCTTGTCTGGATGCTGACTGAGGGATGGGGGAGGATGGAAGCACAATTTCAGTGCAGCTGGACCATCAGTGTTGCAATATCACCCAGATAAAATAGATTATATCTATCAGTCTGGGTTGTTGGCTTCAAAAGCGATGAATTTTGTCATCACTGCAGTATTTTACCTAGAAATTTGTGAGGCACATTTCATTCTTACAAATGTAAGAATAAATTAAAGTTGAGTGTCTTTTTTTAAGCAAATCATTATGTAAACATCCATCCACTAAGCCAACCACTGCTTTATTCAATTATTACACGTAAATGCGGTAGCAGAGTATAAAGACTAACATTTCTAATGCACTGTTGGTGTAATGAGACTTATTCAGACCATTCTTTTCTCAAGTGAAGGAGTTGAGTTCTATGCGATTGATTAGAAGAATAGAAATAGTAAAAAATACACATTCACCAAGCTCCACTAATTCCCAGATAATAAATCTTTCACCTGAAACAGTGCTATTTATATTGAGACTCTGCTCCTTAATAGCAGCAGTTCTATTACTCTGAGAGACCAAATTTAGCTCCACACCTGGATCAAACACGTTTTATCATAATCATACTAGAAAACATTAAATAGCATTTCGTTTGCTACCACTAGGCTCTCCTCCTTCCTTATCAGAGGATCCTGCATCTTCCATATTAATTTATTTTTGAAAGATTCAGGATAAACGAATACTTCATTTTAATTTACATGAGCAAAGAGAAACCAAATAATTTCATAGGCAAGAAGATGTGAACAGCACACGTATGCCAACAGGTTATTTTTAACTAAGAGCAATTTCTTCCGCATCACAAAACAGGAATGAGGCACAGTACTGAACAATTCCAGCATTCCAGCCATGACAGCATAAGGAGATAAGGATGATTAGATTTGCAGAGATGGAGCATCTTTTGTAAGAGAAAGAATTTCAAGTGGGGCACCCATTTTAAAGCTGACGATGTGGTAAAAATTCAGACAACACAAACACTGGAAGCAATTCTCCTCCATTAAGTAAGTTTGTGTACCTGGTAAGTACAATTAAAAACACTGAGGGGAGAGGAAAGTTGAGACCTGCAGATCGACAGAATGATGATAGCAGAGGGATAATGAGGAATCCTGCTCCTGACTTTGGTAATACATTTGTGTAAAGAGACCTACTTGATTTACACACACCCCCCATTAGGTTATGCCCGCAGTGCTACCAAAGTTTTCAGCTTCGTATTTCATGTGCAGGATCATCCTCAAGGCTACTGTGAACATATGCTGAGTTCAAGCAAAAACATTACAAACACCACCAAGACCACCTTCTATGGTCTATTAATGATCTTGTAGGAACACAGGAAAATGGCAGTCAACACATTATGCATCTGTACAGCTGATTTTTTTTTCCCTTGGCATTCTCCCTGAAATGCTCCTTTTTTCTAGAATGGTTTGTGTTAAAGCACTGGGCTGATGCTCTTTTGTTTACCAGTAACCAGCTACTGTTTAAAAACAAGGATCTCCATTGTCAGCACCAATGAATGACGTGAGCATCAGCCATGAAAACGCTTTGGAATTCTGAAGAACTGAAAGACCTGAGAGTTGGAGGCTTGAGCAGGACTGAAACGGGACTGACACAACACAGATATCTGGCTGAGCTTAAAATAGCTTGGCAGAAGTCAGCCTGGACTAACAATTGATCTGTGGACATACTGACCACCCAGAACGCATCCAAGCCGGCAAGCGCTCCCCATCCCTCCACCAAAACAAAAAGCTCTCCCACTTCCCATCAGGAAGCCTTGGAAATGCAGGATGAGAGAGAAGACTGTACACTTTGTGCATACAGAACACAGGAAGGGAAGAAAGGAACAGGAAGGAAAACAGCATATCTAAGACAAATCAGGTAATGCCATTCTAAGAGAATGGCAAGACCATAACACTCTGAAGTGAAGGCAGCACTACCATCCCTTCAGAAAATCAGCACAGGAAAACATGCACAGACTCCATGAACAAGAAGCTGGGGGAAGAGAAGCAAAGGGAGGAATGGATCTCCCTCCAAAAACACCCATGGGCAGCCACTAAACATAGCCCAGGGTGGTTGTTTTCCTTGCAGTGGAAGGGGGGTGGCTGTTATCTTTTCCTAAATGAGCCTATAGCTGGTAGCTGCATGATAACTATTTTGAGATATATAAACATATTTTTCTCTGGGGCTTAATTACCACAAAGGATGCCAACCAATTTGACAAGTCAATTTTTCTCTCTAATAAAAAATAAACAAAAACCCTGAAAAACCTCCATGTCCAGAAATGCAGAGCTTAAAAACCAGCCCAAACATCCAAGGGATAAATATTAGATATTTTCAAAACAAAGCAATAAGCAATTGTTACCATTTCTCATAACCGAGCTCCTAAAACGTAGAAGTTCTGGACTGAGACCGAAGTAAATGTACATCTAGTTTGCAATTTTTTAAATAGCTGTACAATTCAAACCCCAGAAAAAGCAGGCTGCAGATAGCTGTTTATTACAAATGACTTCCACCTCCTCCACAGCCCTCAAAGGCAAACTATAAAGCTGTGTGCAAAGCCAGACAATCTGGGCACCCAGCCATAAACCATCACTGCTGCAGCACAGATAACTGTTCTCGCTCTCAGCCATCCTTGGCTGCAAACCCACGGGGAAGAGCTCCAGAAACCAGACCTCAGGACCGTCAGGGCTTCTAATATTTTATGAACCTAAATTACAACTACGTTCAAGACCTCAGTGCTGAAAAATTACAGCTCTGATTCACACCCAGGGTTGAGACCAAAACTCACACACATTTGCCTGGTACCCTGAACCTTGAGATGCAAGAACAGCCAGTTATTTTACAGCTGCCTTCAATGACAGAAGCCTTTTTATTGGGAGGATGAGAGAGACATGCTACTCTTCAAAAAAAAAAAAAGACAAAAGAATCAGATGCATATTTTAGAGTAGTCCTGCATTTTCCACCATCTTTGACACGACCTCAAAGAGCACAGTGACTGTTCTGTGCAAGAATAGGCAGTTTGTTTATCATCAAATCCAGACATTTTTATCTTGGGCAGGAGATTTTAAAACATATTAGTGACAAGGTAGGAAGGTGCACAAATGAAGTTTCAAAAAACACAGTTGTAACTGTATTTGGGATTCCACAGTGAAGTTAACCATGATTAAGTAATGATAAAAATAAACCTAAGTATATCTACTTCTGGCATTTAAGATGTACAACTTAGCCATGCTTTCAGTTGACAGTTTTCCTGACTAGCAGATTCCTAAAGGGAGATCAAATAATACTTTGATTCCTCTGCTTTCATACATTAAGAATAACCATCTTTCATTTTACCAACAGCATTTGCCAGTGAAGAGACAGCGCAGAGCACATAGATCATTTAGTAATGCAATTTACTGTCACTTCTAGATCATCTCCCCATTCAATAAAGTATACTTCTCTTCTAAACACTATTTGCCCTGGCTGATATCTTCATAATACAGCTGAAAACCTCAAGCCATTATCACTAGAAGGCATCAGCTGATCCTAAATTGGCTAGACTGCAGCGTCACAGGCATTTAAGAGGTTTCCTTATCATTCATCTTTAATACTGAGGGATCGACACACTCCTACCTGCAGCTTCTAGGCCACGGGGAAACCTTCTAATGGTATTACCATTATCTTGTAATCTGAATTTTAAACAATTAAAACAATAGCACTTTTGTGTTGCAGGTCTCTACTGTTACCAAAGATGATACATTTTTCATCAGTTGTCATGTTCAAAGTCTTACATAAAGCACTGATTTTTTAAAAAAAGCAGAAATATGCACTCTGCATTGAAGCTGCTGAACCTTCAAAGAGAAGCGGCATTGTAACAAGGCACTTAAATTCAAGTCATCAAGAGAGACCATTGAGTTTAGTCAGAAAAGGTTTGGTCATTTTATTTTAAATCGCCAGTTCTTTCAGTCAATACGATCTGGCAATTCTTTCCAAATGAAAGCCTCTTTTTACTGAAGCAGGGGATGGCTCCACCCCTGACCTCCTCCTTCGGCTTGTTTTGGAAAGGGGCCAGATGACAGCATTTGGAAAAGCGCATGTTTATCTCGGCGAGGCCAGCTGCTAAGTTAACATATTACCCGTTCCCACATCCCCCGCTCTTGGTTAAGTCTTCACAGCTAAAACTGAAAGTAAACGCTGCCATTGGGCTTTTAGTAAATGTAACAGGAAAGAGAAAAGGAGCCTCCACGGCATGGTGCATCTGAACGGGCTGCAGAAGTGCAGGTCATTTTCAGTGAACAGCAGGCTGTAACTCTGCCACTAAAATTCCTGGCCTTTCTTAATGAAGTGAATGAAAAACTGAAAAATAAGCGGTTTTATTTCTTGACTAATTTAAAGCTATGCTTTCCGTAAGACTGCCACTCAGCAAGAGTTTGCTCCACTACACAAGGAAATTATAAGCCCTTGCTTGACAAAACCTTTCACTTTATCTTGTTTTATTGTTAGTCCATACTTGGCAAGGTACGGAACATGGGAGCTTTGAGAACTTCATCAAAGAATCTTCAGATTACAAATAGTCTTATGCGCAGTTACGTTTTTCTCATTTTAAAGAAAATTTAATCTCATTATTTTCAGTCTTAAAAATCTCTTTCAAGCAAAAAGAGTACAGAATTACCTTACTTCTCTCAAACATCAGTGAAAGAGCTCAACGTATCAAAAAGCAGAGTGTTATCTTACTAGAAAAGACAAATCGTGGAAAAGAAACCAGAAATTAAGGCAGAGGCGGGTTTTCAGTGCTCCCAGCAAGGTCCAGCAGGCTTTGCAATGGGCAAACCCATCCATTTACAGGTGATCAGAGACAGATTTTGGAAGAAGCCAAGATGCCATGGCTGAAGGTGAACCTCCAAGTCTTCAAATGGTTTTTAGCCCAAAGGCAGTGTCCCAGAGCAAACTCCACTCTGCTGTGGCCAGCGGGGGAAATGGCAGAGCCCAAGGCTGCCCACAAGGACATTCCCAGGCACTGGGACTGACGCCTTCCACCACTGACAGCTCCAAAATAATCCATGTGCTGGAAAGCTGATGTACAGCACACACAAACCACCCGTGTGTAACACAACAGTTCGTAGTCTGATGGATACCCAGACTTAAATCTGTCGTTATGGGAATCCACACATAAAACATTAATATATCCAAAATACATCCTGCTGCAATCCAGAGGAACTTTCAATAAAAAGGAGAGCTTTTTTCATTGCTACAAACAAAACCTTTAGACAAAAGTATCAAATATTGCCTAAAATATAGCCCCTACTAATACCGATCCCTCTCGCCCTGGAGCAAGTCCTGGCTGCAGCAGTTTTCCCTATGGCAGCACCTGTTCTCCGGGGGCTGGACTGTAATGAACCTTCCTCAGGAAGCCAGGCAGATCACTTCCAAACAGAAATGATCCGTTCCCCTTTGAAGATAAAGCCACACAAGGCATTATTACACTACTGCTGGTGCCCTTAAGCACTGATTTTCCCTAAAAAAAGTTCAAAGTAGTCTCATTTACTACAGCTTTTTTTTTCACAGACTGAGTCCCGGGCTCGCAAGCAGCCAGGTTAGGTTATCCACCAGCTGGGCTTCTGCAATCTCACCCAAGAAGCACCACAGTGCTACCCAGGGCAGACCGAGCTCAAAGAGGCTGGAGCAGTTTCCTCACTGGGGTATCCAGAGCTGACACTGATGCTTACACGTTCTGGAAAGAATTCCAGAAGCCACAGCAAGGACGCCAGCGCATCCGATGGCTGTTCCTCAGCGCACCATTTTGAGCTCACAAATAACACACAGCAGCAGCCAGCCAGACATCCCAGGGATTCCTGACCCCGAGGAACCGCGGCTGTGGGAAACTCTGTGATGTGCTACACACAGGTTGCATCCACTGCAAGTCACCTCCTATTTCCTTGGAAAACACCAGGGGAAGCAGTGAGAACCTGTGTGTACCTTCCCACCACCTTCTCGAAATTATTATTTAAAAAAATGTAATATCCGAGAGGAAACTCCATTTAAATTTTCAGTCGTCGGGGAATCCAAAAAAAAAACCCACCCACCGCAGCGAACGAGGGCAGGATTTGGAAGCCATGCCTCGCTCTCCCAGTGCATCCGGCAGCAGTGCAGATGTTCTCCTGCTCCTCAGCTCTGGCATTGTCCTCAGGTCCACAGCACCACCGACACCCACCTGATTTAAAGCTCTGCACCACCGGCCAGCCCAGTAACAGCGGGATTTATTGGAATTTTAATTACCTTAACCGGCCTAATGTCCACAGCAAATTTCTGTACATAAATTAGCATAATTCGCCAGATACATACATATGCAAACGAGAGGGAAAAATATGCAACAGACACGGGTATGACGTCCCAAAGATTATTTCTAAATTTAAACTGGCTGTTAGAATAATTGAATAAATCTCTTCGCGCAGATACACTCGAGTTGTAGCAGAAAATAAACTAGCCACAAAGACCTGCAGTATTATTTTTAATGGGAAAAGAGGGGGGAAAACCCAATTGAGTTCAATAAATCCCATAATTGAACCTTCAACTAATTACATATTAAGAAGATTAACCTTTGACACAAACTTGTGATACAAACAAAGAAGCCTCGAACAATTAATAAACTTCCAGTGTTTTAAGATTTCTCAGGTTAACAACTGAGCCCTCCCCATTTTCCTCCCCTTCTGCGCCGCAGTTAAAGGAATAAACTCTGTTTAATATTCTCTCTCCCCCTGGACATTCCAAGTTTAGACGAAGATCTCTCTGTGAATACTCAGGAGAAAATTACTGCGGATCCCCACAACCTCATTAAGCGGGGGGGAAGAGAGAAAATAACCCAGATCTAAGTATTTTAACATTTAAGAGAAAGCAGCCATGAAGGACAAAGCTGGAGCTCATGTGCTCGCCCACAGGGCAGCACTGCTGGCCATGCCTACAATTTCCAACCCTGGGATCATCTCCTGCCCGCTCTGCGATAATTTTCACACGTGTAAGTTCTAAAGCAAGAGCACACGGTCATGCCTTGCAGCACAAGCTGCCTTCATGTCATGTCTGAGTGGCACAACATGCTGGCAAATGGCACTTTCTGCTCGCTGTTCGGGGCAAAACCGCGATTCCGGACAGGGAAAAAATACGGAATTAATTTTACCATTAAAAAAAATCCGGAGGTTGTTCACATATTTTAAAAGTCGTATAAACATAAAATGGATTTTGAAATGTTTTGGGGTGTTTCTTGCTTCGCTGACTAATAAGCAGTTTAAAAATAATAATAATCTAGTTTAGACTTATGCAAAAGGAGGAATGCATCGGCTTTGCAGGTCTCTTCCCCCTGCTAACTTCTACCGTGCCTGCATTAAAAGGCTCTTACCCCTTCTTACCTTTTAGTCTTTTCTTTACGGGGCTCTTTGGCAGCTTTCGAGTCAGTCTTGCTGTAAGGAAACAAGTGACTATTTTGTCTATCGTGTAGGGGTCTTTCTGACGTGTTCCTTTCTTATTTTAAATTTTTTTTTTAATTTTTTGTAAGTGTACCCGTAATTTCACGAATATGAATACGAAAAAAATCTCACACGGCCAAAAAAAATTAAGTTTGTTGTTGTCGTCGTCGTTTGTTTGCCCCCCTCAGGGAAAAAAAAAAAGTCTGCCACAGAGGAGATGAAAAAAAAACCCAACAGATCAACAGGAAAACACTATCCAAGTAGAAAAGCAAAGAGCTTCAGTGTTATCCAGCCCAGAGAAGTGCAGCAAAAGCAGGTCCAATTCCAAAACAAGCTTTTGATTTCCAGTGAAGCAAAAAAAAAAGAAAAAAAACAACAAAAAAATAACCAAGACCAAGAAACCAAGTCAAAATACACGTTCAAGTCCCCAGCTAAATTTTTGCACGAGTGTGTCTTAAGTACAAGTTCACTTTTATGTGTTGCAGCAAAACCCACGAAAAGCCAAGATTTGGAGTTGATCGGGATGAGTTCTCGTGTGTGTGTCTTGATGGGTTCTCAGTCCACATGGAGGAGCATCTGAGGGTTTTTCAAAAAGTGCAAATCAAAAAAGAGAAACTGGGATCCAGAAAAGAGTTTTAAGATGGATCCCCCCTTCAAAATAAAAGGAGGAGGGGGAAAAACAAAATAAAACACCACCGCGGAGGCACGGGGGGATGCGGAGTCTCACATGGGGCTGCGGACAGGAGGAGGATCCCGCCGGGAGGTCCGGGGGGGCGGAGGATCCAGCGGTGTCTCTGCGAGGGGAGGAGGGTCCGCGGCTCCGCAGGGACCCCGCGGGCGATCCGGGGCGGGAGGAGGATCCAGCAGCCGCTCCCGCAGGAAGGAGCGAGCGCGGGGAGGGGATCCGGGGAGGAGGATCCAGCAAAGTCTTTCACGGAGGGAGGAGGGAGCGGGGAAACCCGACAGTCTGTGTGCCTGGCTCGCAGCGGAATCCGCGGGCAGGCGGGGTGTGGGGGGGGGATCCCGCGGCTCTCTCCGTGTCCTCCGCAGGGATCCGGCAGGGACCCGTGTGGGCGGCGGGAGGAGCTGGGACCCGGGGGTCGGCGGGGAGCGGGGCAGCCGAGGCGGCGGCGTGTCCCCGGGGAGCCGCAGCAGCGCCTCGGGCAGGGTCGGTCGGTCCGCCGGGGTGCTGAGGGGGAGGGGGGGACGCAGCGCCGCTCGCCGTCTCTCCCGCTCGCTCTCGCCTCGTCCGCTCGCAGGGCAGGCGGTGCCGGACTCAGTGCTGCCGGGCCAGTCCCCCGCTCCTCCGCGCCGCCGCCGCTGCCGCCGGTGCCGCCCTGGGGAGCAGAGGAGCCGCTGCCGCCGCTGCCGCCGCCGCGGCCATTTTGTCGCTGACTGACAGAGCCCCGCCAGGCAGCGCGAGACCGCGGGGCGGTTCCGCGCGCGCCCCCTCCCGCGCTGGCCGCGAACAGGAAGTGCCGCGCTCCCCCCCTGCCCTCCCCGGCTCTCTGGCCACGTGACGCGGGCGGGACGGGGGAGCCCCCGCCGATATGCAAATGAGCGCGGCGGCCGCGGCCAAACAGCGGCGAGGCCGCGCGCCGCGGACCACGCCCCCTACTCCTTCCGCCCCTCCCGCCCCCGCCGCGCGCGCAGCCCGCGCCCCGCGGGGGGAGGGGGGGAGGGCAGTGCTCCCCCCATCCCAAAGTGGTGCAGAGAGGTCACCCTCACCCCGGGCAAATGCATGTCGGTGCTTTCACACACACACACACACACACACACACACCACCCACCCCCCGCCGACGGCAGGGGCGAACGGCAATTCACCCTTCTCTCGCAAATCCCCTCCTCCGTGGGTGGGGGGAGAGAGGGCGAGAGAGATGTGTCCCCCCAAAGGGGTGTAGAGGGGCCGTGCACCCCCCGGAAGGGGTGTAAAAGGGCTTCACACACACACCCGTGCATTTGGGCATATGGGCGTCAGAGCTTTCACCCCTCCGTCGGACACCCTCGCAAGGAGGTGTGGGGGGGAAGAGCTGTGCCCCCGCCCCCCAGCGGTACAGAGGGCCTTCACCCCCACCCCCGTGCAAATGGGTGTCGGTGCATTCACACACACACCCCCACACACCGGGCAAACGGCATTAGAAAACGGCATTAGATGCATTCACCCCATCCTCACAACGCCTGGTGATGGGGGTGGTAGGAGACCTGTACCCCGCCAAAGGGGTATCAAGGGGTGCAAAGGGGCTCCCCCCTCCACCCCGTGCAAAGGAGGGGTCGATGCCTTCACCCCTCCTCACACACCTCCGCGGGTTGGGGCTCTGCGGGGGTTGGTCCAGGCATGGAAAGGAGGCTTAAACACATTCCTGCTGCACCTCGAGTTGCCAAGAGCTCCCTCCCCTCCTGTTTCTGAGAGCATCCCCTGCCTTAAACATCCATCCCTCTGGATACACGCGTACCCTGACATGTGTAGTGTGCGTGGCTGTGCGTGTCCGAGCACGTACAGCCAGGCATAGGTGTGCACAGAGGTGTGAGCACACACCTGCAGGGACACACCCGGGTTACACTCTGGGGGTATCCATGAACATGGCCCAGCCCTCCAGGACACCTTCCCGCACAGCCCTGCTGGGCTCTTGGCCATCAGAGGAGATCCCCGTCCTACCCAGGTACCTCCAAAATAATTCCTGTATTTTAAACGCACCCGTGGCTGAGCAAGCTCGGGGAGCCGTCGGGAATTGGGCACGTCAGGGAGGAGAGATGGAAACGTTTCAGAGCAGTAGCAGTTGACTTGTCCCCCACAATAACCACATTAACTCTTTCTGTCAGGAGAAAGTCAGGATCTGGGCTCAAAATACCACAGGAAGAGTGGAATGCAAAATATAAGTCAATTTTTGTCGAAAGTTGTTGTGTCTGGGTGTTTCAGCAGATCTCCGGTTCTCTCTCCTCTCCCGTTTCCTCTCCCCATTCTGCAGCGAACGTTTTGGGAACTGCAAGGAAATCCAGAGCCTGAATCTTTCTTTGCTCGGGCCGTTCCACTTAAATCTGAATGGAGCACGGGTTACAGAGCAGGGCTGTTGCTGCTGCCGGTGGGATGGCAACCACAGCGGGGGATTTGGGGTGAAAGAAGCACTGTCCCTGTATCATTCCCCTCGGCTTTTGTGATGCCGGCTCCAAAGCCACCCTGTGCCAGCCCCTGGGCAAACGACGCCAGGAGCCCGGAGCCCCTTGACCACTGGAGGGAGCCCATATTGTGCCAGAATGCAGCAGAAACGCTGCGGGCAAGACAAAAAAACCCCTAAAATATGAAATATCAAATCATTGTAGTCAGAACAAAGTGTCTTCTCCAGGTCAGACCGTGATCTATAGCAATGCAAAATGTTATAAAAATCAGATTTAAATGTCCCATTGTACTTCAGCAGCACAAAGAAGAGAAAGAATTATTAAGAGCAAGGCTCTTTTTTTCCCCTCCCCATATTTTGAATGTCAGTCTGGCACCTTTCACCGGGAGTGAATTCATATGCCAGGATGGTGGCAGACCTGACTTGGAGGGAAAATGCCCTTATGTCATCCCAAGGGCCAGCTCAGCTTCCCCTCACTCTCCTTACTTAAATGTAGGTCAGCACCTATAGACTTCTTCCCAACCTGCCCGGGAGCTGCAGCAGCTCACCACTGCTGCTTTCCAAGGAGATTTGGCTCTCCTGATAAGCCAGCCACTCCAGAGGCAGAGCAGAAGAGGCCACATGCCATGCTTATGGCACAACATCCTCGTCATGCGCCTACAGGAGGCTGCCCTGCACCAAAAACTCTGCTTGGCAATTGTGCCAAGGAATGTTCCTGGTTCCCTAAATTACATGTTGTGAATGTTGAAATATTTGTAATTCAGAACACACTTTTAACACACAAATATTTTCTGGCTTTGCAGAGTGATGCCAAGTTGCTGGAGACCCTGAAATGTCAAAATGGAATAAAACTGAAAGTGATTTGTGTACTAATCTGTTTTCTTGGCCATGGAGAAATTACCATCAAAAGCATGATATAACCACAGCCCCACAGACACAGAGAGCCCGTTGTGTTTGACACCCCTGTTCTAAAATACTGTCCTTAATGGATAAAAACACATTCTAGTAAGCTTTTCCTGTCTTACCTGAGCTCTTTTACCATTGAATACAGGGCTTTACCCAATGTAATTTTGATTTTTCCCCCCCTGCTTTGGTCTCCCACTGGGGTTTTGCCCTCCCGCTGCCCAGATTGTTCTCCTTGGGGGCTTGCACAGATCCGTGTGGGTTTGCCCCCCCAGCACCGTGAGCTGAGGCTCTGTAGCAGCTGGTGGCTGCTGTCACCACGCATGGTACATCTGTCCCCTAAGTGCCCCTCAGCCTGAGCTGACAGGACCCTGGCAGGGCACAGGCTACTCCTCGAGCTGTGTTTTCCCAGAGCTGCTCCAGCACAGGAGCCATCGCTCCGGGTGGCCACTGCTGCCTGTGAAGCCTCCCCTTCCCCCCAGCGCTCAGGTAGTGGCTTTTTGTCACACGTGAGTAAGAACAGATGTGAGCTGGTGCGATGGGGAGGAAAAGGGACAGATGATGCCAGTGGTTCGGTGCTCGCAGAGCAGGAGGAATTCCACTGCTGCCTTGTAAACCGCCACCTGCCCAGTCTGCCTGTGTCTCGGGCTGTGACCAAAGTGTTCCCAGGCTGCTGGGTGTGGTGGGTGAGTGGCTTTGAGCACAAAGAGCCGGGCACTCACACAGATACAGCATTTTCTCTGCTGAGAGTGACAAAGCCCAGCTAAGCAAAGGTCTTCACACATTCAGGGCTGTGTTGGGGTGGCTCAACCACACCCAGGCAAAATATTCCTCCACTGTAGACTTTACACCTCCTGCTTGGTTTTGTATCATCCAACCGAGTGCAAAATTGTCACCAAGCACTTCTTGCACTTACCTGGCAATAATGAGCACACACAAAATTAATGCCAAAGCCTGACTCGAGCACTGGCCATGCTCCAGTGACACAAACAACCTCATTCCTTAAGGAGAATCTGGTCTCTGATGCTGAGCAGGATTTCCCAGAGCCCACACAAAGTGAAGCTACAGCTCCAAGGCTCTCCCTTGTCTGAGGTGATGCTCATGGGTCAGATGGGCAGGATCACTCTGGGAAACCAGGATCCAGGATATCACAGGCTCTTTCCAAGTTTTCCAAGGAAAAGATGAATGTGCAAACCATTTGTATGGAGTCCCTCTGAAGGATGCAAGCACATCCCTCCTGGCCACTCTACCACAAATTGTGTCCTGAGGGTGAACACTTAAATGGAATCATAGAATTGCTAAATTGGAGAAGACCTCAAAGGTCTTTGGTCCAACCATTAATGAACTGCACTGAACTTATACGTCATTTTTGTTGGAAAAACTCACTTTCATGACTTATGTTTCTTTCCCCATGTTTTCCTCCCACTTTCTGGGATCATGCCCTGCTATGACACCTTCACGTCAGGGTGGTTGTACCCAGCTATGAAATGTCCTCTCCGTGGCACTGGCCCAAAGCAGAAAGGGCTCCTGAAAACCTGGTACCCCATGTTCCTCCTGATGTCTGGCTCAGACATTTCACATCAGCAAACCCACGGTGGTGAGCATCACCACAGGAGTCTGACAGTTCACCTCTTACCCCGCACTGGGTGAGCTAGTTCCCCTTCTTCTGTGTAACAACCAAATACTTGAAACATTTGCCCAGAAAACACAACATCTGGATTCAATTCTCTCTCCAACCAGAGAGTCTCCAACCTGTATTTCCCACGAGAGAGATGTAGCACGATGCTAAACAGCAATCTGGCAGGGGGGAAAACATGGTATTTTTATTCTTGCTCTCCAAGCAGAGCTATTGTACAAACAGGAACACAAGTGTCCTGAGGCCAAAAAGCGAGCAAGAAGCGCATGACTCCCTACCCTGCCTGCCACAGCAGCAGTGATAACACGTTCTGCTTATTATCAATAGCTGTTTTACAATAAATACATCATCTGCCCTGAACAGAGAGCTCAGAGCCCAGGATTTGCTTACCCCATAGCTCACCCCACAGCTTACCCCAACAGCTTATTTTGGGGGAGAGGAAGCAAAGGTTTAGAGGTTGTAACCTGTGAATGTGGCACCTCGAGTTAAGTCTATAGGCTGGAGGAATGTGCCAAGATGCAAATTTCCCATTGTGCTTCTGAGAATAAAAGTATTGCCATTAATCAGCCTCTCTTCCTCTATTTTTTAGGTCATCACTTATTGGTACAAGGGGTCTGGAACAAGCAGAGGGAAGACACAGTGTTCCAGTGGCACAGACAGTTCTCATCATCCAAGCACGGCTGCAAATGCACAGAAAACCCTGGTTTTGTACAGAAAACCCTTGCTGAGCATGCAACCCCCCAGTGAAATACTGGATTTGTCACCTCTGGCACTGACAGGGGCACCAAGCCAAGTGTTTGTAATAAAAATCCTGCAGCAGAAAGGGAAAAACCCCTGATTACCCAACATTTCAATGAACTGGGAGGAAGCTCCCAGTGCTTCTTTGCTGAAAAGAAGCCTTCCCAAAAAGGTTTTTCCAAGTGTCCTTCAGCTTGTAGATTTTTATCTTCACCCCACACAGAGCCTCCTGCACATATGGGAAGCACTGGAGCTGTTTTCATGATGTGCTCAAAAATCAAGGTGCTTTTGATTTTCCTACCTGTTTGCAAGTCTCTCACTGCAGTGGAAAAAAAAGCAGAGTTGGGAGCTGGCCACAAAAGGGCTAATTTGTTGTATATACCATTCTGACATTTTTCGGCAGCTCAAACAGCAGCACCCAAGAAACACCTAAGGGATGAAAATTCTTCTGAAACTAGGGCTAGGTAGAATACCTTCTAGCACCCCACCAGCTACCAAAGCAGTGGTGAAAGAACTTGCAAACATTTAAGTTAAAAAATAAACCCCAGTCCTTGGGTCAGGCACTGCTCCCACACTGGTTTGTGCCATGCCTGTGGCAGCCCAACACCATTTCCTTAAAATGGACAAACCAGCCTCTGATGGGGTTTTGCAGCCGGACTTTATATTATGTGTCAGTCATCCAATGCTGGCAGTGGAACAACAGAACAGATTTCTGCCTCCAACATTTCTGTTAGAGGATTTCTTTATGTCACATGTGCTGAGTGTGGGCATCACCTCCTAATCCTGGGAGCTCTTCAGGGTAAGGGATGGCAGAATGGCAAATGCTTACAGCTGCAGCTCCTTTCTGAGCAGTTGCTGGGCCAGCAGCTTCAGTGTTCAAAGTAAAAATGAGTTATGTTAGCCCATATGGATGAGGGTTAAAAATAAGATTCTTGGGCAGTTTTTATGAGAGCAGGTGATGGACCCGTGGTAAAAGAGTTTTTCCCAATGTTCTGGCTAATACCCAGGGGAATAATTTGACCTCTGTAAAACCTTCAGAGGGCCATAACATCCACTTCTTTCTTTCTTTGATTAGGCTGGGCATCCTGGCTGCTGCCTTCCTTCTCTGTCGGTGGCAGAGGACACTTTGAAGGGGATTAATGCCAATATAATGTACATTAATTGCCTGCCTTGGGAACTTTGGGTGAAAACGCTGTGATGTGATGACTGCTGCTCTGTACAGATTCACCAGGTATCAACACTTCGGGGTGGATTGTACCTAGGGCAGCTTCTGTATTCCTGACAGAGCTGATATGACTTATCCCTGGGGTGAGGAGGTGGGAGAGAAAGAATTGCTTGTGACAGATACGAGTCATGTTGCTTAATGAAGTTTTGCAAGGTGTTCAGAAACAGCAGGACGGGGTCAAATCAGGGAAGGTCACGCCGCTGGAAGCTGCAATCCTGAGTCAAGACCTGGCTTTTCCCCAGAGCCTGTCACTCTGCTCCCTACACGGCTGGTGGAGCTGCTCAGATTGCAAAGAATTTATTGACACCCACCCACCATCCCTAAAGTTTTATGGCAATATAGATCCATTAGAAATCCATTTTACAGAGGTATTAAAATAATGAAGGTGAGAATTAAGAGAGCAGCACACTCCTTGGAAAACCCACTGATCATAATATACTGCTTCAAAGAAAGTTATGGTGCAGTCCCCTTAAAGAAAGTTATCAATTAGTCACTGTATCAGACATGGGAGAATTGTTCCCTGAAGAGGATTTTAGGAGGAAAGCCAGTGACTAAGTGATGAATTTATCACTGGGGGTTGCTTGGCTCCATGGATTAAGATGACACGGCACAGAGGGCTCGGAGAGCAGACCTGGTGGCCCTGGGGGGGTTCAGGCAGGAGCAGGCACCGCTGTGGGGTGAGATGTGACACGGCTCCCAGGCAGGGTGATGGCAGGTCAGGGAGGAGACGTGACACCAACCAGTGGGGTGGATCAGAGCGCTCACACAGGCTCAGGGCACTGGGCAGACACTCCCACAGCAGGCTGTACCTGCTGCAGTGCTGGCTTGGGGAGGGTGCCCCATGCTCTCCTTCCCACAGCCTTCCAGACCACCACAATGTGCTGTGTAGAATCAAAACATGCTGGATTTTCTGCTACAGATGCCCCACCGAAACCAGGGGCATCAGGGCTGATGTCAAACTGGCCCTGGTCAAGGGCTGGGTAGGGGAGATTTGTCTGTCCCTGCAGCTGAGCTGTGAAATGCCCTGGGGTGAGCCAGGACAGAAAAAGCTGAAGTCAAAGTACAAAACCTACTTGGTTCCTGCAGCTCAGGTAACTGAACATGGACAGAGGACGGAGCCACTAGGACATTGCTTTTCCCTGTGGGCAAACATCACCTGGTAACATCTAGACAAGATGAACACACGTGAGCCTGTTCCATCCCAGCAGTCTGAGGGAGACAGCACAAAAGAGAGAGGGTTGTTGAATGAAAAGGTTGTGAATGCTGCCTAAAACTGGGAGAAATCACAGTATTTCCATGGAACTGGAATAAACTTGCAAAATACTTATTTTGATCCAAACCATCCCTGGAGGTATTTAAAAGATGTGTAGCTGTGGTGCTGAGGGACATGGTCTAGTGGTGGTTTTGGCAGCGCTGGGTCAATGCTTGGACTTGATTTTAAAGGTCCTTTCCAACCTAAACAATTCTGTGATTCCATAAATCTACATTTCTCAATACAAAGGCATTTTGTGAGCCCAAAGCTGCCCTCCTCTATTGCTGCATGGCTGAAGGGCTCCCGAGGTGACCACAGCAGTCACCCGCTGGCCACACCTCACTCGGCTCAGCTGAGCAGCTCAGCAAAGCCCTGACAAATTGCCAAGCTCTCCTGAGATAAATAATCACAAACAAAAATATTTGTGTTTACTGTGGGGATTTGTCTGTGCATAATTATGCATTAGTCATTACGAGGACTACAGGAGAGTTTTACACATGTAAATATGTTCAGTTAATTAGACAGGACCGCTTTTGGTTTGTTTCTTCTCTGCAGTCTGATCCTGAAGTCATCAAACACTCCTGGATCACGAGGCAGGTTGAACGATGTGCGTGAGGAAAACAGCTCTCTCCCTGCTCGTAATGCAGCTCTGGGTATCAATATATATTCCTTTAAAATACTTCTTGTAGTTTTTCTGTTACAGCCTCAAGGTACTGCACACGATGCAGCACAACCTTCCCACTGTTCTCACATGTTCATGTTTCAAGGGGAGATCAGATGGATTTCTCAGGTAATACAATATAAGACATTATTTTCTTCTGAAACATTTTTAAGTGCAGCAGCTTTTAGTAATCTTCTAGCATCTTCTCCTATGTATGACACAGTCTATTAATGCTATTTGCATGAGAAGTTCACAATAAATCATTCATGCACAGTTTAGTGCAGGTTAGGTGTAACAGCCTAACTGTGATTTTCTATAAGAAAATCAGAGCAGCTCATCAACTGGTGTAAATCAGCAGTGCTCCATCAAAGGCACTGAGTCACACCAACTAATTGCTTGGCCCAGGGGAAAGATTTTGGCAAAAAAGCAGCAGGGAAGAGCACGATTCCTGCCTCGTTGGAAGGACCTTCTCCTGAGAGCTTCTGCCCTAAAAACCTTTCCACAGAAAATCCATAGTGGATTTTCTGTTAATCCTGTGGGGTGGGCACAGCCTGGCTGCTCCATGGTCATCTCTGTCCCACTGACAGCCCTGGGCTCTGCTGTGGCCACACTCCTGGAGGGTGGGGAGTGCTCAGGCGAGCCAGCCTGGAGCAGGGCCAGGAGCTCAGCAGGAAACCTTGGGCTTGTCCTGGCCCTGAGAGTGGAAGGAAGATCAAATTCCCCAAGAACCTGCAGCTGTCATTTAGGCAAAAGCCTGGAACAAGAACAAAAGTAGTTCCAACCCCTCCATGGTGGGGGGTTGAACTAGATGATCTTTAAAGTCCCTTCCAACCCAAACCATTCTGTGACTCCATGATTTAGAACAATGTGATGTCCATGTATCCATCTCCATTTCACTGCTGGGTTATCCTCCATGTTTGGGAGGAGGAGGAGGAGGAGGAAGAGGAGGAGGAGGAGGAGGAGGCATTCCCTCCCCCAGGGCAGCACAGCAAACCCCCCTTGGGAGATGCCAACAGGGAAGGGGCCACCCTGCTGCACCCAGCCTGGTCCAGTATCTCTGGAAGTGAAAGGAAATTCCTTTGCAGTGATGTGGAATTTGTCACCCGCTCTGGAAAGGGTCCATGTGGGCACGAGAGGAGCAAAGGGTCCCTGGAGGGGGGTGGCTGCTGGAAAACCCCACACTGTCCCTCAGCAGCGCTGATAAGTGATGGTGCAGTTGCAGCACTGAGCGGCTCAGCTTCGCCCGGGCAGCAGGCAACACGGGCACAGCTTTGCTCAGACATGAAGATCTTTCTCCTCCCCTCCTCCTGTTTTTTCTCTCTGTTTTTCAGCCTGGTTCTTGTTCTCACTGTGGCAGCGTGTGGGACAGAGGCTCATTGTTCCCGCTGCCCGGGGAGCGCGCCGCAGCACTGATCTTATTAGAGCTGGGGCCGTGCCCAGGCCAGCCCGCGAGGAGCCAGGGCCACCAGCACATCCTGGGGGACATCCGAGGGACACTTCTTGGGGGACATCCTGGGGGACGTCCTGGGGGACATCCTGGGGGACATCCGAGGGACACTTCTTGGGGGACATCCTGGGGGACATCCTGTGGTACATGCTGTGGTACATCCTGGGGGACATCCTGGGGGACATCCTGTGGGTACATCCTGGGGGATATCCGAGGGACACTTCCTGGGGGACATCCTGGGGGACGTCCTGGGGGACATACTGGGGGACATCCTGGAAGACATCCTGGGGCACATCCTGTGGGTACATCCTGGGGGACATCCGGGGGGCACATCCTGGGAGACATCCTCAGGAGGACATCCTGGGAGTAGGTCCTGGGGATAGATCCCGGGGGGACATCCTTGGGGACACATCCTGGGGGCACATCCTTGGGGACACATCCTGGGGGTACACCCTGGGGGCACATCCTCAGGGCAACATCCTGGGGACACATGCTTGGGTTCACATCTACAGAGAAGCCAGGAAAAGGTTTAGATCCTACAGATATGGGGGAGAAGAACTAGAGGAGGGACTCCACGGAGTGCACAGCAACTCACTGGCTGTGCTCCTGGTTCAACTGAGAGCCAGGCAGGCTGATGGAGATGTATCTTCTAAATGCTCAAATACCAGAAGGAAGTCGCACAATCTCAGGCTGTTTATTTGTTACCTATAAAGAACATAATTTTGAAAGCACTGGCTAAATAAGAATTAATTGTGTTAAAAATTCAGGTTAACAGAGACTGTAAGGAGTTGTCTTAGGGGAAATAAAGGGGAACAAACAACAAAAAAAAACTCAGGCAGTAATGATTAGAGCAAAACCCTGATGTTAAGAGGACTTTGTCTCAGTGGAAGCAAGTTACTCATCTTTTCCAGAAGATACATGCATGCATTGCAAAATGTTTATTTTGTACTCTCTGAAGTGGTTAATCTACATGCAAAGCAATGAAAAGGTGCCTTATTAGGCTAATTGCTAATAAAAAAAAAAAAAAGAGAGAAAAAAAGCCCAGAACTTCTGTGAGCAAATATTTAAAAACAGATGCAGAAGGCTGTGAAAACAAACACAATCTCGTTTTTCCATGAAGTTTTCCCACCAGAAATCAGGCAGTTCAAAGAGACGTCCGGTTAATGCGGTACCTCCAGGCTCCCGGCGCTGGAGCTGTTCATTAGCCGCCGCCTAATTCTGTGATGCAGAACTGGATTAATGGAAAGGTGACTGGGAAGCCACCGAGGGACCTGCTAATGATACGGCTTCGTCCTCTGAGAAGTCCTCTCTAGCCTTGCCCACGTGCAGCAAAACACACACACCATCAGGATACAATGCCACATTATCACAAGAAAACACTTTGGAGAGGGGAAGAAGATGTCATCACCGAGTGGTGCTGGGAACTGGAGAAACCCAAGATGGAAAAATAATTGCATGCATGTTTTTTAATACAACAGGATTCCCCCAAGCTCATTAAAGCAGATGGAAGTTTTAAAACCTGTATTACTTTAAAAATTAATTTACAGCTGTGGGGCTTGGTGGCCCAGAGAACATTAAAATGATAAATCCAGAAAGGTGATTTGAGCAGAAAGGAGGATTGCTTTGGTCACAACATGGCCTTGTGCAGCTGGGAAGGGGAGATGGCACTGTTTTGTTGCTGTTTGACATTTACCTTTGCTGTGCCATTTCTGGGCTTAACCCAGATTTTAAAATACTTTAACAAGCCATTAAAATTTCCTCCCAAGTGATGTGTCAGCCAGAAATGATCGTAGTGCCTCTCTGCTTCATTAGATACTGGCTGGCAAGGTGAGGGAGCTGATATGGACATCTGGACCACAGGAGAGCCCTGGCAAAGCTGGATGTCTGCACTGGGTCATGGCACTGGCTCACAGCCTGGACCTGTCCATGGCACAGGGTCACAGCCTGGCCATCCACACCAGTCCATGGCACAGGGTCACAGCCTGGCCATCCCCACCAGTCCGTGACACAGGGTCACAGCCTGGCCATCCACACCAGTCCATGGCACTGACTCTTGGCACCAGGTTTCCACGTCCCAGTGCTGAGCGGTGCCGCTGCCACGCTCCCCCTGCTGCAGCCCTGGCCTCCAGCCGGACGGCCTCAGCAATGCCCTAATTCCCCTGCTCAGCAGCCGCCTCCCAAGACAAGCTGTGCCTGTCTGGAAGCACGGCAGCGTGGCGGCGTGCCCAGGCACAGAGCAGGGGGGGCAGGAGCTTGAGGGCAGGGGCCTGCATGGCTGCTGGCACACCAAGCCAGTGCCAGGAGGGGAGTCCTTCACCCTGGACAGCCACCACCCTCAGCTGGGACATCCCTGGCTCTGGAAAGACCACGGATGAAGTGGTGGGACAAAGCCAGGCAGCTCCTCTGAGCCCCATGGGGGACAGAGCATCTCTTTCCTGCTCTATATTTGTCCAGTGCCGAGCACCAAGTGCTGGGGTGGGCGAGGTAGCGCGGAACAAAGGCTGGAGGCAGGTTGTATTCAGCTCACACCAGCTACCTCTGCCTGCTGGGAAGAAAGGAGCCCTTTGTTTGGAAGCAGCAGCTACTCCCACCAAACCAGGCACAGGGCTCTGCGCTGCAGAACCCCATGTTATGTACAGGAGCGGTTTGGCACAAAATGGCCCCTGTTCCCCCCTCCCCGTGCTATCCTCACCCTCACAGGTCTGTGCAGGGAGCATATCCTGGCTCTCCAAGGTGGGAGTGTGTGGCCAGGGATGGGGATGAAATCACAGCCTGGGAATGCGCCCCTTTGCTCAGCCCCACAGAGCCCACCCCGTGGGCAAACCCCAGCTGGTGTGGCCAAAGGTGCTGCCTGCCCCTGCCTGGGCTGCAGCCCCCAAAACACGCGCCAGGCTGGCGGCCAGCCCGGGCTGACAGGACCTGACGCTCCGGTGCCGGGCTCGGGGCTGTCCCCAGGAAGCGCAGCCGTGGATGTGGCCGGGCTCACAGGCGTCCCTTCACCGGCACCACGCCGCAGCTGTACCAGGGCGTTCCTGTCTGTGTCCAGGAGGTTTCTCCCTGCAGAGGGTGTTACTGGGATCCCCGGGCTGTGCCCTGCAGCACCGTGAGACCCAAAGCCACAACGGACCCCGTTCTCCGGGCACGAGGGACAGCCCTGGCTCAGACAAGCTTCCTGCAGCCTCTCTGCTGCCGCGTTTATAAGAACATGCTTCTCGTTTCCCTTCTCTCACCCAACAAATTAACTTTAACAGTAAATTAACTTTGTTCTGTTGCTGGTCAGCGTGTCGGATGGGAGCGAGGCGGATTTTCCCCCCGGCCGTTCCGGGAGGCCCCGCGCCCGGGCAGCAGCGCCGTGACTCACCGGCTTTCAGGCTGCCTATTGAAGGCACCAGAGCCCGAACAAAGCCCCCATTCACTCCCAGGACTCGGCTAGTTTTTCTTTGAGCCCTCACTGCTTTATTTTTATTCTTTCCCAAACACTGTTGGCTAATTTCATTGACAAAATTCATAACTTGGGGTTGGAGAGCTCGCTCCTATTCAGCTACGAGCGCTGGGGGGTTTCGTTTTTCTTTTCCATGCTGCCCATCTTGCCTCATTCTCCGCACTGTCCTGAGGGCAGTTTCCAGCCTGTGCCATGCCGAGGGATGGAGCTGAGGGACACAGCCCTGCACAGAGAGTTTAGGTGCTCCTCAGTTTTTGGTTGGAGGAGAAAAAGCACCCCGGCAAGGTCTGAACCTGAAGCACAAGGGTGACTCTGAGGGCAGCATGGACAGGACTGAAATCCTGCACTACAGAGCTGAGTGACCCCTGGAAGTACACAGAAAATATTTAAAATCAAAAGCCTGTTAAACTTTTATATCTGCAATACTCTGCATCCAGTCCAGTTAATTATAGTCCTTTAAAAACATCTGCATTTCATAAAGGACTAAGTTTCCTTCCCCTCAGGCTGCCCCTCCTGAGACATCCGTCTCCAGGCTGCTGGGTTACACAGTAATTACAATCCACAAGTACCTGACATCAACACCAAGTGCAGTGCATTCTGGTTTTGAAAACAAGAGAAACAATATTGCTCAAGATGGGTCTGAGCCAAAGCCCCAGCTCCAAACACCATCATTTTTTCTGGCAGAGTTGAGAGCCAGAGCCCTGTGTGGCAGCCAGGGCCCCCCTGGAAATGTCACAGCAAAGAATGGAGGAGTCACTTTGAGCTTTGGTAAGGCAAAGGATATTCCTCCTGCCTGCTGACTTAGAGGGGTTTAAATACATGCGGGGCATCACTGGGAGACCTGCAGCCCTTCTGCCACCTCTGCCCTGGAGCCAGAGCCCCCTCGTCCCATCCAGCCCAGTGCACAGGAGGGGGCTGGCGTTTGCTGGACTGTCATTTTGGGAAGGGGTATGGTTGGACCCAAAGTGGCTGTGGAGTGGGGGCAGGCAGCACCACCTTCCTGAGCTGGCAGCACCAGCCCCACACCAGCACAGGCAACCAGCCCAGGGAGCCTGGTCTGGGGAAGGCACTAATGTCAGTGCAAGAGGCTGTGGGTTCCTTCCCTCCCTTTCAGCTGGGAAGAGGCAGAGCCTGCCTTGAGAGAACCTGCAACAAGCTTGTCTACGTTCCATACATACACACGTAATAGATAGACATCATTTGGCTTATGGCCACCAAGGTGCACTCAGCTGGTACCTAAAGCAAAGTCCTTAATGGTGTTTTATGTGGTAAATCCCTTTTCTCCTCCTCTCCAGAGACAGAGGCTGGTTCTGGGGTGAGAGCAGGCCAGCAGCACCAGCCCCCCAACCTGCAGGAGCAGCCTCCATGACCCGCCACCTTCTTGCTTTGCTAAGCTCTCGAGGCCAGGTCTCTTTCCTTGTTCATTTATCGGCTTGTTTCCCTGCAGAGAGGAGCCGGTTAGAGGAGAAAGAGTGTGATTTTCAGTCCACAGAGCAAGCAATTTACTTTTTAAGGTTGTTTGCCAAAACCACATTCCTGCTTCAGCTCCCAGTCCAAGCAGAGGGGAGGCTGAGATCAGAAACCAGAGTCAGGGACTGATTTTGCTCAATCGCTTGCGCTCTCTCTGCTTCATGTGAGAGCTGAGCTCACTCAAGGGTTGAGGCATCCTCTGTACCTTCACATCTGAACAACAAGCAGGGAAAGCAAAAACCACAGGATTTCCTCTGCTGTCAGCAATACCCAATAAATTCACAGCAAGAGTGAGCCTTTAAAAGAAAAAGTAAAACTAAAAATCCCCCAAACCAAACACTTTATCCTTTCCTGGTCTAATTGGGGAATAAACTTAGTATCTAATTTTAAGGGTGAAGTGAAAAGGAAAGGGATGAAAGCGAGGCGAGACAAGCGCTGCACCCAGCCGTGATCACAGCCAGCAGGCTGGGGCTGCATCTCCAGAGGGAGCAGCAGCTCTGCCTTGATGTGCTCCGAGTCAGTGGGGCTGTGGCAGGAGTCAGGCCCTTCTCTGCCCCACACAGCCGGTGAGAGCCCATGCCTGCCACCACCAGAACCTGGGAAACCATGGAAAACAGTGAGCAGCCTCAGCTGGGATCCTCTGTGTGCTGGCAGGAGCTGGAGCACCGTGGGTCCCGGGTGTGAGGGACTGAGCTCAGCCTCCCTTGTCTTGGGTGCAGCCCCACTCAGATTAGTGGGGTGGTTCCTGGGTGATAATCCATATATGGATCCTCTCTCCCAAAGTAGCCTTAAAAGTGCCTTGGACGGGCAAGAGATGATTTTACATCAATTAGAGGATGCTCTGGTGATGCAGGGACATCATGAGTGCTGCTGCCTTGCAGCTGTAGGGAGCAGGCTGGGGGTGGGAAGCCTGGCTGGGAACACAGGGCCTGACCCCTCCTCCCTCACTCCACACTCTGGCTGCTGGCCAGGCTCCCTCTGCTCTCCTGCTGGCTCAGGACCATCTCTCCACCTGGATGTGCCCAGCTGGCGACACAGGAGTGCCCCTCACCATGGCTGCTTAGCACAGCCATAAAGCCTGGAAGCTGTGTTATTGCACACTCAGCTTTCCCTCAGCATCCTCACTTCTTCCCAAAGCCCCACGAGGATTCTGAGCATCACAAAGCTCTCCCAGCCAAAGCAGGCTGGGAAATACCTGGTCCCCACAACAGAGGCAGTGTGGTCAAGGAGGTGCTCCTGGGAAGGCCTGGACAGGTCACCTGGGGCACTCCTGGGGCTGTGCAGGTGTCCTGCTCTATTCCCCAGGTCCCGTGGGTTCAGTGCCACTGAAGCAGACCCCAGGGAGAAGTGGCACAGCCCCAGAGTGTGGGGACCTTGCTGACAGCCAGCTGCCCCTTGCAGCTCTCCCTCAGCTTCGCAGTCCTCCCAAAGACAGTCTGCAATTCCCCAAATGGGGGTGATTCCTTAAGGAAAGAGAAGAAATCTGTGCTTGCTTGTCTCTAAAGAGCAGTTTACCAAAATAATACCTACCTTTGAGACTTGTTTCTGTCATTGTAGGACACAAAAAAAGGAGGAGAGATTCTAAATATTTCAGAAGACAAGGAGCATAGAAAAAAATTTTATTGTCTAATTCTTACTACCTTTTTATAAGGTGTTCTGATACAGACTTAACATGGTTGGTGAACAGGAACGACACCTCTCTAATCCCATTGGCTAAACCAGAGAAACAGCTCAAATGTTTTGAGAACTAGAAAAGCAAAACACCACCTGGAGAAAGATTGTTTTGAGAAAGGAGAGTTGTTTGCTAAGATTGTTTTGAGAAGAAGCTTTCTTGAGAACTTTTTCCTTGGGGCAAAGTTAGCAGCTGCCAGCAGGCTAAAATCTCTCAGACCCAGAAATATCAGGCCCACATGTTTCTTCTTTTCTTGCTTTCCCTTCCACAAACTCCTCCCCCACCTGCTGCCTCTGGAGCAGCCCAGCCACATGCCAGAGTATTGCTCCCATTCTTGGGGTGCTGGCCACCCTCTTGTTTTTGGGTGTCACATCACATCGAGGACAATTTAACATACGTTGGGTGCTGCTCCTCAAAGGGTTTCTGTTGCTATGCTTTCTGCTTTCTGATGTTTACCTTTGAGAAATTCCTTTCCCATGCCTTTTCTGTAAACAATATAGATGTTTACATTCTTTCATAGGGGTGGAGTTCTCTTGATGGACACCTGTCTTGACCAATGTGATTGGAGAGGTGTTGACCTTGCTTGCCAATCACTTGGCTTGCTTGCTATGCTATATAATAGAGTCAGTGATGTAATAAAGTTAGTTCTCTTAGTTGAACTAATGTCAGAGTCCGTGTGGTGAATCTAGTGTGTCACTGTGACAGGTTTCCATGTGCATGAAGTTCTGGCTCCTGCAGGGAGGTGCTGTGAAGCCCCATGGATGGGGTGAACAGAGTCCTGGCACCCTGGTCCATCCTCTGCAAGAGCTGGTGGCCCCTTCCACCAGCAGTGCTGGGGTTGTTCTTAAAAGAAGTCTCTTGCCTAATTATTTCTCTCCCCATTGCCCTTCCCTTCTCCTGTCTACAACCCTTCCATCCTGTGTCTTTGGTTTGCTGCTCCAGCCTCTCCTCCTTCACAGACATCAATGGGTTAGACCAGCTTTTGTCCAACCAGGAGCATCCCAGAAAAGCCTGGTGGTGCAGGGGGAAAGCCATGGTGTTCCTCAGCCCCTCTCAGAAAGCCAAAATGCCACCCAAGGGCACTAAAGCACCACTGGGCTCACACCCCCCACTTAAGACAGTTTCTTAATACTCACACAGAGGGTTCCCCCTCCATTTCCACAGTGACACAGGGACAGGGGGCACGGCCCAGCTTGGCAGGCTGGTGTGTCTTTAGGGCAGATACATCCTTCAGTGGGAAGAAAAAGGATTTGTCTGTGAAGGATTTGTCTTTCTACATGCAGAGAAGAGATATTTATATTAAAAAAAAAAAGGCTTGTAATATACCAGAATACCTTCCTCCCTCACCAAAGGTCAAACTTAGATCCAATTTCAGTCAGGAGGGAGACGTCTGTCAGACAAGCACTAATCACTATTTAGTATTCATATTCACCTATTAGAAGCTCCATGCTGTAAACATGTCTATGAATTAACAAGGCATCTGGCCTCTCTTATACAATATGAGCAGCTTGGATCATAAAGTGTCTGCAGAAAATAAAAAGTGCCTTCCATCTGTCTCTCCCAAATATCACTGCTATCACCAAAGCAAACAGACCGGCTCTTCCAAAGCAGCGCCGGCCCCCTCCCCCAGAACGTGTTAGTCAAACAAAAACAAGCGTTTCACCGAGAGCACTTGACAGATCTGAAACGGCTCCGAGGAGCCGGGCGCAAATTAAGAACTGGGGAAAAATTAGCTGAAAGATAACTGGGGGAAAAAAAGCTTCCTAATAACAAGGTCTTTTCTTAGCTCTCTGAATAATTACCCACAGTGCTGGCGCTGCTGAAGGCATGGGAAGGTCAGTGATGCCCGGCAGAAGATGCATGGGCGTGCCAGCACCTGTGCCAGGGCAGTGCCACCGTGGGAATTGCTGTCCCCAGCTTTGACACCTTTGCAGCTGGTGGCAGAGAAGGATGCTGTGGGATCATGGAGACCTTTGGAAGGGCCAGAGACTTCACTCAGCCCTGAAGCATGGAAAAAGCAAACCCCAGGTGGCCCTGAGCCATCGGGGAAAGGCTCTGTGTGGGGAAGAGCTCAGCTCCAGCAATTCCACCATCCCAGACTGGCTGCAAGCCCCATCCCAGCTCCATGGGCTGTGCTTTGCCCCTAATCCAGAGCCCTTCGGCTCCTTTCTCTGCTCCTTGGATGTCTTTGTGAAATACATGAGAGCTAAAGGTGGATAATTTGTGCCTGTTCGCAGTCCAGGGGCAGATGGTGCAATTCCAGAGAAGCTGTGCCAGTGCAGGATATCAAAGTGAGCTGCTGGCAGCAGTGAGGAATTGGAGCTGCCCCACTGGTGGTGGGAGGGAAGGGCTGGGGCAGCCCCTGCGATGGTCCCCACTGGGTTATTGAGGGTCAGAGGGGACAGCCAGAGGCTGGTGGGACAGAGAGAGCAGCGTCAGAGGTGGAGCAATTCAGAGCAATTCCCCACAACATCCAGCCATTCCCCTCTGTGTTCCCTGTCTCACTGCCTTTCCTTGTCTGGTTTCCCAGCCCCCTGCAGATTCCAGCTCTGGTGCTTCCCAGGGAAGCCTGGCTGCTGGCAAATGGGGTGGTTTTCTGCTGGCTTAGCTCCTGCCAAGTCTGGATGGGCCTCTGGGTGAAGGCAGCCCCTGGAGCAGGGCGATCATCGCTTTTGGGGGCAGCTGCTCACCCAGGAGGCTCCAGGTCCCCAGGACATCACTTGTGCCCTGGTTAAAGCTGGTGGCCTTAAACCAACTCAGGCTTCTCTATCTCAAGGGAAGGGAAGGTCTGCTCTAAACCCCGGCTTTGTTTTGCAAAGATAAATTTAAACCAAGGGGAAGGAAGAATGAGGTTCATAAATCAGGCAAGTCTGAAAATGAGGCATGAAAAATGAATGAACAGAGTGTGTGTGCGAGCGCTGCCGCCCAGACCTGCCCCGCTGGCACAGCCCACCCTTGCTGGCAGCCCCCAGCCCACCACCACTGCCCCAGGCAGACCTGGCAGCCCCCTGTCATTGCTGCCTCTTCCCCAGCTGACATCCACACAGAAAACACCTCGCTGGCCTTTAAATGTGAGCTGCCTGGGCTGTGATGGGCTGGGTGGGATCCAACCCGCGTGGTCAGGGTCTGCCTCACTCCACTTCCCTTCAGGTTTAAACAATGTTTTTAAGATGATTGGACTGCATGAGATGTTTAAACTTAAAACCAGGGGAGCAGAGGGAAGACATGGCTTTCTGGAAGTGGTGCTCACATCCCCCAGACACGTGGATGACAGGAAGAAGAAAAGCAGGAGGCTTCCAGACCTCCCAGCTGCAGACATCCGAGCAGTTGGCTGTACCCGATGGGCCTCTCTCAGCTCTCTGCCTGGCCAACAAGCTGTTCCTATAACAGCAATGCAGGGCAGTCTGTCTCCTCCAAATCATCCCCTGAGACAGCATCTCCCTGGGAATGGGGCTGGAGCAGCCTGGCTTGGTGATCCACTCAGACAGCAGGAGGGGGATCTGCACCTCGCCCTCAGGCTTTGCTGTGTCGTGTCCACGATGTGCAGACCTGGCTTGGATCGCTGAGAAACCCTCACAGTTTGTAGCTCCAACAGGGATTGTGGCCACTAATATTTGCATTTTGCAAAGGAAAAAGGCCCCAAAGAGACCAACCCAACGTGGCTGCAGCTGCTGTGCTGGGATGTGACAAGGCAAGTTCTGAAAATACCCACCTGTGTCATTTGCCATGCAAATAATGTGAAGAAATAATTCAATCTGGGGCTTAGGGAGAAATGGTGGGAGAGTGGCCAGTGGCTGAGGCAGCCTAGAGCAGCTGGTATGGAGCTGGGAAAGGTGAGAAGGAGGAATAATGATGGGGAAATTTGGTTTGGGCTGCCTGTGAGGTGACCTTTGATGTCCCCATCTGAGGGACCTGTGACTGGGAAAAGGACTTATTGAGCATCACCCTTCAGAACATCACCGGAACCCTTCATTACATCTTTCCACTGGGGAAAAGCTTCTGAAACATGAGTGTTTTCCTTCCTGTCAGGATCTACCTGCCCCTGTTAGACCGTGTTAACCACTTGCACTGCTGCAAAAATCTGCCACAGAAGATTCCCAGCCAGTTCCAGGGCCACACACGGCCTCCACAGTCCCCCAGGACAGAAGCAGCTGCTTTTCCCAGCTCCAGGATGGCAGCAAGACCCAGGGCTGCCCTTGGCCCCGCTGCTGCCTGACCCCAGAGTCAGGCCACCAAAATCAATAGGGAATTTGTCACCAGCCCCAGCGGGGACAGGATCAGGCTCTGTGTGCACAAGGAAACCCCTCGAGCATGAAAGCTAATTTAAGAGGAGCTCATCTCATGGTGTTCAGAGACACGGAGCAAGGAAAAAGCATGACAGATTTTGGTGTATTTTAACAGAATTATTGTCCACTGGGGATTCAGCCAAGACCACAAACATTATTTCACTTTCTGGTGAGGCTGCAGTGATGAATACGGGTTTCAAAGGAGTAAAGCTGGGTGGTTCTTGTTTCTAATCTTGAGTCATTCCTGCTCCTTTGGAGGCTGAACACCACAGCACAGGAAACAAAGACTCCCATTCCTTAGCAAGGCACCAGGGTCTGCAGGTGAATGCAGCAAGGCTTAAAACACACACATCGAAACGCAACAGAATTTTGCACTAGGCTCTGTTAAAAATATTCTGTTTAATTGATTTTTTAAAAAAATCTATTATGCTGCTCTAGGCTTGGCTATTGATCTGCAGTGCTGGAGAAGTAATGAAGAAGCCTTCAAATCAATAAGGCCAAAGTATATCTCAAACTATATCTGCTCCACCAGCACAACAGGGATGTGGCCAGTGAAATTCCCCAGTCAGGACCGGGAGTATGAACAAACCTGTTCTGATGACTGCAGAGATTTATTTCTATTGGCATAAACATAACTAATGAAACCTCGGCGACTCTTCACTTCCGCGAAAGCTGATAATATATTGTGGTGCTCACAATGAAATGAGCAAGAACACATTTGCAAAGGAAGAAAAAAACCCAACTCCCTCAACCGTGAGCTGTATTTCCTTCTTGGTGCCCTTGATTCTCCTCCACCCCCTTCCCCCAGACAGGGTAATATTTCTTCTCGGAGCTCTCGTACGGGCTCTAACAAGGCTTTTGTAAGTCTCCAAGGCTGCAGTTTTAGGTTTTCTTTTATCCCTCGCTGTCAGGATGGAGTAGGTAGGCAGCTAAAATCACAGGCTGATAATATTGTTGGGGGCTAACAGCCTTATCTTATCTTGTTCGTATTATTCATATTACCTTAGATAAGCCACCTGGGGCCGCACACAAGCAAGATCCAGGGAAGTGACCTCATTACAGTTCAGGTGCCCATTTACTGTAACAAGAACAGCTGGACTAGCACAGCCACACTTTGAACTTGGCTGGCACTTTCCATCTGAGGCTTTGACTCGATCCCTTTCACACTTCAGAGCACAGAGGAACGGAGGAGCTGGAGTTAATCAGCACCGCCACTTTTCCTCCAAAAGGGATTACAGGAGGGTTTTGGCCACTGGACACGGAAGGGCTGTGGAAGGGTGAGTGCTCAGCCCCAGAGCTGGCGGGGGTTTTGCTGAGAATCCCCCACTGATGGAAAAGAGATGCTTAAAACACATTCAGCTCTTTATTCCCCATCTAAAGCTGATGTGGTAGAGATCAGTTGGTTCTGCGTCTCTACCCCAAACAGATCCAGCACAGGTTTGGCCCCGCACAAGGATTTCCTCCAGCCCATCCTGGGTGCCGAGGCTGGCAGGAATTCAGGCAGGTTTCCGTGGGCAGAGCCGTGTCCAGGGTGAGAGATCCTGCTGCCTGAATTGCCCAGGAGGGACAGCAGGGGTGGCAGCTCTAGGGGCAGTCCCAGCAGCCACACACTGCTCAGTGCTCAGTCTGGTTCCAGCTGAGGACCGTGACAGTCCCTGAACACTTCAGGCGCTTTCAGCCAGCAAATTAATCTAATATTTTTTCTTTTTTTTTTTTTTTAAAAAGGAACCTCCTAAGTTTAAAAATATGGTAATGCAATTAGTGGCTTTGGCAGGCTAATGAAGCCACTTTAAACCCTTGCAAAAATACCATTAAAAGAGAATGCTTAAGAGCCTCTTCAAACTTTCCAAAATGAGAAGTATGTTCGTATTCAGAAGATGCCAATCTAGTCTCCTTTCTCCAAGGTTCAAGATTAATTAGGGACTTGTTTAGTGCATGAATGAGGAAACAAATGAACTCTTGGATCACAGAGCACTGGAACCAATTTTTTAATCATTTTTTTTCTTTACAATTACATTCCTATCAAGAAAGTCTTCATTAGACTTTCTGTCACGGGGCCACATCATGCCAGGTAACTGTTACAAGTGCTTGGCTTCTACCCAAAGACTGAACAATATCAGTTTTCTGAGAAACAAATACATGTGAAATATATTTAACGCTGTATTTTCTCATTAAAATGTTATTGCATTTTCATAATAAATACATATAACCTTTCCTTTCTCAAAACAAATGATTTAGAAAAGACCAATAACATCTTCCCCTTTACAAAATCTGCCTGGGTGTTAAAGATTACCTTTGAGAAATACGTTAATGTCTGATCTAAGAAGCACCATGCAATAGATGGAGATTACTCAGGTAAGGAATAATAGATGGGAAGGGGAAAAAAAATGTTTGAGACTAATTGTTAAAAGAATGGGCTTTACATGTTTGGTGAAGGAGAAAGGAAAAAAGTAACTGCTCCTTTTTTCTTTTTTCAATGAGTTACAACCTGCCCTGGATTGGAGGGCTTGGTTTGGCTAATCCCATCCAAAATGAGATGCAGATTTGGATCAAAACTGTACCAAAATTCAGGCATTTTCTGCTCACAGTGAGGATCAGCTGAAAGAACTCACTCCTCATCGCTCCCTTACCCACACACCAGGTTTGTTTTGATGCTGAGAATTTCTCCAGCAATAAAAAAAAAAGCGCACGGAAATAGATTAATTTGCAGAAAGATACTGCTGTAGTCATGCAGAGAAAGGGAACCAAAACTCCAACGAGGCTGAGCTGCAAAGCACAGGCACATAAAACACGTTGTGAGCAAATGCCAAAGACATTTGGAACAAAGACGTGTTCCTTCACTGCTGCTTATGAGTTTTACTAATTAAAAGTTTAATTTCGCTTAGGTGAGCTGCATCCAAAACGCAGGTCACAAAATCCGTGATGTCAGGAGCTCCCTGGGAATGAGAGGGGGCCTGTGTGCCCAGGTGTGCCTCTCACTCTCCTTACCCAGGTGACGAGGAGGACGAAGGTTCCCTGCTCATCTGGGGAAGGGACGGGTCACACAAACCACGACTGGCAGATGTACTCCCTCCTTCCCACTAGCACCCATTTATCATCAGCCAGTCCTCTGCCAGGGTGCACAGATAACGTTCTCCTAAGTGGAAAGGCAAGGCTGTAATTTCCACGGCTGATTTGTTCGTCCCTACCTGGCTGCTGTCCTTGGAGCAATCGCGGAGCCGAGCGGCGCTGCCGGGACACCCTTCCTTGGGCGTTGATAAATGAAGGAGCTTCACCTTCCCCCAGCCTCCCTGACCTCACTGCTGCCCAACAGCCTCCTAAAGTCCACACAAGGGATGCTCCTTCTGCAGGGGATCACACTCCTTGCCTCCTTGGCACAAGCACAGTTTGGAGATATGCGGGTGGGGGGGGCCATGAGCACCTGCAGCTCTTTGCAGAGGAACCACGGACAAGCACTGCAATCTAGACTTGTTTTGCTTACAGACTTCACAGCACGTCTCTAAGAAAGCAACAGCAGGTGAATCCACAGGCACCTGAGCAGTGGGGAAGGTGCCCCTTTGCACAGTTCCTGCCACCACCAGACCTCCAGCTGGGACCCTTTGCTGAAAGGCCAGAAGTCTTTGTTTCAAAACCCCTCTTTCCAGGATGGTGCCATTAATCCAGGTGATTAGATGGGTCCAGTAGCTGATGTGTTATGTTGGATGAACAGGGCCTGGGTGCTGCAGTAGCTGACTGAGGTGTGCTGTCTCCAGCTGGGCACTTCAGTCACGTCTGTGACAGTTAATGGTGGTGATTTATAGCTCCATAATCCACAGTCCCAGGGTGCCAATAACCTAAGGATACAAACCTCTGAATGTCCTGATAGGAATGCAGAATAACATCCTGCTTGCCTGGATCTTGTCTTTGCCAAGTACTCAGCATCTCAGGCAGGCCTGAAGGAGTTGTGGCATTCCAGAGACCTCACAGACTTCTGCATGTTTGTGTTGTTGTCATTTTATTTCTCCCATCCTCCTTAGTGCTAGTGACACTCATTTCATGCAGTGACACTCATTTCATGCAGTGACACTCGTTTCATGTAGCAGGGAGGTGTTTTTGTCAGATTCCCATCTTTCCTGTCATGTGCTCTACCCTTACCAGTGAAGTGGTGGGGTTCCCATCCCTAGAGGTATTAAAAGAACATATAGACGTGGCACTTGGGGACATGGGGTAGTGGTGGCCTTGACCTGGGGTTAATGGTCTGACTTGGTGATCTTAAAGGTTTCTTCTGACCTGAATTATCCCACAATGGCTCTTAGATCACTTGAGGATCTTGTTTGTTGGACTCAAACCAAATCCTGGTGGTTGGACTGTCTCTGTGGTAAAATCTGGCAGGTTGCAGCCTCTCCTCAGGAAATTCCAGACATCAGGATCTATTCCTTTCCAGAACTGACTCGCAGAGGCTGTATGAGGAATATCCTCTCTGCCACCCAATATTATCAGGCTGTGATGAACACCGCAGATTCAGATTTGCGTGTCTGACCTGCTGGGTGGGTGCTCTGTCTGTCTCTGAAGGGAGAAATTCTGCATTTCTCCTTGTGTTCCAACCTGTCTGAAACTGACACAGGACAGAGAGGGGGAAATTCACCCCAAATTGCCAATATCTCCTCAAAAAAGATGCTCCAGCTTTCACCTTTCACATGACTGCTGAGTCTGGTCCCACCAAGGGATGCTGATGCTAGAGCAAAGCTATTTAATTAGGAGAGCCAGAGTTTTCAAAGGAAGAGGAGGGTGTGGGATGTTGGTGAAAGAGTTATGGGTTAATAAAGACCTCTGCCAGCTGCCAGTGAGATGCACAGATCTCAGCAAGTTGGTCACAGATCACTTATTTGCATCAAAATGATGAAATATTTGACTGAAGGAGGAGAAGGGCTGTGTGAATCTGCCATTCTTCTTGTCCCACTATAACCCCAGGAGCCTTAAATCCAATTCGGTGCAACTCTGGGGATGTTTTGCTTTCTTGTGAGTCTAAATTTTGTATCTCAGATCCCTCCTTGCCACAAAGCATCTGTTTGCATTAAGTAACTGTTTACCCTGTCCCAACCATAACATTGTAAATTGGACAAGGATGTAAGAAAAGCTGATATTCCCAGGGAGGATGGGACTGTGTTAATGCAGCAGTTGGAAGACCAGGCTCACTAAAAAGGCCAGGCAAAGGTGATTTCTTCCCAGATGCACTTTCCCCAGTGCTTTATTCTAAGCTGCCTGGATGGACAAAGTCTGTGCTCACCTCGTGAGAGCAAAGGGGCTGCATTGTCAAAAAGCAGACCCAGTGAAGAGGAACTTTGCATTGAAGGCAGCAGACATCCACCACCTGAGGGCTTGTGCCCAGAACAACCCCAAAGGAGACATCTCTGTTCCGTGCTCAGCACCTGTTGTCAGCCTCCTGGCACCTTCCAGTAGGGCTTTTCTGGGGCAAAACCTGGGCTGCCTGGCTTTGTCTTTAAAATGTTGGCTCCTGCCTGCTTCAGTGGGAATCGTGCATCTGTGCTGTGATGTTTTGCTGGGTCTGGCAGTGTTTGATCACACCAGGTACTGGCAGACCTGCCCTGAGTGTCAGGAGCAGGACCTTGAGCAGTGGGCAGAGAGCAGCAAGTCCTGGAAGTGGAGCGTGGAAGGAGAATTTGCAAACTGCTGTGGCTTTTACTCTCTGCAGTTCAGGAATATGGAGGAACATCTACAGCTGGACCCTTAAATAACCAGGTTAACTACCCTCTGCAAATAGACCAAACCTGCTGCCCTGATCCCTGCTGCTCTCATGGTGTTTTAATAGCTCCTGCAATAAAAAACAGTGAGTCCCAAAGGAGAGCTCTCCGTTTATTCAGAAAGATGTTGCTAAATTCCCATACACAACAGATTCCACTGCTGGAATAAGTGCCTCTTCCCTGGCAGCTCTTCTTCCTGCCAGCCAGGCAAAGGCAAGGCACAGAATTATCTGTGTAATCTGATTTGGAAGGTTGACTTCCCTGGATCATAAATAAGCAGGGATTTATGACCGTAAAGGTGTGCTACCTACAGCTTCAAGGGAAAAGGGCCATGCTCACAGCTCCCTTCTCTCCCACTTCTAAAAAAGGGAGAGAAGGATGCCGAGACCCAGAAATTACCATGGTGTAATGGAAGATCCTCAGATAGGCTTGGTTTAATTACACACTTCTATCATTTCCTGCCTGCTCCCCATCCCATTAGGAAATTACAGCAGTAACTCAGCTAATAGAATCTCACTGTGCAAACAGCCACGGGGCTGCAGATTCCTACTCCCAGGTCCTGGATCCCAGGTCCTGGATCCCAGCTCCTGCTCCCAGGTCCTGGATCCCAGCTCCTGGATCCCAGCTCCTGGATCCCAGCTCCTGGATCCCAGGTCCTGGATCCCAGCTCCTGCTCCCAGCTCCTGGCATGGCATGTGTGCAGTGGCACTGGAGCACACAGCTGGTGGGGACTGGAGGTCCTTCCTCCAGAGAAGGGGTTTTCTTGCTCAAAGAAGCATTCAGTCTCCCTGCAGGGAGATGCAAGGCCCTTTTCCACACGCAAACAAAACTGGAGGGAGCCCTGTGGTGTGGGCTCTGTGCTGGGAAACACCCGGAGGCTGCAGAGTTCAAGGGCAGCTCTGAGCTGGGCACAAGATTTGTTGCACAAGGACAGGAGATAAAGGCTGTTAAAGGAAAATAAACTCACCTCCCAGAAAAGAAAGAAAACCCTTTTTTGCATATTTCTTTCCCGCTGAAGGTACAAATGTGCCGGCTGGAGCACAGCCTCTGCTCCAGGGCCCGTCGTGTGCGGTACAATAGCACAGGAACTACAGAGGGAAGGACGGCGTTAAATCAGGCGCCAAATCTCTTCAAACACCACGTTTTCTGTTCAGCCTTTCAGCACTTCACTCATCCTTGGCAGTGGAGCTGACCTGGTCATTTTTCCCTTTTTACTTCTCCCCGCCACATTCCATGGCATTTTCATGAATTAACGCAGCGGTGTGGTTTTGTGCTTTACAGATGGAAAAAAACCCAGCCCTTTCCCTATTTAAATAGAGACATGTGGCAGCTGACATTTCTTGAAAACACTTTGACTCATATTAAGCTTTGTAAGTCCTTTCATTATCTTTAAAGACTTGTAAAAGGCAGGTCTGTGGCAGCAGGAAGAATGGAGGCAGGCAGCCTACCTGGGGGAGGTGGAGGGGCACAGAGATGTTTCTGGCTCCAGGCTCCATCCCCAGCCAGCTCCAGAGCTACTGCTGGGACACCCATCACCTCCTCTTGCCCCAAGCAAAGAGAAGCACTGGTGAGCACAGCAGCTGAAAAAAGTGACAAGAGTCATTGTCCCCTTTGTCTTGAACTACAGAGGGAGCTGGGGAGGGAAGCACAGCCAGGGGAGTGAGCGTGGAAGTGGAGGCAGTTTGCTGTGCAGAGGATTTCTGTTTTCCTGCTGGGTTTTAGAACGCTCTTCCCTCCACTCCAGGCCATCCCAAGCAGCACAGTCACCGCCTCTCTCTCAGCTGGGGTGGTGCCTGTGGGACCACCACCTTCCTTCGGTGGGTTCCTGCTTCCCAGCCCTGCTGAGAGGTGCTGGGGGTGCTCTGCTCCCTGCTGCTGCCTCTCCAGACCTGTCCTGGTCACAGCAGCTGGCACTGGACCCCCTGGGTTTGGCCTCAGTTTAATTCCTGAGCTCTGAGCAGCATCCCTGGACACACCAATGGACCTGGCACTGCTGTGACCAAACAAAACTTCCCCTGCCCTGGAAAACATCTTCCCTAGATGGACTCCAAAAAGCCACAAACCAAATTATTTTGTGTGGGCCTGATATTTCTGGGTCTGAGAGATTTTAGCCTTCTAGCAGCTGCTAACTTTTTCCCAAGGAAAAAGTTCTCAAGAAAGCTTCTTCTCAAAACAATCGTAGCAAACGCCTCTCCGTTCTCAAAACAATCTTTCTCCAGGTGGTGGTTTGCTTTTCTAGTTCTCAAAACATTTGAGCTGTTTCTCTGGTTTAACCAATGGGATTAGAGAGGTGTCGTTCCTGTTCACCAACCATGTTAAGTCTGTATCAGAACACCTTATAAAAAGGGAGTAAAAATTAGACAACAAAGCCTTTTTTCTATGTTCTTTGCCTTTTGAAATATTTAGAGTCTCTCATCCTTTTTTCGTGTCCTACAACAACAATTTTGAGGAATGAATGAGGAGTATAAAACTGTTTTCATGGTGGTGACAACACTGGTGCCCCAGCAGAGGTCAGGGTGAAGGTCTGTGCCCCACATGGGCAGTGCTGATCTGGCAGGAGGAGAGGAACCACCCCTGCCCTGGCACAGCCTCACATCAACCTCCTCTCTGAAGCTGAGCAGGGTGTGGGACACCAGCTCTGCTCTTGTGCATGGGCAGCACTACCCAGTTCTCTCCTGACTGCCAGCAATATTTTATTATATTTATTAAGGCTGTCCAGAGAAGCTGTGGCTGCCCCCTCCCTGAAAGTGCTCCAGGCCAGGTTGGATGTGGCCCTGAACAGTCTGGTCTGGTGGAAGGAGTCCCTGCCCATGGCAGGGGGATGGAACAAGATGTTTAAGTTCTTTCCAGCTCAACCAGTTCTGGGATTTCTGTGATTCTATTCCAAAACCCCAACACCCCCTTCACATCTGTCCCTTATAGCTGCTCCCCAGGACAAGGCTGCACTGAACCCTTTGGCCTGAGAAAGGTGAAATTCAAAGGGTGGGAGGTTAGATGAGAGGAGGACTCTTAGGAGCAAGGAACAAGCAAAGGGGAAGCAATGAGGGGAAGGAGATGAGGGGAGCAGTGCCCAGATGGGCTTCTCAGCTCATGGAGAGGCAAAAGTGGCAGTGCTGGTGTGTGGGTGGAGCCTCATTGCACCCACTCAGGTAACGCAGGTATCACTGCTGAGCCACACAAATCCACACTGCACTAACCCGACCCCAACCGAAGGAAACCAGGCATTTTGCATATCATTGTTTTCTAAAAATAAAAATTATCTCCTTGTAATTTTTCTCCTTCCCTCCTTCTGTGCCAGACTCCAGCTGCTCTCATGGGTGACCCTCCTGCCTGGCAGGGGACAGGAGTCCATGGACTGTGGCCCTGAGGCCAGGACTCAGGTTGGTGAGGATGGTGATGGGGCTGTTGTGGTGGGGGCCGGGCTGGGGGCAGTGCTCAGATCCCACCCTTGGCTGAGGGGATGCTGCAGGTAGGAGAACTCCCAAAGGAGCCAGCGTGGAGCAACAAGACCCACTGACACAACCCCAAAATGCTGCTCAAGGGCTTTCCTGGGCTGGAGGGCCCTGCCGGGGGGTGGTGGGTGCCAGGTGCTGCTGTCCCAGCTCCAGCCCCATCTAACCCCAGCACCAGGCTGGCAGTTCTGCCTTTCCCCTTCCCCACACACAGCAGACCCACACAGACATTTCAGGTCGGGCTTTGGTCCCAGGGAAGGGCTGCAGAGCCCCGTGGCCCCGCACCACCTGCCCTGGAGGCGAAGGAGAGCAAAGGAGAACCTTTCCATGGGGCTCTTCAAATGAAACCCCCCCATAACCACCCCCAGTGGCTTTGCACTGGGCTGGCAGCACCAGCTCAAACCCCTTTGTCAAGAGCTGACCTAGTTTCTGGACAGGATGTCTGAGCCACCCCAGCCCCTCGCGTGCCCCGCGCAGTTCCGAGCACACTGCTGGCATCAACGGCACAAAGTGATGAAAGGACACAGATTCCAGCACGAGTTTTCCAAGGGGAACCAATTAAAAATAAAAGAATCAGCAAAACTGTTCAAAGCCTTGTGAAAAATCACTGGGCAATGTCCTTTTAAGAAAGGATCATCTCAACTTCCTCATGTGCTGGATCCTGGGGCAGCCTACCCAGCCTATTGAAGTGGGCATCAGAGGGATGTGAACAATTAAAATTTACCTTGGACCAGGCTGCTGATGAACTGAGTGGCACTGGGGCTGCCACAAGGGAAGGCAGCATGGCAGGGCTGGCTGGTGATGTCCATCCCTGCCCAGGGCACTGTGGAGCTCCTTTCTCCCTGGTTTGCCCCAGCAAGAAACACGTGAGGAAAAAGGTCTGAGCCTCAGCACCTCACCCCTGCATTATGAACATGGGGCTTAGTGCAGATCCAGGGCCAGCAAACAGGGTTTGACCCTGCCTGGGCATGGCTTTGGGGGTCCTTGTGCCCTTCTTCCAGCTCTGACCGTGTTAAACACACAGAGCATTGTGTAACTTCTTCAGAGAGCCACAGAGGAGCCCACAACAGGTTCAGGCTGTGCAGGGTTTTCCCAGTCAGAACGTTTGTGCACAGCATTGGCACCCTGCGTTTGGGCAGAGGCTCCTCCAGGTCCCTCAAGCTGTGCCCCCCAACAGGGCACCCAGGCCTGGGGTGGAGGGCCAGCCCCCTCCACAGCCTGGGAAAGATGAGGTTGGGTTCTCCCAAGGAAGGCCAGGCATTTTTCCATAGTTTCTGCAGGAACTGCCAGGGAGGGGCAGGCCAGCCTCTCCCCTGGACTGACAACACACCCAGAGCTCAGCAGAGGGACTTGGACACAGCCACTGAGTTGTCCCCCAGTGCCAACCCCCAGGACAGCTCACCGGGGTGTGACATCACACCCAGGACCCCCCGGTACTGCAGGGAGCCGTGGCCTGGGCTGTGTCACCTGCAGTGTCACCCTGAGCACCCCAGCAGCAAACGGAGCTCCCCAGCACTGCAGGGAGTCCCGTGAGTCACAATTCACCCCCTCCCTGTAATTACTAACCCCTGTGATCGCTAAATTCACCACCAGGACATGCCTTGGGATTTTATTTTATGTAGCAAACCCCTTCTAATCCCCATCTGGCTCGGTCCGGGAGGCTGGGGTTTGAGGAATGGTTTTTCAATTGCTGCAGATTGTGCCCCATCAGAGCTGCTGCAGGTCTGTGCCCTGCCCTGGGCAGCGGCTTCACAGCCCAGCAGGAGCCCAGGAGAGCCGGGCCTGAGGAGACCAAAGCAAATACCTGCAGGGGAATGGCAATTAGAACCTCTCCCAGCAGCAGCCCTTTCCAGAGAGCTCCTGGCTGCCCTGCCTCTGGCTTTGCAGAGGGTGTAGGCACATCCTGCCTGCCCTCCAGGGAAAGAGCAGCCTCCAAAGCCCCCAGAACATGTGCCTTGGGAGCTGTGCCAGGCAACAGCCAAAAAAAAAGGCCAGGGAGGAAAATTAGAGCTTGTCTTTTATGCCCTTGAAGGCATTTGCCATGGGCAAAGGGCTTAAGAAGTTATGTGGCCACTTTTGTTAAAAATTAAAAGCATGATGATGATGGTTATTGTTATATGCAAAGCTGGAAGAGGGGCACTCAACTATCTATTTTATTATTATTAAGTGGAGCTGGAAGAGGGGCACCCAACCTGCTGTGACCCTGGGGACTGTCTGCACCACCCTTAGGGACAACTCTTCACCCATCAAGGCCTGGCAGGTCCTTGTGGAGCAGCACAAGGTTGGCTCAGGACCCACCTGCACTGGGCTGGGAGCAGGATCTGTGTGGGCTCCTGGAGCTGAGCTGGTTCTCCCAGCCCTTGTGGGTCTGGCTGCAGAGCCCAGGGGCTGTGGCTTGTCCTCACAGCCATCCGTGTGTCCTGTCCCACCCAATGTCACAGCAGGCAAAAATCAGCGAGGGTGAGCCCAGGAGCCACAGGGAATGACAGGAGATTATTGCCCTGAAGGGCAGCTCATGACATCCCCTCTCTCTGGAAAAGTTGGTGTCCAGCAGCTTTCAGGGCACAGATTTATACCCCAACCTCGAGACCCCACCAACAGCTGATGCAGGAGCCTGCTGGGCTGTGGGGTGAAGCCAGGCTGGGCCCACCTGAGGCTCCAGCAGAACATAAATCCCCCAAACCTTCCCCTTGCTCCAGCACAAACACCTCCTGCCGTGGGGGAGCTGCCAAGCCTCAGGAGCAGGGTGAAGGTGCAGGGCTTGCAGCCTGTTGCTTCGAGGTGAACACCAGAAGTCAAAGGTTGTCACTGGAAATCTCAGTTTTTGGTTAGTTCAGCAAAGCTGATGGTTCCTGCTCTTGGTTTCTGCCTTAGGGGGTGGGATTTGTTTTGAAATTTGGAGCAAAAATAGCACAACAGCTCTCAAGAAGGCACACGGTGAAGAAGAGGTCATTTTAACAACGTGAAAATACTCCCAGGCATTTAAAACCAAATGTTTCTTGCACGCTTGTGGCTCAGGGGAGCAACAGGCGGCTGTGAGGGCACCTCTGCACAGCTCGTGAGGGGCAGAGCAGTCCCCCCTGCATCCTCTGTGCAAAATCAGATCTGACAAAGCTAAAGCAAGAGAAAATCAAGACATGACTATGAAGGACAATATCAGGCCAAGCCTGTTAAATTATCTCCCCCCTTCCTGTCATGTCTCATTTGCTCCTGAGCTGTCAGCTCCCACCCCCATCAGCCAGCTTCCATCACCCTCCCATTTCATTTTCCATCCTCTGGTTTCTCTCCAAGCCAAACCAGAAGGACTCTCCTTAAATACCTGGAGAGTCACCCTGTCTCTTCTCTTTAAATGCCTTAAATTTCCCTCTCCCTGGACAGGAGAAAGGTGTGATCCAGGTTGTTTCTCACACTTCCCAAGCTGCTGATCTGGCAGAGGGGACAGAACACCCTCCTTTGTCCTGCCCCAGCCCAGGCTGCCTCCCAAATGCTAATTGCAGCAGCCCTCCAGATCCATCTCTGCCACCCCCTCCCAGGCTGAGCACACCAGCAATGCCATCCCACGCCTCTGCGGGCATTAATCAAAGGGCACAAGAAGCTTTTGATTTATGGCGTGTCCCGGCCTCCAGCAGCCCGTGCCGGGAGCTGGGACAGAGCCTGGAGAGCAGCGCTGGGCAGGGCAGCCAGGGGATGCTGCTGTGCCTGCCACCTCTTCCTCCCGGAGCACCCCGGAGCCTGACCCAGACCGGCTCTGGTCACTTCGCTCCCCTTTTCCTCTCCTCCCACAGCGCAAGAAGAGACTTGGCGGCAGCTACAGAGGAGCAGGGATGAGGGGAGGGGAGAAATGACACGAGGGAAAACAACCCAAAGCATCCTCCGGTCACACAGGAGCAGGGATGGCTCTTCCACCAGGGACCTCCACTGCTGCACAGACGCTGCTGCTCCCCAGCAGGAAAAACGAAATAAAACCTTGCAGAGCTCCGCTTTAATTTGCCCTGAGCAGGATCACAAGCACACAACATCTGCACGTCCCCTCCACCCTCCTGCCCCTCTCCCCGTGTCCCTCAAGGTCGGCATCACACCGGATTCCCTACGTGCAGGGATAGGCAATTCCCAGCCAAGCAGAGCCCTGGGGGGTTTTACACCCCGCAGCTTCAAATCAGCAAGAGCTGTAGCTTGTTGGAAATGTAAATGTGCTGGAAAACAAGCTTCAGGTGGGGTTCAGCAGCAAAACCTCTGCACACGATAGCGATCACGCTTCTTAATGTTAATTTCTTATCTCACCTCTCCAAAGTCCTTTGCAAGGATTTGATCCTGTTAGAGGAAATCCATCCCCCTGATTTTCCCAGGCTTATAGAAAAGCAAAGAAAAGTATTGATCCTAATGAGATAACACTGACAAGAAAACGGCAAGAGCCAGTTCTATCTGTTTAAAACGAACTGTTTTTGACTGGTGGGAAAAATACATGATTATCAATTATCCATGCAGATGGGAGATGTCCAGCCTAGATATCCAGTCTGCTTTTCATGGTAGCCTCCAAATTCCAGCTACCTCTGCAATTTTTAAATGTTTTTCTCAGTGTGTTTTGTTCTTTAAAATAAAATAAAATAAATCCCAAACTGACAGTGGTCCCTTGTACCAACCAAACCCCAGAACCAGCAGCGGTTTCATATTAAAAGACCATTTGGTGGCATTTTAATCTCTGAAGGTAATGTAGATATTTGTCATTTCTGATCTCCCCTTTCTGCAACTGTCCACAGATGACGAGATCCGTGAAATTGCTACTGCCAGGGAGTGAAATGAGAATTAACCTCGTGCCCATCAGCTGCCTCGGCACCACCCTTTCCACGCCAGCCTTGACCATGGCCATGGGAGAGGTGGCTCTTGGGGCCACGCTGCCACTCACCCTGCACACCACGGCCCCATCTTAGCAGATAATAAACATCCCCGTGCTCACAGATTGCTTTAAATCCAGCACTTTCTTCCCCATTCTCATTTGCTTTGCCTTTCATGCTGCTTTCTCATGAATAAAAGGGGAACCAGGGAAAAAAAAGAAAGAAAAGACACATGAACACCTGAAAATCCTTTTCATATACCTGCTGCTGCTACCACTCAGTGCTGAATCTGAATAGAAACGGATGGGAGGGAGATGGGGAAGGATGAATAACATTTCATGCCCTGTAGTCAAACATAATTTCAGGCAGGAGACGAGCAGGGACTGGTAAGATGGCTCATCCCAGCAGAGAGCTAATGTGCACTTCAGAGCCTGCTCTTTGAAGGCTGGGGTCTAATTTCCAGCCTGCAATTACTGCACTGGAAATAATTTCCCAGAAAATGGGGTCACTTTTTGGGGGTGGGGTAGGGTTGGATAAAGGGGGGAGGATCAGAGTCCCAGTGTGCAGAAGTTGTCAGGGGCTTGGGGTTGGTGGATGTGGCAGCGTGGGCATCCCCAGGGTGCTGGGCACTGTTGCTGATCTCCTGAGCTGCCAAGGAGCCAGCACACAGGACTTCTGAGTCCTTCTCACGTTCAGCTGGAGCAGCTCTCTCTGTTCCCATAGATAGGGGCTGCCCCTGCTGTCCTACAGCCAAGACTTTCGTACAGGTCTGTGTTTCACACAAAACCTGTGGCCTGATTTTCCAAAGCTCCAAGAAGCCCGTGTTTCTCCTTCCATCAGAGGCACTGGCCAGGAGCTCAGCGCTTTGCACAGTCAGTTTTTGATTTTCAGCAGCCCTGTAAGGGCAGAAGCATTGCTGTTCCATGAAGAGCTGCTCTGCTCCAGTTTCAACCAGGCAATGCTCTTGCTTGGAGGCTCTGCCTTTGCTCCTGCTGGCCTGGAACTTCAGTAATGGTCATGATGGGCCAGATCTGCCAAAAAACCCCACAGCACAGGGAGTGTTTTGACAGCAGAGTGTCTTTCTGTGGTACCTGACAGAGCTGAGGCTCTCTGGGCAGGGCCCACAGGGAAGGCTCTGCCTTTCTGCCTTACCCATGATAAGTCTGCCAAAAGTAGAATAAAGCAAAATGATGAAGGACATATGGTGTCCCTCAGCAGGGCTGGGGACCCCGCTGGTTGCCCAGCTCAGATTTAAGCCCAAATAACCGTCTCCAGATGGGATTTGCTGCAATTCTGCTCTGACCCAAACTGACCACGCTCTACAGCTCAGACTCGCAAAGGTTTTAGAGCACCTAAACATGCAAACAGGCACCTGGCAAAGATTTTCAAAAGCAGCTAAGAAGATTAGATGTCCAAGTCCCATTGGGCTCTGAGAATTAGGCATGTAACCTGCTTAGGTGCTTTTGGAAATTCTTTCAGGGATTTAACTGTTTGGGTTGAAACTTTCTGCGGCGTGTGCCTCTCCAGCTGTCCCAGCACCATCTCCAGCCTCTGCAGCCCAGCTGGTTTTGTGGGCAGGATGGGGACAATTGTGTTGGCAGGAAACTTCTGGACAATTTTGGATGCTTTGGAGGAGGAACTGGAAACTGAGAGCGTGGTGGCCGAGGCCTTACCTTTGCCACGTACTTTTCACTGTGCTGATGAGGAGCTGCACAAAGGTGAGGCGGGAGGCAGGGCTGGAGACTGCCCTGGTGCAGGGATGGGGTTGGGAAAGAGCCAGGGAGGGCAGGACTGAGACTGGCAGGGTGGGTAGGGACAGGGATCAGGGAAGGGAGGATCTGGGCTGAGATGCCCAAGGGGCAACGACTGGGATGGGACAGGAGATGCCGTGACTGGGACAAACTGGGGAGGTGACAAATTTGTGCCAGGCTGACAGGGTCAATGTGGAAAGGGTCAAGAGAGCAGGCAAGTGGCACTGTAGCTTATGCCTGCTAAATCCTGTAAGCTCTCCTGGGCCTGGAAGGGAGCCCAGGGCTCGTGCCTGGAGCCAGCACTCCGTGCCAGCAGGGCTGTGCAGCAGAGCCCCCGGGCAGCCCCCAGCACTGCCCCTCAGCCTGTGCCACCTCTTCATCCCAGCCTCCCACCCCTGCCCCCCACGGGAGCCCTGAGGGCGGGGGACACGACAGCCCAGACAATTTTAAATTATCAAGTGCTGCAAACCCCAAAAAGGGCTTGTTCTTATAAATAAACAACCTGCAAAACAAATTGCTCTGCTCTCCCCTCACGCTTCAGCAGCTGCCAGCAGGCAGGGTGAGTGTGCCAGGAGCTGGGGCACCAGTTCAGCTCTGGGTTGAGTCCCTGTTAACTCACAGACTCGCTCCATGCTTTGGACAAGACACTTGGCCCCTCTCTGCCTGTCAGAAGGATAAATTCCTCTCCCCACCTGAGAGATGTGCTGCAAATTAGATCTGCTCATAGGTGTGCAAACAGCACTGCTGGTACATAGGAAGAACAATATCTCCAGTGCTTTATCATGGTCAGAGAAGGCTGGAGCCAGCAGGAGAGGGCAGAGGCAGAGCCCTTGTGCAGCTCCCAGGGCTCAGGGCTGGTGCACAGGTCATACCTGGTGGTGCCAAAACAGAAGTGCTGGAGTTTGGCCGGCATGAAGCTGCAGCAGGGGCTCCCCTGGGATGCGTTGCCCCAGCCTAACAATGGTTAAAGGGGTTGAGTTTTACAGCTGCCACTTTGGAGCACTGTGGGCAGTGAGGAATTCAGCTCAGCCGGGAGTAACACCTTGGCTTCACCTCCCGTTTCTGGTGTGCTTCAGGAAATTGAGAACAGCAAAGGGGTGGGCTCAGCTGAGCCTGCCTGCTGTGAGCCACGGGCAGGTGAGGGTGTGCCTCTCTCAAATGTGCAATGAGGTGGTGATGTGCCTCTCTCAAAGGTGCACAACAGGCAGGTGAGGGTGCACCTTCATGGTGACAACACCTCTGCAAGTGCTACAACACTGCTGATGCAGGGCAGCACAGGTGAGAGCCACTTGCACCCCTCTACTTGCCCAGGGAGGGCCCTGAGGAGAGGGAACCACACTCTCCTGCCTTTTTCATCTCCCTTCTTCTCTTTGCCATTGGGACAGGGCTTGCCCTCAGCTCTCCCTGCCCTCCAGCCCAAATAAACCCAGCACTCTCCTCCTGCCTTTCAGCAGAGCCTCCCTTCACTGTCATTTATCCTTCTCCACTCCGAGGGCTGCTTGCAGTTCATTAAATATATTAAAGGTGTTAATGACTTTCAAAAAAAAAGACCCAAACTGTCTGATGTTTTTCCAGCTCATTTCCTGCTGCTATCTCCCCAAATCCGGTGGGCAGTAATGACACGTCTGAGGCAGAAAATGGGATTATGATGAACAGAGGGAACTCTGCTGATATGTGGACAACATTAAACGTTTCCAGATTCTTTTCTTTACCTCTCCCTGCTGCAGGTATCTGTATAAGCACATCCTCCTTGTACTGAGCTGTGGCCTCTTGAGGGAAGCCAGAGGAGAGATGAGGCAAAGCTTTATGCAAACAGGAATTTTGCCTGTTTATCACACCAGAAGCAACATGTTGGATAAAGGCACATTTTCTCCCTCTGTAAAATGCTGCTGGGGTGCCCATGGCTTGTCCTTCCATACACAAATGCTGCAAATAAAATATAAGAGAGAGGGACTATCCAGGACTGCATCTTCCAGACTCAAGAGATTTTGTATTTTAATAGGCAAAGGCAGGGAGTTGTGGAAAAAAAGGCAGAGTCCTGACTCTGTTTGGCCAGGGCAAGGCCAAGAGGTTGAGTGACTCACCCAAAGTTCCTCAGCAGAACGGGAGATTCAACTTGGATCTTCCAAATGGCTGGAATTAAATTTCAAGCTCTGTAACTTTTGCTCCAAAGATCCTTTAGAAAGAAGATCAGAAAGAAGTACTTTCCAGAGGGGGAAAATAAGCAAACCCCCCTCATTTAGTGAGCCTGTAGTTGTGGGTGTTTTGCAAAGCCTGTAAATGAGCACCTTCCTGCCTACTGTGGCACTGAGGGAAGAGGAGGATTTTTCTGGAGTTGTGTTTTTCCCTGTGAGATATGTGTCTGGATGAGGGAGAAAATTACAGAAAACAGATGTGAGTTTAGGAGAAAAATGTACTGGCTATGGTAAGCTTATGATTATCAAAGGTTCATAACTCAGACGAATCAAATCCAATTTCTTGCAGAACAAGGAGAAGCACTTCTCAACAGCGGCTCTTCCCAGGCCAAATTTCATCTTTGGAAATGACACCCGGCAAGTACTTCTCATATAACAATAGAAAAAAAGGGTTTTTTACACTGCCTCGCCTGCTGCAGCCAACCAAACTGCCCCTGCCCAGATATTCCAACTATTCAGCTTTGTAGAGACACTCAAACCTGCACAACTTCAGCTTGCCCAGGAGATAAATGAGTGGAAAAGTTATGTGGAAATTCAGAGCAGTGCTTGGGGAGGAATTCTCCTCTGTCCAGGCACTCCCAGCTCTCTGCAGGCTCCTGCACTTGTTCCAAACTCGTGGCTGTGACTTCCAGCTCCTTGGAGAGGCAACCATTAAACCCCAAATCTCAACCAGTTTGGCACTGGGTGTGTTTGAACCATGACCCATTTGCCTTCCAGGTACCTGCACAACAAATAGGAGCAAAGGGGAGAAAATGGGTAATAAATAGAGAAGTGGTGGTGCTGCACTGTGGGACAGTGGGCATCCTGCTCTGCCATCCAGCTTCTCCAGGGCAAGGAAAAGGGCTTGGAATGCCCCCCCACCACAGCCCCACGCTGCCCTTCTGGGTGGTTTTCCCTGCCCTCTCCACACCCTTTACTTTTACTGGGGTTCAGAGGGACACCAAGGAAACTGGGCCAGCCCTGGGCAGGAGTTGAGTGCTGCACCCCTGGCCAGGGGCAAGGCAGCTTCACCCTGTTTTTAGTGGTGATTCCCAGGTCATTTCAAAGCTCAGGGATCACAGGCAAGGACCTAAACCTGCCTCGATGCTGGTGAAAACACCACCTTGATTCCCAGCAGGGAATTTGCTGCTCCAGCAGCCCTTTTCCTTGCAATGACCTGTGTGCAGAGGTGCACTGTGCCAGCGTGCCCTGAACACCACCCCTGTGCTCCCACAGGGGGAAATAAAGGCTGGGAGAGCTCAGCTGAGCCACCCAAAGGAGGGAGCACAGGTGATGCTGCTGCTCCCCAGGCTGGCACCTGAGACCCCCATCCTGTGCTGAGAACCAGGCTGGCTTCAGCCTCACCACCTTCCTTCAGCCCAGCCACTCCTGGGAGAACAATTAAGCAAATCCTCCAAGGCTTGCTCCATCGGGCAAATAAACGACTTGCTGAAGTTAAACAAAAATACGAGATGTTTCTCCTCGCTTCCTTCATCTTGCCTTCTCCCCCTCCCCGTGAATCCGACCAAGATTACAGTTCTAAAAAGCACTTTCTCTTAAATGTGGGAGGAAGATTGCCTGAGCTCTCATGCGTTCACTGCTATATTGTATTGTTGCTGCTTTTAACATGTTTCGCTCAGTTAAATAGTAACTGATGACAGCTACACACTTCAATCCTTTGGTGTTTTTATCACGGATTTTATATATATCTCTTATAAAGAACAGCACACTGCAAGGCCTCTTACCATATCAAAAACAACAAAAAAGCCCCCTATTTTTGTGTAAGGTATCAAAGCAATAATGCGTGCCCGTGCAGCAGAGCCAGCCTATCAGAGGTTTATCGGGTTTTATTGGCCTTGGGCAACTCTGCACATGACGGTCTTTAGAGTGACATGGAATTTATTAAACTTTTCCACAGCCTGACAGTCTTCTCCCAGCTCGTCCCCACCCCCAAGCTCTTTTCTTTTGAAAAATGATTTCTGCCAATCTTGTGCTTTTAGCATTCCCCCCCCCTTTNTTTTTTTTTTTTGCTCTCCCCCCCCCTTTTTTTTTTTTTTTTTTTTTCCCCTTTTTTTTTTTCCCCTTTTTTTTTTTTTTTTTTTTAATCACTGCTCGCTGGACTACAACTCCTCAAGCATCTGTTTAAAGAACACCATTAAGGTCCCGCTGCAACAACAACAACAACAAAAACACAGAGAGAGAGGGAGAGAGAGGCAGAGCAGCAGCCACACAGCCCATTACTGCCTGGTTCAGCCTTATTGCACTGCATTACTCGATATGACAAGCTCTGCATACATATCACACACACCAAGGGGTTTTTGTTGGTTTGCTTTTTTTTTTTCCCCTTTTCCTAGGTAGCCTAATTTAGGCTTTGTGTGGTGCCCTGTAATAAATTTCCTCTCTCAGACAATAGCCCGTCGCCTTCAGCTGCCTGCCCCTTCCGTAACCCGATAAAGCATCTCCTCCTCGTGCCACTTCCCATCAGCGCAGCGGGCGATGCCAGGCGCTGCTGCCGGGGTCAAGGTGCTGCCGGGGTTTCCATCAGGCCGCTGTGCCCTCCCTCTTGTCCCTGTCTCCCCAAATTCCCGTCTGCGGAGCTCCCGGCAGACACTCCCAGCAGCCCGAGGCGGTGCTGGCGGTGCGGGGGCGATGCGGGGCTGCAGCACACGTGCGGCGGGCGGGGCTGTCTGCACACACACCCCCCTTTATTGGCAAGCTTCTCCCTTCCCACCCCAGGGCAGGAGCCCGGAGAAGGAAGGGAGCATATCCAGAGCTTTGGCTGCAGGTTGGGAGTGTGCAGGTTCTGCTGGGTTGGTGCTTCTGCTCTCCTGTGCCCAGGAGTGAGGACTTCTGCTTCTGACCCCCCACCTGGAGCTGCTTCCAGCTCTGGGGCTCCCAACACCAGAAGGACGTGGAGCTGCTGGAGAGAGCCCAGAGGAGGCCATGGAGATGCTCCAAGGGCTGGAGCCCCTCTGCTCTGGTCAGGCTGGGAGAGATGGGGGTGTTCACCAAGGCTCCATGGAGATCTCAGAGCCCCTTCCAGGGCCTAAAGGGGCTCCAGGAGAGCTGGAGAGGGACTTGGGACAAGGGATAGAGGAAGGGAACAACTTGGGACAAGGGATAGGGACACAGGGAATGGCTCTAAACTGAAAGCACTGCTTGCCTTCTCTTAAATCTTACACTCAGTCTCTGGCCATTCTCATCTCCGTGTGTTGGTTATTACCCCTCCTGACCAGCAATATCAAACTGCTCTACAGCTCTCTGTGCTTCCTGTCCCAATCAGATGGCAATCTAATTTCCAAATATTAAAACTGACCACACTGCCTAAGCAGAGTGCACTGCACACGCTGCCCTTGCACCTCACACCTCCAGCTCCTGGGAAGGGGCCACTCAGGCTGGGTCTGGGTGCTGACATCTCCCTAAAAGAGGCTTCCCCACCCCTCCTCTCTCATGGGCGCTCCTTAGCAGTGTCCCTGCAACCAGCCCAATTGTTGGCAGGGGTGAGCAGGGCACAAGGTGCTGTTTTCTCTGAAAATGTTCGTAAAAGAGTTTGCTGCTCCAGGAGGGAAGAGGTGCAGCAGGGGACACAATGCTCAGGCACCAGGCTCAGGCTTCTCCCACCCCTCCCCTGGGCAGGAATCACTGTGAAGAGTTTCTCTGCAGTTTGCCATCGGTCCCCAAGACCAGGGGGCCCTGGGGACACAGGTCAGCATGGCAGGAACTGCACCCTGGCAGCTCAGTGTGCTCAGGATACCTGACACTGGTCTGGGGCTTGTTACAGGCACTAAACCCTGAGACAGCTGTGGGTGTGGGAGACTGATGCTGCCTGGGAAAACAGGAATGATATCAGCATCCTTTCCCACATAACAATGCCCCTGGTTTCCCAGGGTGGGTGCTCCCCCCACTCCAGACATGCAGAAGTATCTGCATCTGTGCTCATCAGCACAACTGCCTGTAGGAAAATGAGCACATTTAAAGCACAATCCATCTGACCTATTTTCTGACATGCACCTTAGGAGGAGCTGAGTTGTGCACTAGCACTGCCTAGCAGCTGCACAGGGAATCTGGAGGGACAGCTCAGCTGAAGGTCCGGGTGTTGTAACCCAGGGATCCATCTCAGCTTCCACACAGCCAAAATTTTGTTTACTGCATTTGTGCTCTTCTGCTAAAATCCAGCTGTCTCACCTTGCACCACTTCACTCGCCTGCTTCTCACGTGAGATGAAGGCGATGCTTAAAGACAAAGCACAGCTCGAGGGTGGCTGGCCAGGAAGAAAGCGAGAGCTGGGAGGGGGATGGATGATGGAGTCCAAGCCTGGAGCCACATCACCTCATATGATGTCATCCCTGTGCTGGTGCTGCCAGTGCAGGATGTGAATCCAAAGAGCAGTGCAGCCCTTTAGCAGTTATCCTGACCTAGAGCAGTTATTCCCAAATAACTGCTCCAGGCATGAGGACGACAGCCCCCTCTGATTCAAAAAGCAAATGCATAAGTGACAGTGACAGCCCAGAGCTGCAGAATCTGCATGAAGCCATAAAGCAGAAGACACTCCCGAGAGCTCGTCTTCCTGCAGGAGAAAACATACGATGCTCGGCTGGGTAGCTAAGCAAAAATAAATAAAGCAGCATCATTAGGATGTAAAAAAGTCCAAGGAGCCAGCACATCGCTGTCTGGCAGCAGCTTCAAATGAAGAGCTCACATTTTTCACCAAGCTTCAAAACAAAATTGATAAGATAGAAAATAACCCCCCGTATTTGTGCCATTTCCATGGATTCATGAGTCTGACAGTTGCAAGCAGAGAAACAACCCTTCCTGGCAGGAAAATGAGTGCTGCTCCCTGGCAGGCCATAATGACACTTTGCTGTGACCGTGTCACACGGACGCCTTCCTGCCCGGGCCGGTCCCTGTCTGTGCAGCTCTGTGATTTTTCTCACAGTGTTACATTTCTGTGATTAAAATAGGCACTAATGGAACAGCCACACATTTGGTACAGCAGGTCTGTGTCTGAAATGCTTTCATCGAACAGAAAGGAGCAGAGGCTGCTGCTGCATGAGGTCTGTGGGTGCTTTGCTTGGGCTGAGGTCCCTGAGATTGGGAGCACAGCCTGGCACAGCCCTGATGTGGCCCTCCAGCACTGCAAAAAGGACTGCTCATGTCCAGAGCATCCTGACTGAATGCAGCCCCTCATGCAAGGCAGCTGGTGACCCCCAGACCAGAGTTTGCTGGAAGTTGGGATCTGCCCAGCAAGCCCTGAGCCCACTCTCTGTCCCCAGTGGGGTGTGACAGCATCATTTAAGTACAGGGGTGACACTGGCCAGCCTGGACAGGGAGCAGAGCCTGCAAGCAAGCACAGATTTACCTGGGGAGGGGATGTTTGAGGTCTCTTCCTTTGCTGACGGGTCTCAGATGAACCTTGCAAATGGCACATGGAGAAGCATCAGAAAGGGCTGGTCCTGCCTGCACCAGGGGGTTCTGTTCTGGAGCTTTTTGCCCAAAGATGCTGCAAGTGCTGGAACATTGCACAGGAGATGACCACTTTACCACATTTTTAGAAGAGACAGGATGTTTACTGAAACCTGGACACATGAAGAGGAGTTTGGGTGGATGAAAGAGGAGGAAAATAACAGCTACAGTGCAATCACCTAGAGCAGGCAATGAGCAGGAAAGGGGCTGGACCTGACTCATCAATGGATCCTAAGAAATGGGGATCCATCCCCACCAAATCCTCAAGGAAGTCTCAGCCCAAACCAGAAATGAAATGTCCTAGCCCAGCTTTCCCTCCCACCTGCCCTCAGCCATGCCTCTGGAGGTGGGAGCTCCTTGCTCCTGTCAATGTCCCCTCTGCAAAGTCCCCTCCCAGCCCCTGCCAGAGCAGCAGTATCAGAGACTGATCTGCCTTGATATTTAACAGATCTCTCTGCACTATGCATTTCCTTTATTAAATAAAGAAATAAACCAGCATCTCTTTGCCCTGGAGAAGCTTTCAATAAGATGGATAAATATATATAATTAGCCAAGGAGAGAGCAAACTCCAGTGAATACAATACACCCTGTGAGACAACCCTCCATTAAAAGCCTCCTTGTTTAAACTTCAATATTTTAGCAATAGTGACAAAGAAACATAGAGAGAAGCATTTATTTTTCACTTTTTATTTCATCCCATCAAAGGGGTTGATCAGATAATTCCCTGTCAATTTCATATCCATGGCTTTGGATATGCCATCCCTTCTCCAAAAATTCAGGTTTTCTCAGTTTTCCTCTCCAAGCTGGAGACCAAAAACCTCTAACAGAGGTTCAGCAGTCTGAAAAGTCTCTTCTTGACCTCATTTTTACTGGGCTGCCCTGGAGGATGCCGAGCAGAGGAGACCATGGGGCTGTATCCTACCAAGATGACACAGGGTGACTTTAACACAAGGCTGGCAGAAGGGACCTGGCCAGCACCCACCCAGGCTGACAAAGCCCATATATATCTATGTGTATGTACCCCTTTTACAGATCTGCTTTCCCAGCTTGGCCAGCTGCCACCAAGACAGCCGTGCTCAGCAAAACAGGGAAAAAAGGAATCTTCCCTGAAGAAGAGGGAAGCACATCCTGGTGCTGTGCTTGGCTCGTGTGTGCCTGAGCCACGGCAGCACAGGAGCGCATCCGGCGAGGAGCTGGGGCACTGCTGCTCATCATGCTCCTCAAATGCTCTATTTTCCGACCTAGAAAACAGGAAGAGCCCACTGTGAGGCAGAAACCAAGGGGTGAGAGCTGGAGACAGGTTTGGCTTTTGCATTGTTTCCTTGAGAGACGAGATCTGGAGCGACTGCAAACATGCGTGCGTCTCTCCCGGGGGAGCGCTCGGAGCTGTTCCCCCTGCCCTGGCAAGCACCTCCAGCTCCCTGTGCTGCCGAGGCCCCAGCCAAGGCTGTGTCATTACCAGCAGCAGCCCCCTTTTCAGGGCTGTTGTACTGAGCAGATCCAGAATATTTCCCCAGGGAAGAGCCAGTCATTCATTTGCACTGTCTGCTAATTTAAAAATGTGAATCTCCGCTCGATTCTGCACGCCAGAACTCAGCCTCCGACATTTAGACCAGTGTGAAATGTAAATGCAGGCAATGGCAGTGTTCTCAGGGCACAGCAAGGGGAACAGTTGGTGGAAATGATGCTGCAAAGCCCTAGCTAAAAGAAAGGGATTAGCAAAGTATTCAGTCAGTCCAAATAAAACACGATGATATCTGTGGCCCAAATGAGATCCAAATCAGATAGAAAGAACCTGGACTCTTCTAGAGAAAAAAGGGCTGAAAACCAGGAATTTAAAGCACCAAGGACTCTGGATTAAAGAAACAAAGTGGGTTTTTGAGTCTAAAATGGCATTACTGCCACTTTTATAGAGAGCAGACCACAGGTAGGCTCAAGTCTGTGAAGCCACAATGCACACAGCCCTCATCAACCCGTTCTTGCCTCATTCTTGCTCTGCTGTACATAGGAAAAGGCAATTCCTGACATTTTAAGATCTCTCTATAATCTCTAAATGGATTATAATCACCCTAATGAAACAGAAGGTTAAGACCAAATACTCAGTTTTCGTCCAAGTTCAAATACTACATCAGCCATGACCCAGAATCAGTGTCCCTCCTCTTTTATCTCGGCCTTTATTGAGTAAAAAGTGAACAAAACGTGGCATAAAACACTAAGTCCATTATTAGCTGGATTTCTGGTTTAATTTCGTTTACATTCTGAAGGATTTTCACGAAGTTGCACTGAAAATACTGCCATTTCCACAACGGTTTATCATTGTTATACTATTGCTACAATTACCTGTCATTACAATCAAATTTATATCAGGACAAGAAAATGATTTCTCAGAAATTAAACAGCACTCCCTGGTGGGATAATTCCTTCTCCTGAACTTTCCAATAATGAAAACTGTAAGTAAATTTGCTGTAATTCAGACCACAAAAGACCCTCCACTGTTAAACCAAATGCTAATGTTTTCACCAGGACAATAACTTGATGTTGAGCAGAAAATTCCCAAAGGTACCTAGAGCTGTGAGAGGGTTCCTACACAAGGTTACAACATCCCTGAGGAAGCCAGCATCAAACAGCTGAGGTATTTCTGTGAATTGCCCCAAAGCTTGTACAATGAATGGCTTTTTGCAACTTGAGGCAAAGAAATACCTTTGAAAATCTGCCTGTGCATGGAACTGAAATCCCAGGTGTGGGGTTTTCCTGGACACACCTCCAGGGCTGACTCTCAGGTGCAGATGGACACGTGGACAGCCTGGCCTGAGGCTGGTCATGGTCACTGTGGGTGCTCAGCATTTTCAGGTCACACTTGGCCAAATAAGATGCAGCCACTTAGACCCAGAACGTTGCAGTGAGCAACATGCCTGTTAGTCTTGCTAGCAGCTTATGATCCCCAGAATTTCCCTCAAATGAAGTGGAGCCTGTTCCTCTGAAGGCCATTTTCCCACAGGGGTTGTGCAGTGGACTGCACACTGGACAAACCCCTAAATGGTGTCCACCTTCACAGGGAGATTTGTGTTGTCTTGCTTTTTCAGCCTTCTGATGTTTACCTTTTAGAAATTCTTTTCTCACGCACATCTTCTGTAAATAATAGATTGTTTACATTCTTTAATAGAAGAAGAGTTCTCTTGATGGACACCTGTCTTGACCAGTGTGATTGGAGAGGTGTTGACTTTGCTTACCAATCACTTGGTTTGCTTGATACACTATTTAATAGAGTCAGTAATGTAATAAAGTTAGTTCTCCTAGTTGAACCTGGGTCAGAGTTCGTGCAGTGTTTTTAGCCTGGCAAGTACAACAGATTCATACCATGAGTTTCAAAAGTTAGATGCTTAATTTAAATCTGGACTTGAAACCTCCATCTAAAATCAAGAGGAAAAAGAATGCCTCCAGAATAATCACTTGATTTAACACAGACTGGGATGAATTGCCTTGTTCTTCCCAGTGACTAAAGGCAGTCTACACAACCAGCTCACCTTAATGGCCGTGGTGCTAAGTCAAGGCAGGTGGATTCAGACTAAGGAGTCAAAAAGGGACATTACCCCAGCCTGGAATGAATCTGTGAAGAGTGGTTTTAGTGCAGACAGTCTCCAGTGGGCCTCCACTTAGGAGCCTGTATTTTGTATTCTTTACATGCATCAAAGATGCTCTGCTGTGCTACTCTGCCTCAAAAACCTGAGTCCCAGAGGTCTGACGGGTTTTCACGACCTTCCCATGGTGCTTTATGAAATGTCATTTATCAGATGCCTGGGTTTGCAGCACCTCTGGCCAGACACCTTGCTGGGTGGGCAGATCCCTGCTGGGTACCTCTGACTTTCACCTGGCACTGGGATCACCAGAGGGCATCGGGTCAAGCAAAAATGCAGAGACAGGCAGTCTGTGCCCCCACGGGGTCACAGTGCTGCTGCCCAAATGGGTCTGCATGAGCTGGGCATGGAGAAGGGGTGACGTGACCTCCAGCAGGAGGGGGTGTCACAATAACACACGAAATTAAGAGATGCAGACTCCATGAAGTTCTGAATGCTAATATCCACTTTATTTCAAATCTGACTCCTTTAGACAGTATTTCAAACAGTTAACACCTCTTCAATCACGTTGGCCAAGACAGATGTCCATCAAAGATCTCCTCCTCTAAGAAGGAATGGAAAACATAGATAAAACTAACATACACAAGTCTCTCGTTTACAGCAAAATCCATGGGAAAGGATTTTCAAAAAGTGAACACATCAGAAGGCTGAAATATCAGGGCGACAAGGGGGAACTGTTCTCAGCTCTGAGCATCAGGGGATTTACAGGGACGGAAGGTCCTGCCCAGCTCAGGGTGCCGGAGTGACCTGGGCACTTTGCTGACACTCGTTTTCAGGGAGCATTGCCCTCTGGCAGCCTCTCCTGTCGGCCCCAGGGCTGGGGGTTCTCCCCTTGGCTTCAGACCCTGCCTGGTTGTGGTTGCCAAGGCTTTGCCACATCTTTACCCCACAGCACTGGGTGTGCACTCACACCCGGCCCCACATCCACCCCCCTCTGTCAGCCCTGCCCTCCCTGCAGCCCTGCTCCCCCCACTGTCACTGGGGAAAGCTGTGACACGGGCCCAGCTCTGGTCCCAAGGGAACAAAACTCAGGCTACTCAGCATTTCACAATTTTTTCCCCCTCTGAAACAGGAATTCTCACGCTGAAAACAGAGATTCTCTGTAGAGGAAACAATTTGGGGGAGTTCAAACCTAGAGCAAACCAGAAAGTGAGACCCACTGCAAAACCCACCACTTCTGCTTCAGAGGCTCAGCACAGCCCTGCCCTGGCTTTCTGTGACAGAAACACACAACAAGAAGGGTATTTAAAGCATAAAAAAACCACCCAAACCCAAATCCCTGATTTGTACCCAAACTAGGCACTCCATTGCACACACTTCTCCCCCAGTGAGATGGAGAAAAACCAAAATAAACCCGTGTGAGTGCTGCTGGTCACTCTGCTGAGGGTGCTGCTGCAGGAAGGGGCTGTGATGGCCTGTGCTGAGCCATCCCACAGCCCCCACGCTGAGCCAACACACCAGGATTTGTACACCTCTGGAGGCACACCCAGCCGCGGCACAGCCTGTTTAGGGAACATCATTCAGGATTGCCGGAGCTGGGGCCCCCCTTGCAGAGGGGCAGGGTACCCGGGCAGGGATGCCCTCACTCAGCATCCTGCCGACTCCTTGGGGCAGGAGCAGAGCCTTATCTGAGCAAACCTCACCGTGCCCAGCACAGCAAAGGAGGTGACACCGAGCGTTCGGGCTCAGAGCAGTCACACCCGGCCTTTGAAGCTCCCCGCAGCGGGGTGGGGATGGCAGAGTGGCCGCGTCACAGCGGCGGCCCCAGGGCAGCCCCGGGGCACGGGGGAGAGCTGGCAGGGCAGAGAGATCAGATAACCTCAGCAAGAGCTCCAGCAGCCCCGCAATCCGCCCGCCTTTCATCCCTCACCGGGAGCGTGCGGCCGCCTGCAGTCACCCCGGCACCGAGCCGCCCCCCCGAGCCTCCACCCTCCTCATCCTCCAGCAGAGATCACCTCGGTGTCTGCCCCGGCGTGGTGAGCACGCCCTGCTGCCCGTGGTTTCAGGTCTGTTGGAGGTGCAGCACCTCAGGGTACCTGTACCCCCGTGCCCTGCATCCCCTGCACCTGCTCCTGCCCTGCAGCATCACTGCACCACCCAAAACAACGCCAGCACCACCTGGCAGATGCCCCGAGCCCCAGAGAGGTGCAGGTGCCCTGGGGAGAGGGGAGGATGTCCTTGTGACTCCTTCCCTTTGTTTAATGTAGCTCTGGGGTGCCAGGGAAATGCCCGAATTCCCCCAGAGGGAGAGGGTCCGAGGTGTTTGTACCCTCCTTGATTGTGTCTCCTCTCCATGGATGTTCTGGGCACCCAGGTGCCCTTTCAGGCCTCCCTGAGTGCTGTTAACCCCCCCAGCAGTGCTGCAGGTGTCCCACAGGCAACATTCAAACTCCTCCTGTCCAGTCCCCTCAGGTGCTCCCTGGGTTCTGTCTCACAAGAAAAGGGTGACTTCCAGCCCCTGATTTACCTTCTCTGTGCCACTTACTGCCTGCTCTTTCATGTGCATGGATCATATCCCCGCATATTTATCTCATCTTCAAAATAAATGTTCCCCCTCATCCTTCAGTCTCTGCTCATCTGCAAGTCTTGCAGTGTCTCCAATAATTTTTGTTGCCTGTCTCTTGACCCCTTCTATTCCTGCTGTATCTTTTTGAGATGGATTGACTGGAAACGAGCATGCCATCCCAGGCAGGGCCACAACACTGATTTATGTGCTGCCATTAGAATACTCTCAGCAATCTTTTTGACCCCGTTCTTCCTCAAATTTCCTTTGTTTATCTGGTGGTGGCTGTGCAGGGAGAGTGGAGATTTGCACACGGATGTCTCTGTTGATGCTTCTCCCCTCTTCCCAAACATTTCTTGAGATCTCATGATGTGCTGCTTCCCACCTGCAGCATGCTTTGCATTTGCCTCTCTGCTCACCAGGAGGCTGCCCAGCCCTCCAGCTTTATCAGGGAAAACCCTTGAGGGGTTTTCCACCTCTTCTCTTGACAAACCAAAGGTATTTGCAAGTTTTGCTGTTCACCCATTTGCCTTTTTTCCCCCAGCTCATGAACAACTGCATTACCTAGCACCATGTCCAGAACACATCCCTGTGGTCAACCTGCAGCACAATCCGTTCTCCCGTTGCCTTTCAGATGGTTTCTCCCCTCATCAGTGGCCTCCCCTTCTCCCAGTACTCCCATTTTCCCATTTGCAGCCCAAGTGGCACAAAGGGCGTGAAGGATTCCCCTGGTGAGGCCACAAAGGAGAGGCTGAAAGCTTTTCCATCCTCCCTGAGATTAAAGATTTGAGACAGAACAAAGACAAAGGATGGGGAAGAGGGTGGGGAACACTGATCTGAGGCCCTGGATTTGGGCTCCAGGTTTCCTGGAGAACACCAGCACAGCAATAAAGCACAGGGGAAAGGATCACAAGCACCTGGGGCTGAAGAAAGCCACTCTCCAAGGAAAGTCCTTCCACGCACCCACCTATCCCTTGTCTGCATCCAAGCCTGGGCAGCAGATGCATGTCCACATTCCACCCACAGTCCTGGCCAGAAAGGGGGTCCCTGTTCCTGCTGGGCAAAGCTGGGAGCAGAACTGGCTGCTGGAGGCAGAACTCCGCTCCAAGAATTGGAAATGTGTTTCCCCCCTTGCCAGACATGTTTCTATTCAAATCAGTATCAGGCATTCTGCGAGATATTTGCCTTCCTGCATTTATTTCCCAATAACAAAGCTGTCCTCAGCTTTTTAGAGCTGGTATTTTTATTTTATTTAGTTAATATTTTTAAACATTACTACTGCTATAATAAATGTTAACTATTTGTGCAGAGCTCTCATTGCCTTGGCAGGGGCCTTTATGTGTGCAAAATAACAGCAAATCATAATAAATAATAATAATAAATTATTATGGTTGATTACAAGGGAATGTGCTACATTTTTATAAGCTCTAGACCACCTACAGCTCACAAAATATAATGGGAAACATTAAGCCTTTAACTGGTTTTATACATTCCCTTCCCCCTCTCCCACTCCCCATGTTCTGTAATAGATTTACAAACAGTGTAAGGGGGGAAAGAAAATCTTCCCTTATAAGAATAGCATCAAAATTCTCCTCAGCTTTCCAGCTGCTGAGTGTTTCTGAAGCCTTCAGTGAAATGCAATTAGTATCTTTTACCGCCTGCCTTCTGGGGATACTGACATTATTATCTTATTGCAGTTTCACCTTGACATGCAGATCACAAGGCAGCGAGCTGGATTCTGTCTCCAGACGCCTTGAATTGTGGCATTGCCCCAGCTGGCTCAGCGAGTCGAGAAAGGAGAAGGAGGAAAAAAGGAGAGAAGAGCCATTTTCTCATCCTGTGGATCTCAGCTTTTTTTTCTTAAATAAAAAAGAAATAAAAACGCAAATAAATACAGGGAAGTGGGAGCTGTGGGGGGAAAAAGCGTGCTCCTGCTCAGCTCCAAGGAGGATGGGCATGGCCAAGGGGGGATCTGCTCTGTGCCAGCCCTGAGCTGCCAGCACAGGTCTGGGTTTCCAGCAGGACCTGCTCCCCTCCCCTCCAGCTCCCAGCAGGGTTCAATTCCATATGGATGCAGTCCCAGATCTCTGTACTTCACTGCAAAGGGGAAGGGAAAAAGAAGGAAAAGAGAGGATGAGAGGAGGAAAACCACACCATCAGAACTGTTTTACATGTCAGGAATGATCAGAGGCACACAGCTGTCCCTCCCTGTCCGTGCTGGTGAGGCTGGCCCTGTCAGTGCTGAGCCATCCGATGGGGAGCACCTGCAGCCACACATTTCTTGTCTGAGCCTTTTTCTGATCAGCAAAATGTGACATTAGCCTTCAGAATATCCAGCTGAAAGGGCCAGCTTTGCTCTTGCTTCCAGGCAGCATTTTCCAGCCCTCACAGCAGTTTTGGGGAAGCCCTGAGCCCGTGTCTCCCAGTCCTTGCAGCATTTTGGGTGGGAGCACCGGCCTGAAACCTGCCCTGGAGATCCTGAGATGGGTGAGGGTTGGAGCCCAGCCACATGTGCATGGTCTCCTCTAAAGCAACCCAAACCCTGGAAGCCAAAGCTTCCAAAATCCTTGAGTTTAAAGCAATAACCTCTCTGTTCATCTTATTGAACCCTGATGTATCACAGCTGGGATACTATTAGCAATATTTAATGGGAATGCACAAAATGGATGGAGGGAACCTGGGTGGCTTCACCTTCCACAGGTCTGACCCTGGGCAGATGTGGTGAGCCCTGTGCTGCTCAGAGGAGCCACAGCTGGAGATGTGGTTCAGGTGCAAGGCCTGTGCTGGAGCTGTAGGAATTGTGTTCCAAATTACAGATGGAATCAGCTGAAAATCCAACCTGTTCCCTACTTTTCTTCAGCCCATTCTTCTCTCTTATTACTCTTAATTAACACTGATTCTCTGCACACAACTCCAATGGTCTCATACCCCTGGGAACCCAGTACGTGATCACATTGCAGTGTTGAGATCCCTGAACCCCAGAGGGATCAGAGGGGAAGCCTGAAGGATTCACACCCAGGGATATCCCTCCAGAACTGCCTTTCTCATCCCTGTTCAGGTCCTTTCCATTCCAGCAGGGAATATTTAATCATCTCAATGGCCTCCTCTGGACTGGCAGTGAAGGTTGGGGCCAGCTGAGCTTTAAGGCTGCTTCCAACCCAAACCATTCTGGGATTCTGTGAAAAGGGAAGAGTAAGCTTCCAGGTACTTGGGTAATTCCAATTCCCTTGCCATGCAAACCCAGAGAGGTGCAAAAGAACAGTTCCAACCTCCCAGTGCCCCTGATGCCCTCCCCTGTTCCTGGCCAACCTGCTGGCCTTGGCTTGGCTCTGCAAAACCCAACTCACAGCTCTGTCTGCTCAACATAGCAGCACCACATCCATCTCCAAGCTGCACCTCTCCGTCAGGGTAAGTGATTAAAAACACAAAATCCAAGTCATATAAATGTGATCTGTATCAAAATAGAGCTCCCAGCTACTGCCAGAGTCCACAGTGCCTCTCTGGAGAGGGCCAGGCAGGATGTTTGGTGTCCTAATGCACTAAGAGCACTATCAGAGCAGCCTTGGGAGAGCCCAAGCATCCCCCCAGCTCCCTTGCCTTGTCCCACGGTGGTTTCTGACAAATAATCACAATAGCCCAGCCTATGACACTCTCATTTTTCTGTCCAAATGGGGTTGGGGTTGTAAAAGAGGCACCATGCAAGGAATCCCTCTGTCTCTTGGAATGTCTGTACATTTTTTTTTTCATTTAAAAATATTTGGAAAGAAGGGACGGTTAAACAAAGAAACAAATACTAAATAAACCTCCTTGTTCTTCTGATGCTAGACTGGCACGGGCAGCTTGTAAGAATTAGTGATTCCAGAGAGCAACTGGCTAATTTCCAAGGGAATAGGGAGAGAGGGAAGAGAGGAACAGCAGTAATTTACAGCTTAACCCATTTGTGATTTCTCTTTACAGCTCTCATCTGGATTACCAAATGCAAATTATTTATGATATTTTATTGGCCAACCCTTTTAGTGCACTGGGATGTGAAATTCCTTCCAAAATCCCAGTTTTTCAGCTAAGGGGCTGCACCCCTGTTGGTCTTACTTCAAAAGGTGAGTTCCCTCAAGTTTGGGTGGGCATCATCACCTTTACACAGGACATGGCCAGCAGCAGCACAGCACAGACCCCATCTTCTCTCTTTGGCAGCATCACACAGACCTCCTGAACTATTGTTTGCTCCTCTTGTTGTGATCATCGTGTGAATGCAACACGAATGCAAAAGAACACAGCTGGTATTGAGACTGTTGCTTTCAAGATTCTAGGAGAGGATCAAATGAAGGAGAAAATTAAATTAAAAAAGCAGCACTTAATTATGTAGGCTGCTTTTGTGCTCTCTCCTTCCTCTGTATAGTAGTTTCCACCTGAAAATCTTTAAGTGCTTTAGAGCTGGTAATTAAATCTCAGAACTACTGCAGAGAAGGATGCAAGGAAAGCATATGCAGCTCACTTGATTTGTCTGTTTGATTCTGCATTAACTTTGCATCTCTCCAGCCCTCTGCTCTGCCAGGACACTCCTTGCAGTTAACTCAAGGTCTGCACAAATGCTTGCAATGCTATCCCTCAGCGAGGAAGTCTGCTGAAAAGTGGGTTGAAAAAGGGATTGGTGGGAGCTGGGATGTGTGGAAGGTCCTCCCGGGCCATATGCTGGGGCTGGGGAGTGTTCTGGGGCAACCACAATGCCAGGACCCTCCCTGCTGTGGCATCCCAGCTGTACCAGCAGAAAAGTGCTGCTCCCCAGCCTTTCCTCTGTTCCCTGGGGACGCACCCACTGTGGGGCAAAACCTGACATGAGGGTGTTGGCTTGGAAAGCTGTGTCACCTCCCTTCCTCCACTGGAGACGTTTGAAACCAGCAGCCAGGTCAGGGTACAACCTGGGGGCCACCAAGAGCCAAGTTCATCCCTCATCAAAGCAATCCACAAGATGATACTCAGAAATGCCCTAAATCCTGTGGCCACAGGGCTTGGCAACCTCCAGTCTGAGGGCACAAACCCCCAGCTGCTCACACCTGAGCTGAGCACCTTGAGCTGAGCTCCTCATGGGCCAAACATTTCTCATCAGGGAGGGCTCCTCTATCAGGGTGGATCTTCCCCCTCTCAGCAGCCCTGGAGCTGGGATCCTCCCTGCCAGGACAGCCCTTTTGGGATCCTCCCTGCCAGGACAGCCCTTTTGGCACCACAGCAGCCTCTGTGTCATCATCACACAGCTTCACAGAGGACTGCCCTGGTGGCATTCCAGAGAAGCTGTTGAAGAGCAGCTTCAGCAAATGTGGTCTAAGATGTTATTTTCAGAGAGCAAGGAAAGCACGGGATGCTGCTCATCTGGCAATCCAAAGCATTAGCAGGAGTTCTGGCAGTGCATCCCAGAGATGATGAAAATTAAAATGTCCTTGAAAGCATAATCAGAGCTGTGGCTGGCACAGTTGCTGTTGCAACACCCAGACAACTCTAAAGAGGGGGATCTTCTGGGAAAGTGCAGTCTCATGGCACGAGAAAGCCCAGCTGATGTTTTCAGCCTCCTGATACGAAATTGTGTTTGCTTCTCCTGGCTTGCTGCTCATGCAGAAGCCTCTGGGGAGGCTGAGGTGGAGGGGACACCAAAGACCCTCTCACGTTGGCCCAGGGGCTGCTCTGCAGCTGCCTGGGGGCTGTGGAATCAGCAAGGCTGGTGCCTGAGCTCACAGAGGGTGTGGCACAAAGTGGAAGGGGACGAGATGCCAGCAAGGGACTCGCTGAGCAGTGTGGATGTGACATCAGCCCTGGCTGCAGGATCCCTGCCACAGGAATCAGCAGCTGAAAGGATCCATTGCAGCAGCCCCAGTGTTCTCCAACAGTGAGGAAATACTTCAGGAGTCAACAGATACTTGACATTTTTAATGGTGCAGGAAGGGTCTGTGGTTTTACATTTGGTTTGGATACCAAAGGCCTGATTTTTTTCCTATTTATTCCAAGTAAAGCAGGACAAACCCGCCAGCATCAGCTGGTCTGGTCAGAAAGGTGTTTCTCTGTGCCACCAAAAATACTCAAATGGAGACAAAAGCCAAAGCTATAGTTTTGTGTGTAAAACAAAATTTTAAACTGGAGAGGACAGCAAACAGCAATTAGTATTGTTAATGAGAGCCTTTGCAAGCTTTTTGAACATAGCTATAGTATATTTAAAATCTGACTGTAAAGAAAAAAAAATCTGGAGTGGGCTAAGAATGTCAGAACAAATGTTGTTCCTCCTCCCTTCAGAGAAAAGTTTTGCCAACCATTTTGGTCTGAGATTTTGCTGAGCTCAGTGTAATTCTATGAAAAACTCCAGGTGAAGTGAAACAACCTCTTCCTCTGGAAGCTGTTCCAACAGCTGAGCTCCCTGAAGGAGCAGCTGCAGCTCTGGAGCTTGGCCACAGGCAGAGGGGCAGAGGGACAGCATTTCTCTGATCACAGCACCTGGGCCAGTCCTTACAGGGACATTTTTCTCAGTCCCACCTTGACAGCCTTGGGTTTGCGGTTTTTTGGTTGGTTTTTTTTTGGTTGGTTGGTTGCTTTTTTCCCCTCCTGGCCTCCTGCCCTCAAACATAATTTTCATGTACAGGATCAGTGGAAGGAACAGATCCTTCTCCTGGTTGCATTGTGGGCAGAGGAACTCGGTCTGAGCCTGGGGAGCAAGATCAGGAGACCAAGCCTGGTCTCCAGCAGCCCTGCAGGGATCATCTGCTGTGCTGTGTCCTCTTCCTCCTCCACACAACCCCTCAGCTCCTTTCCAGCCCCTTCTGGGACTGCACTCCCATGGAGAGAAGCAGAAGAATCAACTCAGCCCCACCAGTGCCACCAAGAAGGATCTCAAAGAGCAAGAGCCCATCAGAATAAAGCTTTGCAGTCTTTGGCTTGCAACAGAGAGGAAGAGGAGTAAGGATTCCCCTAACACAGAGAATTCAACTCCAAAGTGGAGACTCAGTTCAATTCCACCTCCACCCTGGCAGCACAGGGTACAGGGAAGCTGCCCACAAACTGATTGCAGAGGGGTGGATGGCCCTGGCTGCATCCTTCCAAAGGCAGCTTATCCATCCTCCTTCCCAGGAGAGCTTTCTGCTGGAGGCCTGGAGCTGGTGCAGGTGTTTTGCTGCAGCCCAGCCAGATGTGGCTCAGAGAAAGCAGATTTCAGTGTGCCCGGGGGTTCTTGCTGCATGGGCGACTCCCTGACACGGGGTCCTGCTGTCATTTCTGGTGCAGGCAGCTCGGGCAGGTCTCCTGTTGTCTTCGGGATCATATTTGCACGGTTTGAGTTCGAGCTGATAAAACAATCCATGGTTTTTAAGCGCTCAGGACTGCCAGCAAATATAGGAAATAGGTAGGGCTTATTTGCCGGAGCTTTCAGCATTTGCTACAGAGGTTTCACTCTGTCTCCACCCAAGATACCCAGGAAGAAAAACATTGATGGCGAAGATTTAATCGTTCCCATGCTTAAAGACAATATGCGTTTTAATGGCCAGCAGTACCACCTTGGGAGGCATTTTAATGCCAATTACAGCTTTCATTCCGCAGCACTGCCCCAAACCCCCCTTTTCCCATCACAAACCCTGACGCAATGAGCCCAACCAGCAGGGCCGGCCCTGAAATTTCCACTTCTCCAGCGAGACCGGCCCCGATTGTGCTCCCAGACTCTCTTGTGATGTTAAGGGCAATAGATAAAAATAACTCCGACTCCATTGTTCTGCTATTTATACACTGAAAAGTCAACAGCATAAAGGCGAGCAGCCCTGGGGCTGTGCGGGAGTTGATGACCCTGTTCCGCCCGCTTGTCCTCCGAGGTGCCACGGGGGGAGGACCGCGGGGCAGAGGAAATCAGGCTGTTTGAAGATAAAGAGGCTTTTCAAAAGCCCAAAGGGCAGCTCAGCCTGCAGCTCGCAGGGTAAAGAGCCCCATCGGGGCCATTGTGTTCCCGATGCCAAGCAAGTCCATGACAAAGGCCGGGGCAGCCCGGGGTGGGGGCTGCGATCCAGGCAGCGGCTCCGGAGCACGGGGCTTCGGGGCGGCGATGAATAGAAAATCTCCCTCCAAAGAAACAGATGGGTCTGAATACAGATGCTAAGCGACCCTCGTCCCAAGGCCATCAAAGAAAACCAGACTCCCCAGACCTAAAGTCGGGAAGATAATAGGGCTTTTCAGGGAGGTAAAAACGGAATTTCCTCCTTGTCGAGCATCAGCCACAGGAAACGAGACTCCTTTGCCAAATCTGGCTTCGCAAAATGCCCGATTTACTAAGCAACACTTCCACATCGGCATTTTGGTAGGGAAACCAAATGGTTTCCGGGGGTTTAGTGCGGCAAAAGGGACGGGCATGGGGGCAAACCAGTTCTGCAAACAGCCCCACAGAAAAGTGTCCCGCAGACAAAGTGACCAGCCAGGGACACCTGCGGGCTTCGCTGGGGACAGCGCAGCACCCACGTGAGAAACAGGCAGCAAAATTCCTCTTCAGAAACAGAAAATGTGTTCAGCTAAAACAAACACCGTGCAGAAAGAACGGATGAGCTCTGTTAATTTACTTTGAGATTCTCCATTAACTACTGCACGCTAATTATCTGCCTTTCTGAGTTTGGGCTTTTGTTTTTATTTTTTCACACTGCAAAATTTTGTTCATCTTAAAGCCAAATAAATGCCGAGAAAAACCTGCCACCCACTACACTTATGATCAAAATAACCATTTCTTTTGATAAGTTCCTGCAGTTACAGTGGCCCAGAGAAAATATATTCAGTGAAGATCACTCACTGCTGAATACTTTCCTCATTTCTTCCCTCAAACCGGTGATGTCTTTTTTTTTTTTCCCCTTGTATAAACAGGGTACTTTTTAATGGGGTAATTTGTACTACAAACTCCTGAAAACATGTTTTGATTTTATTTTGCTTTTTGTGATTCCTAAAGCCCTAGTTTTAAAACACAGGCAGATAAAAGTGCTTTGAGGGTTTTATTTCTGTGTCTCCAGATTGCTCACTAGAGAGCCAAAAGTCACTCCTCGCCTCTCAATCAAGGCCCGAGCAAAATTTAGACCCTTGCAGAGATAATCAGGCTTGTCAGGTTACTCTAGAAGGCAGGAAGACCTGGGCCAACGTTTTCCCAAGTGCTGACATTACACACTCCAGATTCTGCAGACCTTTATGAAGGATTTCAACACAAATTCATCTGTAGAAGGGGAAAGTTTTACTCTATTTCTAAGCAAAGCACAGTGGAATAAAGGAGCGATTTTTTGCTCTAAAAGGTACCAACCCAAAAGGTGTGAAACCGAGTTATGTGGGCTGGGGCAGATCCTCTGCTCTCCTCCCGTGTGTCTGGGCCCTTTGTCACCTCGTTGTCACTTCACACCTCTCATCCTACCAGTCCTCATTTGCCTCACCCATCTGCTCCCTCCCCACACGGAGCAGGATGGATGGCACAGAGAGGGCTGGACCTGTTTTGGTCCTGCCATTTATTTAAGACATCAAATTTGGGATCCTTGCCCAGTGCAAACAGCCACGCAGAGCCACCCTGAGCTTCCAAAAGAGCAGAGTTGGGGGGAAACATTTGAGATCTGGATGGCTGAGACATCAGGATTTCAAGCATGGAAGGTGCTGTTGGATCACCATTTCCATAGCTGAACCCTGGATTTTGACTGCCTCCACTTCCAGTCATCCCAGGAGAGAAAGAGTTTGGTTTGTGGAGGTGCAGAGCAGCTACCAGCTCACTGATGGGAACATTGTGGGGTCCTGAAGCCCAGGCCACCAATGTCCCAGCGGGAGGAGCCCTGTGCTGGGCACTGCTCCTGCCCAGCAGACAGAAATGGGGAGAGGTCTGGTTCTCATGGCAGGCCAAAGGGGTCAAGGCTGAAATCAGCTGAGCTGAGGGAAATCAACCATTTGCAGCCCCAAACACCAGAAACTTCAACCCTCTGCAGGTAACCTGAAACTAGAGACACAAAATGGACACAAAGGGGCAGAAATGAGGGTTTTAAATCTGAGAAAATGCAAGTCCTGTCTCCCACCATCAAGTGAACACTCCAATTATGTCACTAAGTACCTCGAATTTTGACAAGTTTTTAACTTCACTTCCTGTGGACATCCTCTATAGGAATAACCAAATTAAATCAAAGTCCTCCTTGGGTAGTCTTAAAATGTGTTTTTTTCCTATTCCCCCAGGGATCCCTTCATCCTGTCATGCCCCAACCATAATCCATTGTGTGTGGCCTTTGGGAAAGCTATTCCCAAAACATTAATAGGCTTCTGGAAACACAAAATGCAATATCTGAACCTTGTTAGAAAGGATGTAATTTCTCTAACTAATTTTTAATTAGTTGTTTTAATGAATTGTGGGCAGTGCCCACCTTAAGCCATCACTAGTGATGTTCTTTCACAGGCTCCTATCGTTATTTTGATGAATAAATCACCAAAACCTTATTTATTTAAAACTAACACTGACAAGCTTCAGTAAACAAAGCCAAAGTGACCTGAAGATTGGACATCTGAGATCTTAAATTTATGATTCTTCAAGGACATTGGAGTAACCAGAAGATACAGAGAAGATGAAGGCCTGGAAAGTTGAAGACTCCCCATCTGAGAAAAAGGTGATAAAACCACAAAAGAATGTGGAGCACAGTAGCATGAAAAGTGAGAAATCAATAACCAGCAGAGGATAAAATACTAATTAATGAAGGTAGTTATGTAACTTAGAACCAGTGAACATTAATTTTTTTGTTTGTTAAAAGTGTATAAATGAGTGAAAAAGTTTTGTATCCTCATCTGTGTGGAGGGCAGAACTTTGTCAGCCACACACACCCTCTTGGCCAAGAATAAAGTAATGCCCTACTCTCTAACACTGAAAAGACAGTTTAGGGAGTTTTATTTATCCCAACATTTATGGAGGATTTGGGTAACAACCTCAGCCTGACATTCCTCTCACCCAATATCTGATATCCACCATGAAAGATGATGCTGGAGTTGGACCTGGGGCTCCTAACTGGAGGGAAGAGGAGAAGTAGCTGGACAAACCACGAAGTAAAAGGTTGTAAAAAGCCATCCCAACTGGCCCCAGTACTCTTCTAAGCCCAAAATGGGTCTTTCCCCCTTTATTAGGCACCCATCTGTGTCCCCCAGCTCTAATTAAGCATCTGCTCTGCAAGAAGCTAACAAGTTCTTCTGCTGATAATCCCGAGCAGCTTGGCAGCATTATTTATAACACAGCCTTGGCGAGCCCCTGCCCCGGCCGAGTCGCTTCGTTGTCAGAGTAAGATGTAGCTATATCATTATTTTAGCAGACATATAAAATATAATCCAATTATATGGCGGATACGTGGAATTCCCAATGATTTCAGAGCACGCTGCTTTATTCAGGAGGGGGGAAAAGATTTAAAGAGACAGGTTGTCACTGGGCATCAAAGGATTTGGGATGATATTTAGGATAACAGTTTATAGACATGGAGCAAATCCTATTATAATGCCACATGGCCATCAGGCTGTCACAGTGGCTGGTACAGTGCATGTCTGGGCAAGGATGCCAGCCAGGAGCGTGGTCACCTCAGAGGGGTGTCCTGGGCCCAGTGGGAGGTGGCAGGGTTTGTGTGTAGCACCTTGACAGCCTCTGTGTCACCCTCAGCTCTGTGGTGTCCTCCCTGGGCCCAGGGGCATGGAGCAGCCCGGGCCTAAAACGGTGACTTTGGGTTTACCCTGCAATCCCTCAAGGGCAGGGTGTGGAAAGAAGGGAACCAGAGCAGTGAAAATGGGCATTTACCAAAGCTCAGGATCTGTCACCATGGACAAGACCACAGCAACAACCCTGATGTCTCAGTTTGGTTCAGAGCTCTCTTTCCAAGGGCTTGAGTCAAATTCTGTGGACAAGGAGCCTCTCCATGGCTTCACCCGACTTTGGTTTGGACCTGGAAACCGTGGGAGAAGTGGAGAGGAGAGCTGGGAACTCAGAGAAGCACTCAGAGCATGGTTTGGGGCTTTTTTGTACCTGGCTCAGGATCAACACAGCTCCAAGGCCTGTGAGAGCACAAAAGCTGGGCCTGTTCCTCACCAGGGGAACTCTCAAGTGCCCAGGGATGAGCTCAGAAAACAGCCTGGGTGGCTGGACATGGCACACGATGTGTCAGCCCCGGCCAGGAGCTGCTGGGGGCACTGCAAAATTCTGTCCAGCACCCACCAGAGCTGCTGTGGCTGAGCAGGGACCCTCAGCCCGCCGTGCTGGGGGGAACATGAACCATCTCCACCACCCCTCTCAGCCTCCAGTCAAGCAACACAAAGGAAAGCCATTCCTGCTCCCTTTGCTTTCCTGTCTCTGTTTGCTCTTTCCCCTCAGCAGCACTCACAGGTTTCACACTCTCCTGTTGACTGCTGTCCCTCCTCAGGAGCCCCCACCTCTGCTCACCATCCACCCCTCACACTGGTCTTTTGGGTCCCTGGTCCTCGATGGCACGTGGAACCCTGCCATGGTGTCACCCATGTCCCCAGCAAGGTGATGCACACCCAGATGCCACCTCACTGTGGTGGACAAGGATGAAAGGAATAATAAAAATTAATTGGCTGAACAGGAGAGACTTTCTTTTGTGTGCAGTCCCTAGGGAGCTGGGAGGACTGGCAGCAGGAATACAAAAAAGTCCTGGATAGTTTATAAAACAAGAGATTCATTAGTGTCTGAAATATTCAGCACAGCAGCCTCAAAACGAAACCCCAGCCTTGCTGCTGCCAGCTTGTAAGGAGAGTGAGGGTGTCTGAGACTTACAGGAGTGACAAGGGGTTTTTTTCTTTTCTTTTTTAAAATACATGTTGATCCAGCTGGTGCAGTGACAGTAACACCCACAGCATCCTCCCCTGGGGAAGTCTTGGCAGTATTTCCCACCTCACAAGTCAGTCTGCCATGAGGAGATCCACAAGAGCAGACAGAGCCCCATGCCCAGGTCACACAGACTCCAAGCTCCAGAGGATTTTGGGGCCCTGCAGGGCTGTGCTGGGGTAAATGGGGTGCAGTGATGTGGCAGCAAGGAGCAGCTCCAGCAGCAGTGACAGGGACATCCTGCAGCTGCCAGATGGGCACAATAAAAGGCTCATTAATGGGGATCGTTGGACCTCAATTTCAGAATGCTGAATGAAACCTCCTCAGTAAGTATCATTATTATGGCACTCTCAATCAAGTCAAGCAGCTTTATGACAAAATCAAAAGTTGTGATCCAAGCAGCAGAGGGATGGGGGAAGCAGCCTATTTATTTTGCTTTGGGTTCACAGCAAGGACCCAGCAGCTGCCAGGACACAAGAATGATGGTCACATCCCCCAGGCAGCTGGGGACAGCTTTAAATGTCATCACAGCCCTCTGCCCTCTCAACCTCAGACCTCTCTGGGTCCACAGTGGGATTATGCAGATACCACTGTGCTGGTCTGTGGCTCAGAAAAAAGAGAGAAAAACCTCATGGAATCATCAAGGTTGGAATAGATCTCTAAAATCATCACTCCCAAGTATTATCCCAGCACTGTCAAGTCTGCCACCCAGTCTCTAAGCACCACATCAACGCATCTTTTAAATCCCTCCAGGGATGAGGCTCCACCTCTTGCCTGGGCAGCCTGTGCCAGGGCCAGACCACCCCTTCTGTCAAGAAATTTTTCATACTATCCAATCTAAAGCTCCCCTGGTAATTTCCTCTTGCCCTGCCCCTTTCCCTTGGAGAAGAGTTCAACCTCCTCTTGTCTACAGCCTCCTGTCAGGGAGTTTTTAAAGTGAGAACCTGTTTTTCTCCAGGGTGAGCCCCCCCAGCTCCCTCAGAGGCCAAACCCAGCCAGAGCCATCCAGAGAAGTGAACAGCAACATCCCAGCCACGTGCTATGATCTTCCTACAGAACACTTCAAGCTGCATTTATTCCCTAAAACTTCTTCCAGATACCTTTTCCCATCAATACTCTTTTCACTGATTTGCACTCTCCTGTGTCTATAACCTTCTGCCATTTTCTTGTTCCACACGTGGCAGTTTTGCTCCACTGAACTCCAGAGAGCTGAGATGCTACCAGGGAGAGCTGAGATGCCACCAGAGAGAGCCGGTGCACGCAGCAGGAGCTCCCAGCCCTCATCCCAGGCCCAGCCACTCAGTCCTTGGCCAAAGGTCTGATCTCTCTGCTTCTCCTTGGTGTGCAAGGCACCTCCAAAAGAAGGAGGGGCAGGATGGGTGATCACCAGGCTGGTGGAAGGGGTAACTCAGCCAGGCTGGTGCCCTGCTGGGAGGGCAAAATCCACCGTCCAGCACCTCCAGCTCAGGGCTGTGGGCCACCAACAGCACATGGCACACGAGCTGCCTTGGGTTTGGGAACAGCTCTCACTCCTGACCTGCCTCCCAAGCCATGGGTTTCCCAACTCCCTGCCAGCACCTCTGAGCTGTCACCTGCACTGGAGGCAGGAAGCTGAGATGTGGGGCTGCAGAGCCGCTGCTGACTGCCAGGGAGGGAAGGAGATCAGAAGATCACTCTCTGAAGAATTAGGATCCTGATCTGCCTTAAGCTGCTCAGCACTGCCACGGGCCCTCCTGAGGCAGCAGCTCCTCTCATCCCATCGGCAAGGACAAGCAGATGAGGCAGAGCAAGGCAGAGCCTGGCATGGGATTCACAGCCACAAAACAGAGGCTGGCAAAGTAAAGCTCAAGCCTCTGTTAGACTTTGCCCCTTGTTATGTAGTTTGCTGTCTCCTCGGCTCGTTAAAAGCCAGCTGCAGGTAGGAGGAAGCATCAGAGGGATTCTCCAAAGCACAGCCGTGTGAGGAGATCTGATCTCTCTCAGCAGCAGCAGGAACAAGAGCCAAAGTCTCTTCCTGCCCTCGGAAAAGCTGCCCAGTGAGGACAAGGTGATCCGTGCAGCGTCACCTGGGAGCAGGAGCAGCCACAGCCTCTTCCCAAATGTGCTCCTCTTCTCTTTTAATGGCATTTATGGCAGCCAGAAGAGACCACAGACCAGGGCAAGGCCGAGCCCATGGCTTTTGAAAATCACAAGGTACAGGCACACAAGGGAAAAGTGAGCCTGACCTTGAGCCTCTGGCTAAGCACCCTGAGGCTGCCAAAGGCATTCTGGCGAGGAATGGGGATGGTATTTCCACGCTGACCCCTGGGAAACAGGGAAGCCTTGCAGGGAATCACTGGAGCCACAGGAGGCCACACTGGACACCCTTGCCCAATGGACACTGACACTGAGAAGGTTTTGTGCTTCTTCCAGGGCACTTTCACGCCAGCCAGATCCAGCAGACACCAGGTGCCCAATCCCTCAGCTGTCACTGCACAAATTTGGCACAGGGCAGGAAAGGAACACTATAACCTGGGCCGAGGGGGTGGCAGGGGGCAGTTCTGGGTGCCTGCCGTGTGCTCCTCTCACAGCGAGTGCCCAGTTTGGAGGCTCAGAGCTGTAAAACTCTGTGATCTTTCCTTCCTTTTCCTTCCTCCACCTGGAAGCAGTCTCCTGCTGTTGGAAAACATACCGGTTTAAAATTTTTTTGTATAACTTTAGTCTAGGGGTTTTGTTTGTCTTTGCCCCGGGAAAAAGAATTTAAATTTCTTTCCAGGGCATTGTTCCACCAGGTGGGGTCTGATGAACAAAACCTATCAAGAGACTGGGAGAGCCCAAAAGATAAAGGGCCATCAGTGGCCATTAATGGAACATCAGCGGCCAGCTACGAACTCTGCCCCAGACTCTGCCTCTGGCAGAGGTGGAGACATCTCCTCCGGAAAAGAGGGATAACAAAACCAAAATTCTAATTCACATCAGAAGCCAAGAAATCCGGATACAATCGGAGACCAGATACGAAGAACTACTCGACTTGGGACCAATGAACACTGACCCAATTCGTTTCTATCAGTTTTGACTGTATAAAAGATCTGAAAAATCTAGTAAAAGCCGTGTGTCATGGAATGATTCTCTCTGCACACCCGGCCTATGTGTGAATGAGATGCTTTCTGTGCTCTATGCTGGCCAGATAATAATGTAATGCCTTGACTGTGTAACTTTAGAAATGTTGTTGGAGGGTTTTTGTTTTTCCCTCAGTTTTGGTGACACTGCCACTGCAGCCTGGCTGCTCAGAGGGACCTTTCCAGCCCCGTGAAGCTGTTCCTCCTCCAGCAGTGCTGGAGTTCAGCTCGGAGCCACAGAGCAGTTTGACTCCTCAGCACCTCTCGGCGTTGGGATGCTGCTGCAGGGTGCCAGTGGGAAAGGCACGTTCCCAAAATACACTGAAATCAAAACCACACAGGCCCTGCTGCGCAGCAAAGAGGAGGAAGGGAGTCAGAGAACAAATATTTGCCTGGCTACCCTACTTTCTAGCACAGAGTCTGAAGAAGTGAAAGCCCAGCTTTCCAGTGAAACTCAGTCCCACTGGTGCTGCCCACACTGACATTGTGGTAGCTTGGTAACTTCCCAGTGTTGGGTCTGGTTTTCTATTGAGGAAGCCGAAGAACAAGGGGAAGGAGGTGGTTTCAGAGCACACAAAGCCAAACTGCTGAGTAATAAATCAGCCAACTCCTCCCTTGCTGCTCCAGGACACTGAAAGTTGTGCCAGCTGCTTTTTCTTTCGGCACTGTTGGTTTTACACCCACTCCAGAAGTCCCAGGACTGTTCTCACCGTGTCTCTTGGGTCACATCTGTAGCCCAGGACAGAGGGCTACGCTTGCAAATCAGCCAGGGTGGGCCCCAAGGTGGTGGTCACCTGCTGAACACACATTGTCCCCTGGCTCAGGAAAGTAATTCCTCCAGCAGGAGGACTGATGTAGCTGATCTCCTCTGCCTCACATCTCATTGCTTGGCATTTTATCCGAGGCAGTTTGTGGGTTCAGCCCCTTTGCAGGCACTAAAGAATCCACAAGGGAGACAGATGTGAATGTCCTGACCATGGGGAAACTCCTGAGACCATCCTGTTCCATTCATCAGTCACTGCACTTAGAGAAACCTTGGTCAGGAGTAGATGCTCTGGTGCCCAAAATTTCATCATGTGGCTGTATTTTCTCCTTGGGTTTGAGAGCTCTTTCCTTAGGTAGGTGCTCTGATGTTCCACACTGCCAGAATCCACTCTGCAGCCCTGCTCAGTGGGGTTTTCACTGTTCAGGTCTCTTTCCTTTACCTGCTCTGCAGCCTTTATGAAATGTGTAGTTAAAATCACTGAGATCTGACTCTTTCAATCACATCCCAGTGGAGCAAAGCCCTGAGCTGAGCAGGGAATAGGGAAGGCTTGACAACCACCTCTCAGCTGAGCACGAGGAGTGCAATCACCTAAGCCATGCTTCTTTAGGAGCCAGCCTAAAAAAACCACAGAAAAGGTGTAGAAATTGGAGCTCTAGTAATATTTAGGGTGAAACAAGTGTGAAGTCCTGATGTGAGTCCTTGCTCTTGCTCTCCTGACATGCTGACATTCCCCACCAGCCCTCACCTCTCCCAGCCATGACCACTCTGCTTTGCCAGCTGCTGGCACCAGCCAAGGAAATTCCAATGCCTGTGGCAAACTCCAGCTCAAGGAACAGCTTGTTTTCCACTGCCAGAGCCTGCACCATTAAATATGGCCCCAAGTTTGAAAACAGAGCTCTCTCGTTTTTCATGGAAAGCCTCGTCGATCTTTACAAATTCCACTGCATCCAGGCTGTGTCACAGCGTGGTGCTTCCTACAACTTGCCCAGGTGCAAAATAAAAATGAGAAAAGGAGCATTGTAAGAGGAAGGCAGCATCGTTGGGCTTTTCCTTCACTTCTTTCATGTCCTAGGCAGGGAGATGGAAATATTCCCAAGATTTTGACCTGCCCCAACCCTTAGAAACACGAGGCTGGCTACAAAAGCAGCGTCTCAGTCTGCCCAGGCAGCGATGTCTGGTGCAGATGAATCCTCCACTGCAAGAGAGAAGAGCAAAATCCCAGCTCCCTGCCCAGAGCAGCACTCTGGGACAACTCTGGGACTCTGGCTGACAGCCACCAGCCTCCCCTGGGCTGCAGGAGGGCGAAGGAGACCCACTGGAGGCATTCTGTGCACCATGTTGTGATAAACAAGGGGAAATGATAAATAGGGAAATGCAGCGTTTCCCTGCTGTACCAAAGCCCTGGCAGCAGCGATTTCCTCTGCTCTCCTGTCACAGCCCAGGCAGCCGGGAGAGGAAGAGAAGCAGCAGGAGTGGGAATGATGCTCACACGGTGGGAATGAGGCACACACACCCCCAGCAAGTGCTCCGGGCACCCAGGGGCACTCAGGAGATGACAGAAGGACACTGCAGCCCCAGCCACCTCTCCAGGACAGCCCGATGCTTCCCCCGGCAGCAGCAGGAGCCACGGCTGCATCCGCCCAGCACAGAGATGCTAATTAGGTATAAGAGAAGGGAGGAGGGAGAGAAATGAAGAAAGGAAGGGGAGGGGGCGAAAATACTGAAGCGCCGAGTCAGTGGGAAAACACCACAATCCAACGCAAGCAGGATGAAACCAGCCCAGTACAACATTGTCCGGTTAAACTCGCAGCCCTGTATTATTCCCAGCTCGCATTAAGTAGCTCTGTAGTGTTAGTGCTGTTCTTGAAAGATAACTTCACCTTTGACCCCTTAAGCTCCGAGACACTCCTAAAAGTACCAGCATGTTATTACGAACAGAAGAGCAGTGTTAATGCTGAAATGCTCTATCCCCTTCTCCTCCCTCTTTGTCACCGCTGGATTTTAAAGCACAACGTTATTAAAAAAGAAAATATATGCTGGGGATGCACCATTCCTTCCCAGCAGCAATCCCTGGGTGTGGAGAGACCCCCTTGGGTTTGCACAGTGAGGGCCGAGGTGAGGGTTTTCCAGCCTTCTCTGGTGTTGCTCCTGGGTGTTTTCTGCCCTCTCTTTCTCCAAGGTTTCTGCTCTTCCCTCCCCAGGGCAGAACAGGATGCTAGCGTGTCCCTCAGAGGGCCAAGGTGACGCCACAGAGAGTCAGGCCACCTTCACACACTTGAAAATATCCAAAAAATGCCTGAAACTCAAAGTGCTCTACAGCTGCTGTGGCACAGCTGGGGTGGTGACCCTGCATAGACTGGGCTGGCATGGGCTCCATCCCAGCATTTCCCAAACGCCAGGAGAAACCTCTCCTCTCCCTTTCCATCCTCTCTTCATCATCATCATCATCAGTTGCCTCAGTTCTTCCTCCCAGGCTCTGCTGTTTGATGTTTGTGTTGCCTTCCTCAGACTGCAAAGTCTTTGGGGGCAGGAACAGGCTGTAATCTGTGTTTGTCAAGTGCCGTGTAAACGGCTGGCTAAATGTGTTTGTTTTCAAGCGCTTATTTGTTTTTTGAAGGGGTAGTTACAGGAAAGTACGCAGCGGAATAAGTAATTGGTGCAGAGCTGGGAGAGGATGGGAGAAGTGCGGTGTCCCTGTGGAGAGAGGCAGATGGCACCAGTGTGGTTTCCCTCCTCCTTTCTTTCCCCGACTTCACAGCCAGGGAGGGCTGGGACAGCTCCGAAGGCACGAAAGATGTGTCAAAGGGCCTTGGACGTGAGCTGAGGATGCCAGGGCGGGTCACCAAGGTGTGCCCCATGCCAGCCTCTCCAGAGGGCTTTATTCCTGCAGGCTCCCCTCTCTGCACTGCTCTGAATCCGTGTGGATTTGCACGTCCAGAGCACATATTTTACTGTGTTCTCCTTGACGGCCATACCCCGTGTCCTTCCCGATGCTGACTCCAGCCCCTCCTGCCTGGCTTGTACAAGTAATGAAACTGTAATCGCTTCCACCGCAGCATCTGCAGGGCTTTGAGGGTGGAACTGAGAGCAGGCCATCAGGAAACAGCCTGATTAAAAAGTACTTTGGGGAGGGGGCACTTTGCCTGAGGGTGACAACGTCTCTTACACTTGAAATGAAATATATCCGTGTTGAAGAGTGGGAAAGAAAAGAGAAAAACTTTGGCCCCTGCGGAGGTTCAGAAGCCCTTAGGCTGTTGGCCACTGGATTCATGTACGCTGTGCTTTAGCGTTTTAAAAAGTGCCTAAAAAAAGCAAGGTATTGCTACGCGGTGGACTGTAAAATATCCTATCACCAGCCAGCCATACACAGCGAGGATGTCATGCCATGGGGTTAGCAGCAGTATCACAGGCAAGGTAAAGATGCTTCATTGCATATATTAAAGGCAGCCCGAGCCCTAAATGCACCCTAAAGAAGATGGATCTCCTGGAGAAGCTGAGATCTATTCATCACAATCTGATTCCTAAGTGTCAATTAATCTTGCAGCTTGTGTGTTGTTCCCCAGCCCTGACACATCTCTCACTGTCTCTGACTTGGAAGAGTAATGGGAGACGGTGTTTGAGTATATAAAAGATAATTAATAGAAAACATCCTCCCTTTAAAAAACAGCCACCAAACCAACCTTTTAGTATAATACCTCTTTCCACCAGTGTCCATTTCCACAGATCCAACTCGCAGCTTTTGTCCTTTGGGGAATGTTAATTGCTCCGCAAGGAACTAAGTGTTTTAAAAGGGTGAGAAGGACCCTGCTAAAGTATGCGGCCAACACAAAAGAAATGGTGATTTTTTTAAACGCTCATTGTTCCCCTCTCAGCACCGAGCCCGTCCCTGGCTCCTGCTCTGACATTACAGAAAAGCCACAGAGCCCCTGGCGCGGGGAGATGTCGTGCAATGAGATAATGTTATTTTACTTCTAACGTAGCTCGGAGGGAAATAAAGCGTGTGGATGGAGCCTGTTGCTCTCAGGGAGCCATCCCGGGATACCGACACAGCAGCAGGGCCGGAGCACGGAGCTGGGTTTGCTGCGTGCCACTGATGGGGGCAGCGCAGGAAGGGGGGGCCCAGGGCAAGAGTGGAGCATGGCAGGAAAAAGGCCCGGGAATGGGGGTAAAAAAGAGTCATTTCCTGTGTTAGAGAGCGGAGAGACTCCCCAGGGGGAAGGGGTTTAGTGAAAGGTATTTCCTGGTGAACAGTAAGGGCTGGGTGGAGCTGGGGTGACTGCGATTCCTGCACGGATTTTTCCAAAGCGCCCAGCATGGGGTTGGGCAGGATTCCTCTTGCTCCAGGAAAAACTGCTGGGAAAGCCAGAGAGGGGGTACCTGGACGGGTCAGAGCTCGGCTGAAGGTGGATGTGGCTCTGCAGGAACAGATTTCCTGGGAAGAAGGGTGGAGGAGCTGCGTTGCCACTCAAGGCACTAACAATGAGCATAAATGTCTCTGCTCTGCCCCCACGGGAATTGCAAAATATCCAAGTTTGGCAGCATCAGCCCGGGATGGATTCTGTCCCTTTCTCCCCAAACAGATGTGTTTGGGCTGGAATATTGTTGCTGCCTCACAGCTGGGCCAGGAGCATGGTCCTGGTGCTGGAGGCTGCAGGGATGGAGCTCCAGCTCTCAGCTGTGTCCTGACATCTGGAAGTCTTCAAATACCAAATCGAGTCAAAATCTCGGCAGAGAGCCCTGGCAGCGGTGGTGGTGTGGGCCAGGGAGGACAGGGTTAGCAGAAAAGAGCAGCTTTTTTAGTCCCTTTTATAATGGACTGTAATTCCTGCCTGGAGGGGGTCAGCGAGAGTTCCTTTGGGTTTGTCCTTCCCACTTTGTCTCCCAGCACAACAAAACCTTAGCACAGATTCAAGGCTTAAAAACACCTGAAACACACCCAAGAGGCCCACGGAAGGACACTTGCCTGGGAATGTCCATCGAGTCTTCTGGGATGCTTTGACATGTCTTGGCTCTGCCTGGTTTTGCTGAGTGTTCCTGGGGTGCTGACTCCCAAACTTCCACTGGGGGATATGGGAATGACACACATGATCAGGGAGAGATCAGAGTTCTGCATCCACTGAGCCTGCCAAGACACCCTTACAGCCCAGTCTTCAAACAAAAGCTGGGATTTTAAAATCAAAATTCTGTTTAAAATCAACATTTTCCTCTTGTTTAAATACTCGTTTGATGAGAGTAAGGATTTTAATATCAACAGTTTTGACTCTAAGATCTTCTGCTTGCTTCATCTTGGATTTTAAAACCCTGTTCTCAAGTTCCTTTCTACAATTTTTGGATATGGACTAATAAACAAACAAGGCTCTCGCACTTTTAGTTCCTGGGAACAGCTTTCCAGATAACACAAACAAAGGAGAGCAAGTGAACACCCCGTTACTGGGACAGCAAAGAAGGGTGGCCCTTTCCTACCCTCACCAAGAGGAAAAAATGCGTACAGGGACAGTCTTGCAGAGTAAACCACTGCAGCATCACCCTGCCATGAACATCAGATCAAACTCCCTGCTCTCCAAGGATGGGAGATACAGTTGTAAGTTTGGAAACGGAGGCAGGAGCTGTCAGACCCAGTCAGGTTTCATCAGCCTGAATAAACAGGCTGTGAATCTTGTAATTACAGGTTCCCCCTTAGGATTTTGGCACATCTACTCCTAACCCAGCCAGGGAAACTGTAGAAGGTGTAGAAATGAAACCTAATAAAGCCTAAATATTATCTCCAATATTCTGAGGCTCAGCAAAGGTTTGATTTACATTTCTAGCAAAGGTTCTTGCATCTGGAACAATGGCTTGTATGTTGTATTTGTCTAAGATTATAGGTGCTTTATGGCATTTACTGGATCTTGTAAATATTCTGTAAAACACCATCGACAGAACAATTATGGGAGAGGAATAACAGTTTTGAATCAGCTCCTCTTGGAAGAAAAAAATGGATTTTGCCCTTTGCTGCTGCAAAATGATCTGCAACTCAGTAATGCTTAACAGCACATATGAGAAAAGTATTGTCAAATTGAAAGCCCCCTGGCTGGTTTTTCCAAAACCTGGCCTGCCAGTTATGCTCCTGGGAAAGAGAACAAGGTTTGGGAGACTCCAGGTTGTGGCAGCAGGTTGGAAGAACGGGCTGTCCTGCAGATGAGAGCAGCAAACCTCACCCTACTTGTTCATAACCAAATCTGCACTCTGACACCACAGATAAGACCTCTGGCTACACCCCTGGAAATGATCTCACTCTTCACCTTCACTTGTGGCCTTTCCCTGTTACTTTTCCAACACAAGCAGCAGGGACAGAGCTTCGGGGCAGTGAAGAGCTTGGTGTGAGTCAGTGCCCCGCAGGAACCCCGGCTCTGCCCCGGCTCCTGCGGGAAGCTCTTCCCTCCTGGAAGGACCGTGCCCCTCTCAGGTGTCCGGAGCTCTGGGCAGCCGAGGGAGGAGGCAGCGTCCCCGTGTGCTGTGCCGCTGATTGGGTGGCGCCGGAGGGATGATTCTCGCATCCTATTTTTAGCGCAGCCTGCAGCAGGTACAGCTGCGGGAACAATGCCAGGCGCACAGGGACGGGCAAACCCCACGCTCAGCACCGAGGCCAACAGCAGCTGGCCTGGAAAAAAACACCTTCCTGCCTGTGGGAAGCCTCCCCAGGCCTCTGTAGGGAAGCACAAGGGCTGTGAGAGCTCACGGAGGTTTAGGTGCTCACCCGTCCCCAGCTTCTCCTCCGCAAAGCAGCTCACAAGCCCTGCTGCCTCCATGCCAGCTCCCTGCGGGCTGACAGACGGCTCCCTCAGGACCAGCCTGCTGCCACAGAGGTGCAGGGAACAGAGCCGGGCACAGACTCACCCCAGAGACAAACCCTGCTGCTCTGGTGCCTCCCCAGAAGGAGGGGTCGGGCTCTGCGCTGTGTCCGAAGCAGCACGGCCGGCTCAGAGATCCCTGGAACAGCTCTGCTGTGTGTCCCTGCAGGCAGAGATCCAGCACCTGGGGCTGCAACTGCCAGCAGAGCCTGCCTGCCAGCCTGACCCCAAATCTGTGCTGTGTAGGCACCGAGGTGTCTCCATCCCCACGTGCCAGCCCTGCAGGCAGCAGGAACCTCTGCTGTGTGTCACTTCTCAGACCCAGAGGGGCTGGATGGTGCCTGGAGGATGAGAACGTGACCTTCCCTCACCGTGTCTTCCTCACTCTGTGAAATTCCTGAATTTCAGTGCTTTCCCACTCCGTAAAATCTGAAAATCTGAGCTCCAGTGCTCCTGCAGAGGAGGTGGGAGGCAGCCTGAGGAGCCCTTTAAGGGGACAGAGCAAAGCCAGTCTCATGTGCAGTCCATGGAGAACCAAGGTAGCTCTGGGCACTTGGGATTGCCTGGCCCTTCCCTGCAGCACTGGACCCTGCTCTGCATGCAGGATGATCAGAAAGCCACCCCTGGCTGCAGCTCAGTGACCCTGGGAGTCTCAGCTGCCTCCCCCTGGGCTCTGTGCAGGTCTCAGCAGACCCTCAGAGATGCCCAGGCACTGGTGCTGTGCAAAGCGTCTGCCCTGTGGTGGGCAGGGACTCGGGGCATGACCCCACCACTGAAGGGCTCTCTGCCCCAGCCCTTGGCTCTTGCCCCAACTGATTTGAGGCATTAAATTCACCTAATGGTTCCTCTCCATTAGGTGAATTTAATTCTCCAGGGGAAGCGAGGGAGATGCTTGTAAGGAAATCCAAACGGAATCACAGAAGACAGGAGGAAAATCTCTCTCCAGGCAGCTGGAGTGCAAACCTCTTGGAAATGGTCACGTGTGTGTCAGTGGTGTTGGCCCTGCCACAGCCTGCCTGAGACAGAAGCAAGCTGGAGAGGGTGGAACTCCAATGGGCAGTTTTTGGGGCACCACTGGGCCAGAAATGTACCCTCTGAAAACCTTTCCCACCATCAGAGCCACATGCATGGGGACCCCCAACAGCTGCAGCTCTACAGCCCCAGTGGGGACGGCTGGACCCAGGAGAGGACATCTGTCCATGGCCTGAAGCTGGAGAGAAAATGCTTCACCATCACTCCCAGCCAAACAGAATCCCAAGTGAACCTTTCTAACAATCTGAAGTTGAGAAATGTTCCTTTGTTTCACTGGGTCGTATTTTGTTTTGCATTTCTCCGTCTTCCCAGTTTGTCTCCAGGCTCCCTGGTTTCAGGCCAGGTCTGTCCAGTTTTCCAAGGCACACACACAGATTGGGCGGCGAGCTTGAGCCAAGGGAGAGCTCATGAATCATTTTCTGCCTGGATTGTGCCGTGTGAAGGGCCAAGCAGTGACGTGGCTGGGTCCCAGCCTGCTGTCCCTGAGCCAGCAGCCCCACCAGGAGCAGCTCTGGTGGCATCCCATGGACACGTGTCTGGAGGCAGCAGGGCCAGCCCTAGCAGGGACGTTCTTGAGGGGCCAAAGCAAAAGCAGCAGCTGTGGGGTGTCCTGCAGAGCTCTGCTCAGCTCTGTCCTTCACCAGCATCAAAGGGAACACTTTTCCTTCAGTACCAGCAGCAGGGATGCTGGTCCCACTCCAGCTGAGCGGTGAGCGCAGTGACACCACGGGTTGGCCACATAAACCCTCACAAAGCCCTGGGGCAAGCAGAGCACTCTGGTTCACTCTCCTGACCTTACACACAGGCCTCGAGGCACCCCAGTCCATCTCCTCCCAGTGCAGAAGTGGTCAGAGAGTGGGGAACAGATCCTGGCTCTGAGTTCCTGTGGGGTTGTCACGTCTGGGCTGATGCAAAGAACACGGTGCTGTTTCCTCTGTTTCCTCTCCTGCTCCCTTCCAGACAGCAGCCAGGATGGCAAGAGCAGCTGGAGGTTAGAGAGGAAACACCACTGTGAAAATCCTCCCCGCCCCCAAATGTCCCAAGGATTATTTATCCAATTCACTGTGGGATCTTGCTGCCTGGAGGTCTCCTCTCTAACACAGAGGATCCCCAAGACGTGAGGATGGATGAGGAGCTCTGCTGGGGGCTGGAATGAGCAGGGCTGTGTCCAACCCCTGTGCAATTGGGGTTCAGCCTTCCTCTGAGATGCACCCATGGAAAGCAAGCTCCTCTTCTGCCCTGGGGAGCTCATCCCCCCCCAGGATATCAAACCCACGAGTCACAGCCACAGACGCACAGAAAGCAATAATATTTTACCACCTAATCCCATTTAGCTCTTGGCTCACCTTTTGTTCTGCCCTTCTCACACAGTAGGAAATCCTGTGTATCCTGTGAGTAGTTTGGGCAATCAGTCATTCCTTGTGATGCTAGGAGCAGGGAGATATGAGCACCTGGTAAGTTTTATGACATTTAAACCAATGTAAATAGCAAACACCTCCTCGCCAGTCAGGGATTAACTCCAGGCTCCTCTGCTTTAATGATAAATATTTTGACTTAATGAGAACAAACTAATGCCCTTTTTTGAGTTAGCACTTATATATTAGGGACACAATGCCTGCATCTGGCAGTGGCCAGAGGATAATGTTAAGAGACATGAATCTATCTGCCTGTTCCTCCTATTAATTCAATTCAAATGGATGAAAAAAAGAACCTCCAATAGTTTAGACCACATCAGAGATGCATATTAATGTAAAGACTCTAGAGTCCCATTAAATTTGAGGTTGTACTGGGCCAGGGGTTTGGCTCGATGATCCTTGTGAGTCCCTTCCAACCCAGGATATTCTGCAATTCTAGGAAAATCCACTTGTGAGATACAGTAGATTCTCAAGTGTCTGCAGCCTGGATATTTTCCACTGAGGTATTTTGTAGCTCGAGCAGAAGCTGTGAGCTTGGCAGAGGAGTTAAAGGATGGAATCCTTGGGGGTAAGGACTGAGTCAGGATAGGGGAGTCCAGACCATGCAACAACCTCTATGGATTATAGGACTATTTATTCATTTACTGCACCCAGAATTGGGCAGAAATACCTGAAGATGAGCAATAACTGAGTTAATCTCCCACTGCATTCCACTGAGCTCTGCCACAAAGCTGCTCAAGGAAAAGGCTCTGCTCTACTGCACCAAGGGCAGAAGAGGAATGTTTTAGCAGTAAAACTAATTTAAGAAGCAGGATAATTTATTTTTTTCTAAAGAAAAATATAGGAGAAGTGAAAATCCAGTGTCTGCTGTCACCCATTGCTGGTGACATTTCAGAGTGAGGGTAAAACCAGGGGAAAGCACCCATGGAAGGAGAACTCAGCCTTCCCTGGGAAGCCCCTCAAAACACAGCACTGAAGTGGAAACAGAGCCAAGACATGAAATACTCCCTGAACTCCCAGCTTATCAGGCTTCCAGCATCCCCCCTTTAAAACAGATTAGAAAATCCTACCACATCAATTTAAAATCTGTCAGACCTTTCTCCCCTCTCTGGCACAGCCAGGTTTGTCACAGCATTTGGGGTATCAGCACCACCAGAATTTCCACAGGACCCCTCCACGTCCAAAGCAGCACGGACTGCTGTGTCCTGGGATATTTATGCAAACCAGGAGGCATGGCAGGATTTCACAGCAGGAGGACAAATTCATTTTGCAAAAGGTATTTATATAGTTCAATAGGTGTGTGCAGTGCTTTAGAGGTATAAAACATGAGATCCCTGCCCTGAGGGGCTTATAATCTAATAACATATACTAGGTAAATTAAAACATACATCACGATGGCGATGAATGCCCAGCCCAGCTGAGACGGGAGGGCATTTCAGCCATATGACAAGGCAGAACTCAATTTTCATTTTAGATTTGTAGTTTGCCTTTAAACAGCCGGCGTTCCCTAACCCCCAAGCGAGGGAGAAATTTATCAGCATTACATCTGGGGGGAGGGAGTGCTCCAACACAGGATCATTTATTAATTGTTATTTATTATCTGTTAAACAAGGACAGTGTGTGCAGCAATAGCATTCCTTTTTCTGGATTAATTGTTGCCATGTAATTCCTAGGTTTTATATTTTTAGCAGCCCTGTTCTAGCCTAACCCACTGAAAAGGGGGGAAAATGGAACAGGCACTCACACAATTAATGTAATGAGAGTAATTAATTTGAAAATAATACCCAGGGGGTGGGAGGGTTAAGGCTTTCTTTTTAAAGAAATAAAAGTCGAACCAAAGCTCCCACGTCCCTCAGGACTCGGTGCTACACTGACTGCACTCGTTGTGCTCACATTTGAATACTCATTCGAGCACATTTCTCATGCTGTTATTTCACCACTTCCTCAGCCTTGCATAATGGATGCAGTCATTGCCACTAAAGAGCCGGCGTTTACCCGCAGAGGTGAGGAAGGAGACCAGAAAGCAGGCAGGGGGCAGAAATAAAGCTCACCACACCAGCTCTCTCCTTGGGGCTCGCTCACTCCCCGCAAAGGAAAAACAAATAACATCAGAAGCAAAGCACCAAAACACTGAGCAGTCGGTGTCTGGGGTCCCTTTTCTCCAGGCAGGTGGTGGAGCTTGGCACTCTCCATCCCTCCTCTTCCTCCTGCACATCGCTCCAGCAGCTCTGCAGCTGCCTGGACCTGCCTAACTCGCTCAGGGATGTGTTTGATTCCATTTTATGCGGCCACTTCTTGCTTTAAAGTCAGGGAAACACAACCCAGAGGTTACCATGGACAATGTCCAAGTGGCTTCACAGTCCCAAGACCAGCACGGGGTTCACTCTACAAGGAGGAGTCTCATGGTGGTGAAAACACGGAGGAAACCTCACAACAACCTTCCTGCTCCCTCCAGAGCCACAGAGCCTCACTGGGATGCTGTGCCCACCCTAAAGAAGCTTAGAGAGGCTCTTATTTCTTGTGCATCTGCAACAGGTGGCACCCAGATACATGGGAGAGGCTGGAAACACGGATTGGGTGATGGTGACAAGAAATGACACGACGCTGGTGGCACCATCTCTGGCTGCTTCTCAGCACTCACCACAAGCCCCAGCTTAGCTCTGAGGTGCTGCCTTCAGCCAGAGCCTCCCAAATGAATCCTCAGCTCACTGCTGGAATGGGCAAAGAAGCCTACAACAAGCTCTGGTTTGTAGTTTTCTATTGCTGCACATTTGCAAAAGGGAATTCGGGACTGAAACCCTTCACCTGACACTTCTGACAGGTTTTCAGGAGTAAAGAGGGGCAAGTCTGGTGCTTGTCTGTGAGGCTGCATTTCTGTGCCCTCCACAAAGTACCTTGAGCAGAGAAGGACAAAACCCAACATGACAAAGAGTAACTCCCCAGAGACCAGAAATTCAAACTTTTCAGAGTTCAAATGAATCTCCAATTAATTCAAGTTTTTCTTTAAACTTCATATTTGGCAAAGATACAGTTCTTGGTCCCAAATCATGACAACTACAGTCTCACCCAAACCAGACCTGATTTTAACTAACATTTGAAATAATTATTTAGTGATTGTGCACTGAGTTATGTCATATAATAAGGTAATAGTCCCTGAAGGCTTTGCTGGATGTGAGCACTTCCAGAGCAAAAGAAACACATTCTCATGGAATCTACAGTAATCACATTGGTCATGCAGGCTTGGTACAATGGAGAAGGATTTCTATCTTCATTTGGAGCAGCGTGTGGAGGACAATCCAAGGGCGTGTGTGGACCTGGAAATGTCTCCAAGGAGCTGGGTCTCCTTTGGTTTGTATCTTGATGACTGAGCAAAGAATTACGGTAGCATACAAGATGTTCCAAAATGGAAATTTCAGCTTTCTTGCCACCTCCACCAGGGATTTCATGTGGGGTTTCCAACGAGCTGCTGGATCACGTTGTATCTGATTTTTCAGTTACTAGAATATTGGCATTTCTCTGAATTAGAGGGAAAGGGAATGCATAGAACATGATGGGGAATAAAAGTTTCCAAACAGAAGAAGAAGGAACACCCCAGGACTTTATGAAGTCAGCAGTAAACTCCAACTCCCACACAGCTCAGGAATACGTGTGTGGTGTGATGCAGAACCACTGTGGTTTGGTCAATGCGTGTTTGCTTTTTGTTAAATTAATTCCACAGGAAATTGTAAGGGCTGCCACAGCCCCTGTCCTCATCATCACATTGGGAAGGGGCGAAGAGCAACTGTCTGTTTTTTAATAAAAGCCTCTTCAAGTGAAGTTAAAATCACAACGTAGTGGGAGGGAGGGAGGAACAAGCAGCTGAGAAGGCTGTTCATGCCCCTCAGTCCCTGCCCTGGGTGGGATACACAGTGCAGGAGGACACCTGGGCCTTTGCTACCTCCATTTGGGGAGCCAGAAACCTCCACGGGCCCCTCTCTGCCCTTCCCCGTGGCTGGGGACAGCCCGTGGGCACCGGGAGGACCCCTCATCCCGATGTTCTGCAGGGGCAAAGGTGGAGCAGGCAAAGGATGCTGAGCCCTGCAAGGATGCCACTGGGCTGGGGACACACCACTTTTGCGTGGGGAGGCAAGGCAGGGCCCTTCCACCATCCCTTTCTTTAGCATCTCCGTGCTGCTTTTTGTTCGGGGGTTTAACTTTTTTTTTTTCCCCCCTTTTTATTTTTTTCCCTCCGGTGTTCGTTAGCAGAAGTGACATTTCTGCGGACGGGCAGGCGATGACGGCAGCTAATGGCTCCCGGGCCCTCTCTCCGGTTTCCTTAGCAACTGCGGGAAGGGAAAACAGAACCTGTCAGATGGAAAATGTCAATTATAGCGGATGCGGAGGGGAGAGATGCTGCGAGCAGAGGAGGCGTGTGGCGGCGGGGGGAGCGGGGCTGCGGCGGGGAGGGGGTGCCCGGCAGCAGGAGGGTGACAATGCTCAGCAGCAGACGGGGCTGTGGGATGCAGGGCTGTGGGATGCAGGGCGGAGGACGCCGCGCTGAGGGAGGCAGGGATGTAGGATGCAGGGCGGCGGATGCAGGGCTGCGGAGGCAGAGCTGTAGGATGCAGGGCTGAGGGCGCAGGGGTGTGGGGGGCGGGGCGGTGGGGTGCAGGGCTGAGGGCGCAGGGGTGTGGGGGGCGGGGCGGTGGGGTGCAGGGCTGAGGGCGCAGGGGTGTGGGGGGCGGGGCGGTGGGGTGCAGGGCTGAGGGTGCAGAGCTGTGGGATGCAGGGCTGAGGATGCAGGGCTGAGGTTGCAGGGCTGCACAGTTTCACCCGCAATTTTGTCAGACACAACCCATCCCCGTGGCCCAGTGGCTGAGTGACACCCCCCCCCAGCCGGAGCAGGGTGCCTTGAGGTAGAGATGAAAGCAGTGGGAAGGCTATAAATCAGATGAACTAATAAATAAATAAGAGGGAGGAATAAATAAAGGCGCGGGCGAGCTACGCCCGCATTCTGCCCGTGGATCCTCACCCCCTCGGTGCATGCGGGGCGGATCAGCGCTGAAGGAGAAGTCATCTGCTAAAACGACGGGGAAGGAGCTGCTGACGCAGTGTTAATATTAATCAAAGCGAGTCGTCCCCTGTGCTGCCAGCGAGACAAAAGCAGGCGGTGCCGGCGGCCCGGGGTGGGCAGTGCTGCCCGGGCGGGGATGCCCGGCCTGGGGAAAGGGCTGCAAAAGGGATTTGGGTGCCCAGGGCTGCAGACCCACCCTGCTGCTGTTTGCCCAGCCCGGCTGGCACCAGGCGTGGGGACGTGACACGGTGCTACACTGCCAGCCAAAAGCACGGCAGGAGGCTGAGGCTGAAATCCGGGCTCCCCTCTGCAGTGAAAGCTGTGGTGGCACCGAGTCAGCCCAGCCCCATCCTCACAGCACCACCAACAGCGCTGGGAGTGTGGGCCCCAGCACATCCCCCTGCCTCAGGCACCTCCCAGCACCGTTTGTGTGCTTTTCCTTTATGCAGCTTCCCATCTCCACCTTGACGACTACTGCAAAATGCACCTGGTTTTAAAACTGAAAGGGAAAAAGCCAAAGCAGCAGCGACCCCAGCATCTCCGTGGGATGCCTGGCGCTTCCAGCCAGCCCCTCGCACACCAGCAGCTCCTGCTGCCGCACTAAGTGCACCCTGAGGACACCGGGGTTGTTGTTCGGTCACCTTGCGCTGACACCTCCCTGCCCGTTCAAAGCCTTCTTAGCAGGGAGAGTGCTAAATCAGCCTTTACTCTCTTCACTTAACCACCATCCAGGCCTCCTTGTCATGCTGTGACAGGGGGGATTCGGACTTTCCTTGTCTTGACTGACATTGATATCCTGCCGGGAGGGAACCAGCCGGCGGAGGCTGCACCATGAATGCTAAAGCAAGTGGAATAAAAGAGGAGAGCTACCTTGGGAAAGTGGTCACCTGCAGCTGGCTGAAAGAATGAGTTTTATTCTGTTTTATTCTGTGGTTTTTTTGGTGTTTACTCGGATGGGTCAGGAAGCCTGCGGCTCAGGAGCAATGCTTTCTCTTGCCGTAATAAACAAATGCCTCACCTTGCTGGCCACTTAACCCATTCCATTTCCGAGATCTCCCTTTAACAGAGAGCGCTTGCCCATCTCTGCAAAGCCCTACAACACCCTGAGGTGAAAGGAAATACCAGACCCTGCTTAGTTTTCCTCATTCCTTGCCCTAAGTGATCTCTCTGAACAGGAAAAGCAGCAGATGTGAGGCACGAACCAGAGGTACCCTGAGCTGGTGCTCTCTTGAGTCTCATCCTGACTCTGAAACCCAAGAACCTATCTGGACCCTGGTTTGCAGAGCTGGCCCTCTTAGCCTCCAAAGACCCAGCAGCAAGGTCCATCATCTCCCTTCTGTCTCTGGGCCCAAAACCATTTCAGAGCAGATAATTTTTTAATGCTCAGCATGACAAGGCGGTTTCGTCTCTCTATTCCCTCTGTTCCCGTCTGTTTCCTGCACTTTCTAAGTGTCTAATTGCAACAACAGGCTTCTGTAGGCTGAAATAATCACCCCACAAGAGCTGTCCAACTGAGGAGAGGGAGAATCTTTGCTGGAGCCAGGGCAGCTCCGGGAACTGTCACTCAGGTTCATTTCTCCTGCACTTTCCCTTCTCACGCTCATGGGTTATTTTTACATTTTCTCTTATGTAACCAGGTCAGGGTCTGCTCTGGTTTCCACTTTGTCTGAAGCCAAAGGGAAAAAACCCACTATGAATTCAAGTAACAGACTTCCAACTGATTGCTTTTCAAAGTGTCACCATGGGTCTTTGCCATGGCACCTGGGAGGGAATAGCTCCAGCCTCTGGGGAGCCCTGGGGAATAACCAGCACAGTGTGAGCAGGGCAGCAAAAAACCTCCAAACTGAGTCCAAAACAGCTCTAACCAGTCTGTAGTTACACCACTCCTGTGTATGCTGGGTTTCTGACCCTCCTGTGCCTTCCCCAAAATCATCCACGAACCAAAGCTCCCCGGGCGTGTTACAATCACAGCTCTACCACACCCCTCGGTCAGGCAGGGCACTGGGCACTGCCAGGTGTGTGCCCAGCACCTCTTCTGCCCATCCCAGCACAGGATGCACCTGGGAATGCCATGCCATGCATTCCACATGGGAGCAGGGCTCAGAGCCCAGGCCAAAGGCACGTTTGCACCCCAAGGAGAAGATTTCCCAGCCTGACAAATCATGCCGCAGCTTCCCACAGTGGCATTTCCAAAAGACTTTCTTTGAAAAACTCGGTGCTGTTGATAAATCTTAGAGCAGCAATACTCATCCCATCCATCCATCCATCCATCCATCCATCCATCCATCCATCCATCCATCCATCCATCCATCCATCCATCCATCCATCCATCCATCCATCCATCCATCCACCTTCTCCCCCTCCTTTCACACACCTCCCTGAGCTGGTGTGGGACCCCTGGTGCTGCAGGGCTGTAAATATCAATTGTTCTAACCCCGTTAGAGCCTAATAGGCTCAGCAATATCTACTGAGGAAAGGGCCTGACCCCGCTCGTCAGCAGTCATGACATGGAACAGCTATAGCATGTTCAGGGTATGCAAAAGCCTTAAATGCACATTTAATGGTTGTCAGGCAGCAGTTCCTATTAATATAAAGACAGTCACATCCCAGGGCTATGGAAAAAGAGCTGAAAAGCACTGGAGAAAAATGAATTTATTTCAATGGATGTTGGCGTGATCAAGAAACGACTCAAACAGCTGAAGCTGCTCTGCTCCTGACACGCTGAGAGATTGAAACTTGGATAATTAGTACAAAAGTTTCCCTGCCCATGTGACTCAGATCTCCCATTATTGACATTTGAGTTCATTATCATTTATGCATTTTCTTTATTTGTGTTTTGCCCAGGAAAAAGCAGCGCAACTCAGGCAGATAATTTGTTGTTGCTTTGCATATCTGCTTTCCAGCATTAAATTTTTATATCTTCTCCATCAAAACCAACGGAACTACCAGCCCTCTCAGCCCCCTAATACCGTAACACAAATAACTGCAACCTCCTCCCACAACAGATTAACCCCTCACTATGTCCATAACTCCCCCTTCCCATAAATTTAAAATTAATAGTCTGAAAATATTTATCACCATTCCAAGACTTGGGTAGAAATCTCCCTCATTCCATTGTGTAAAACATAAATTTTAGGCAAAGCCAAAGCTGACATCATTTTTTAGCTCTGAACTACTTTGTCCGGGAGTGGCAGTTCATCCTCTCTCCCATCATGGTTAGGACAGACCTTTTGTAAAGCTTTGTCATGCCCCAGTTTGCCTCTCCTTGCAGGCTGTACAATGTTACTAATCTCAAAACTGATAAATTACGAACACGAAGGCAGAGCAAAACCCTTTGCATGGACACGAGATTTCTTTTTTTATTTCCGTGTCACACGGAGTTTCCTTTCCCCCTCGCCTTTCTCTTTCTTTTGTGTTGTCATCTTCGTTTGAACAACCTTCCCAAGACTTGAAAAGGTCAGTGCCCTCGTATTTGGGACACAGGATTAGAGGTGACGAGCTGTGTTGAAAGACATAATTGAGCCTGGGCAGCTCGGGAGACTTCAGCCTGCCCGGGGTTTGGGCAGCCCTGGCCGCTTGAAGGATCTAAAAGGTGTTCGTGGAGGGAACGATGCTGGAATTTCAAAAAGCCGCAGGCGAGCTCAAAAGGTAATTAACAGAGGCTAATTGGTCTCAAGGCCCTGGATAGTGGCTCTGTGTGCAGTCCTCAGTGCTGGCACTTTGCCTTTGTCCTGCCGAGGATCCTGCTCAGCTCCTGTGCTCGAGTGGCTGCAGGGAGAGAACAGGCAGGGCCAGGAGGGACAGGCAGGGACAGGCAAGGACAGGGGACAGGAGGGACAGTCAGAGAACTGCCAGGGACAGGCAGAGACAGGCAGGAACAGCCAGAGAACAGGCAGAGAACAGCCAGGGACAAGCAGGGATAGGCAGGGACAGGAGGGGCTGTCAGAGAACAGGCAGGGACAGGCAGGGACAGGCAAGGACAGAAGGGACAGGACGGATGGGAAGGCTGTCAGAGAACAAGCAGGGACAGGAGGGACAGGCAAAGACAGGCAGGGACAGGCAGAGAACTGGCAGGGACAGGCAGGGACAGAAGGGACAGGAGGTGCTGTCAGAGAACAGGCAGAGACAGGCAAGGACAGTCAGGGACAGGTAGGGAACAGCCAGGGACAAGCAGGGATAGGCAGGTACAGGAGGGGCTGTCAGAGAACAGGCAGGGACAGGCAGGGACAGGCAGGGACAGGAGGGACAGGCAGGGACAGGCAGGGAACAGCCAGAAAACAGGCAGAGAACAGAGAGGGACAAGCAGGGATAGGCAGGGACAGGAGGGACAAGCAGAGAACAGACAGGGACAGGCAGGTGCTGGCAACAAAAGGCTGGAAATCTGCGTGGATGCCTAGTGGGGAGCCTTTGCTCTCAACCCAAATGCAATGCTGCTGCAAAGAAACCCAACCCAGTTTGATGAGGAGTGTCCTGATCAAATCCCACCACCACCCCTGGGATGGGTTGGTGGGCCCAGCTGGGGCTCCCCAGTGCCTGCCCCTGCCAGCAGGAGGTACTTTTTTCTTTTCACTTTTTGCTTTTCACTGAGTGCAGGAACAGTTTTTAAAGCCTTTTAGGAAAAATTTTGGCTGATTTCAATGTTAATTACACGTTTTTGTCCCTGGAAATGTTCAAGGCTGGGTTGAGCAGGGCTTGGAGCAACCTGGTCCAGTGAAAGGTGTCCATGCCCATGGCAGGTGGGGATTGGAAGTGGATGGGCTTAAAATCCCTTCCATCCTGAAACATTTTATGATTCCAGTGCTGCAAAGTGGACATGTTACATTCCCCACACCAATATTGCCCTTTTCCCAGTATTTCTGCTGTGTTAAGCATTTCTGGCAGGAGCAGGCAGGGACCCTGCCCAGAGCAGCATCCCCCAGCTGGGCTCTGCCAGCTCTTAGAAGGCAACCCAAGACAAAACTGTGGAGAACAAACAGAGATTCACAACCCAGGTATGGCCTTTCTCATGCTTGAGGCTCAGGAGCAAATAAAGTGAAGATAAAGCACAACAATAAACCAGTGCTGTGATTTAGCCTGACACTCGTTTCAGCAGAGGAAAATCCTTTCAGCAGCACAGCTCAAGCTGACTGACACCAGGGGTTTTGTTGGATGGGCATTAGGTGAAGGAAGATGGGAAGCATCAACCTCCAAAATTCAGTTTTTAAAATCTCTGAGAGCAATGTAGCAGCTGACTTCAGTGGAAGAAGACCACAAAAAAAGATCCATTATTTCCTTCTACACACCACAGTGAGTGGGTCCTGCTCACCAGCTGAATGTGGGAAGAGGGAGGGGAAGAAAAGGAGTTTTCCATGTGTGGCTGAAGCTGCCCCTTGCCTCACTCAACCCATCAGCAGAGAAGAAGCTGAGACATTGAACACAGCCTGGGGTATGCACCCCCTGAAAACAGGCTGTACAACTGAGCAGATTTCCCTTCATTTTTAAAATTATCCCTTTTTCCACGGCGCCCAGCCCTCCCTCCTTTCTCATCACACTCTTCACTACACACTGTCTACTTAGCAGAATAAATGTCTGCTCTGCCAGCACCGAGGGATGGAACTCGCTTTGCTAACGGGCTCTCCTTGCCACGCAGCAGCCACGGGGTTAAACTGATCCTGGCAGCTCCAGGAGCTGAGCCCAACAAGGACTGGGTACAGGCAGAGCAGCAGGGATGTCTCCAGCCTGGACAGCTGTCATGGAAGTGACTTTTTGGTGCCCTGGGCCACCCACAAGGTACCTGAGGGGCCAAAGCATCTCCTGGTGGTGTTTGCTTTGTGAATTCTCAGCCTTGGAATAAAAGCAGGGCCACAAATACTCCTTGTATGTCTCACACTTCTTACCACTCGAGTGAAACACTAGGCTGAGCAGCTCCTGAGAGCATGGCCACTGCCAGAGCTGCTGTATGTCCCCGGCTACCTGGGGTGGGGACAGGACCCATCTGTGGCTGGAAAGCCAGGGAAAAGCAGGGACTTTCCCCAGATGGGAGTGGGACACAGTGGGGTGCAGGGCAAATCTCCAACTCTGCCCTGGGGCTTTGGTGCCTGCAAGCTCTGCCCCAGTGCCTGCTCCTGCTCTGCACCCAGACTGTGGGAGAAAGAACCCTCAGCAGCCCCTGGGTGCACACATCTGTCCAGCCTGAACGAGGGAGGCTGTGACAGCTGGGCAAAACTAAAACACAGAATCTGTGGAGAGTGTTTCTGGGTTATATCTGTAATGATGACAGTGTGCCCTCCTCCACTGAGCACTCACTCCCTGTCCATTCCAGGGATCAGGCTTTCCTACTTATCCCTGTGTTACCTGTGCTTTGTAAGCACAGGTGCTTATTTTAACACTTCCATTTTATTTTATTTTTATTTTTCTATGACTGCAACACGCCTTACATAGATTTTCTGGAAACCAGCCTACCCTAATTTGTTGGGATGAGTGTGTCTGATAACAAGGATGCTGTCAGGGGGCTGGAGAGGGGGGTGTACTCTTCCCAACCCTGGCATGCCCAGCTGGGTGACCCTGGGCAGAGCCCTGCTACCTCCCATATCAGCTGACAAGGTAAGAGTGATAAGCTCTGTGAGTGTGTAGTGAGGCTTAATTAAAGTGGGAAAGCACTTCAGGCTCCTCAGCACAAGCAGTTTTAAATAAAACCCATGATAATAACAAGCTGGTCACAGCATGAAGGAGCCTGGAGGAGGGACAGTGGCACACAGCAGTGGCAAGATGGCTTAGAGAGCTCCCTGGGACCACCCACATCCCAGCCTGGCTTCACTGTGGATCCATCCCCAGGTGAGATCTGAGCTCCTCATGTTGCTGGGAAAAACCTTCCCTTCCCTTCCTGACAGGGACTGCCTGAGCTCAGCATGCAGCTGCTTGGAAAGAAAGCTTTTCCAAGCAGCACTGTGAGGGGAAGACAGACCTGAAGGCAGCTGAAAACATTTCCTTGTCGCTCCTGCGGTCTGTGAGGTCTCTTGTTCTTTATTTTGATGACTAAAATCTCCTCCTGGGGCATGGGGCTGACAATGCTCCTGCACAGGCTGCTGTCCCAGCCCAGCTGGTGCCCTGGTGTGATCTCCAGCGGCTGCAGGCACGGAGGGGCAGGGATGCCATCCCATGCCATGCCTCAGTGTGCCCCAGGAAGAGCCCTCAGGGCTGCTTTGTCCCAGGGCCAGTCTCCAGCAGAGCAGTTATCCCAAGGCCCTCGATCACAGATGTTCCATATCTGCCTTCTTCTCCTGCATCCTTAAGATAAACATGTCCTTCACTGTAGTCACCTACTCCATCATACACTCCTATCAAATGAGCCTTGCTAGCTCGTAAATTACTGTGCAAACCATTCCAAACAATAAAGGCAATTTTACTTACTGAACCATTAAATTTACATACTTAAATTAGACTCAACCAGACGTTGAGAGGGGACGTCTCAGGGCCAGACAAACAATGAATTTAGGGAAAGAGCTGCCGTGTACTTCCCCACCTCTCACATGAAATTAATGAGGTGCTTCAATTTAATCATCATTAAAATTACATCTTTATTTAGTTACTTAGCAGAGTTTGACTCACTGCGTGGCGTGGAACACGAGGTAATGCCTGAGACATCAACCCTTCCACAGAGGGAGGCAGAGGGGAGGCCCATCTCCCCAAAATGCCTTTACATCCACTGCAGCCAGAGTAGGCATGCTTGCCACGACCCCAAACCATTCTCCAGGGCTTATCATTAAGGTCACACAACGAGGGAAGAGAAACAGCAAGACAGAGTAAATTGAGAAAGTCAGGATTAGTTTAGGATGGGCTTGAAGCAGGCAAACACAGCCATGTTATTCTTTAGACAACACCAACAAACAGGAAGCTCCTCCAGCGTAATCAGCCTCAAAGTTCAGTGCATGTGACATGGAGAAAGTCCTCAGAACAGCGAGAGTTTGGAACAAAGGCACAGTGAAATGGGGACAAAGGGACAAGGCACCTGTTCTCGTGTGCTCTCAGTTTGTTCTGCACTGGCTCCCACACACACAACTGACTTATCTCAGGATGCCAGGGAGGCTGGAGCCAAGGGCTCAGGGACAGGGTGGGCAGCACTTGGGGCAGTCACAGGGTGTTGCAGACCCAGTCTGGTTGTCACCTTTCCCTGTTTGTCCTGGGGATGCAGCACCCAGCCCTGTGCTGTCCTGAGAGCTCACAGCCTGTAAACTCTGCTTGAGGAGGGCTCCTGCAGCCACAGGCACTCACTTTGTCACCAGAAACTCACCAGGAAGTGACAGGGATTTCTGGGGACAGCAGCAAACCTGTAAGGGTCTGTGGGGACAAAGGAGGGATCAGACAGAGGGGACAGGCTGCACATTTGGGAAGGTTCAGTACCTGGGGACCTGCTGCCTCTGCAGTATTGGAGTGTCCCATAAGAAAACAGAATAAAGAGATTACAGAAGCCCTGTAAAGAAAACCAGTCCCCACTGCACTGTACATGTACATACCACATGCATGGAGTGAGAGATGGAAAGGTTCCGAGCCCAGAGACAAAGGTTGTTGTTCTCCCAAGGTCACTCAGGATGTCTAAGGCTTGGTGAGGTCCTCCTCAAGATCAACAATGGGCTACAACAACACAGACCTTTTTGTTACTCGAAAACATTTCCGTCCCAAGAGGCTGATTGTCTGCTCCCCTCTTGGGCCACAGAGCTCAGTGAGCTCAGTGACCTCACTCTGGTTTGGTGCTGATGAGAATGAGCCAGATTAGACCTCACTGAGTTGCCCCCGAGGATGTGGAACACTGGGAATCCCCATGGATACCCACAGCTCTGCATGGATGCAGCATGCCCACATTATTTCCATCTGAAAGCCTTTGCTTGCCTTTGACTCATTTGATCACTCTTGCTCCAGCAGCAAAGGGAGATGAGCTCCCAACAAGCCCAGACTGTGGATGATGCTAACTGGGGGAATGGCAGAAACTGATTTTTTAGGGCTGCAAACACTGACTCTGTATTCACCTGCTTTCTGTGAGCTGTTTTCCCTTTGATCCCTGTACAAGCCCTGCACTGGCAGATGTTATGTGCCACCCTGCACCACAGTGAGCAGTTAGAGCAGCTCAGTCCCCAAAACCACAGCTCAGGCAGGGTGTGAGGGGCTTTGTTTGGCCTCCCTCTTGGGTAGCATCTTCCCTCAGACAGGAAGGATAAATATCAGTTATGTACAGCAGGAAGCAGCACTCGCACCTGAAAGCTTGCTGCATTAAAAAAGGGAAAAAAAAATAAGCCCACAAAAGAGTAAACATCAAACTGCCAACTGCTTTTTACCTTCTGTAAATCAAAACACACTCTGGAAGTAAAACCTCCCAAATTACACCAGGCGAGATGAAACATTAACCCGCCAAGAGTGGGGATGGCAGTGGCAGGGATGCACAGACTGGAGCCAGAGCTACAGTTTGTCTACATTAAAAATGCAACATCAGCAGAGGTGTCTGAAAGAGTCATTTATCAACTCCTGGATTAGAGAGACATCTTAAAGTAAGTGCACCATTTATACGCACATATGCACAAATTGTCTGCCGGGGAAGGAGAGCAGAGCTGCTCTCTTTGTGCCTTGGAAAGTTCTCCCCAGTCCTCTGGGTAAATGTAGGGCCACAATGACATTAGGCATGGAAAACAGGAGCCTTGCTCATGGTAACAGGGGGTACAATTCATGTGAGCAGCCGGGATGGAAAGTAATCTAATGCTGCAATTTCAGAGAAACAATATAGAGTGGCTCACATACATCATGATTAATGGCTGGATACCATAGTGTGAAAACCATTTAAAAAATGGCATTTTTGTCACTGACAATGTTACACATATAGAAAAGGTCATACATGATAAGAGCATTATCCATATTTCTTCTGCAAACATGCTTAACCTTGTAGAGCACAATTCCCTGGAAGATTGGTGATCCATCTCCAGCTGCAAACTGCGCTCTTCAGAACCTGAGAGGGCCAATTTTACATTTATATCATTCCCATCCACACACACACAGGCGCTGTGAAGCCTTCATGAGCCTTTCCAAGCAGGAAGGGGTGGAAATGTTTTACAGCAGCACCTGCTCGGGGCTCTCCTCCCTCCACCTTGTCTCCTGCTGTCACCTGACACATGAGCTGATGATGGGCCCTTGCTGAAGCCCTGCTGGAAACAATTTCCTGTAAATCCCCTCTCCAAAATCTACCTGAGGAGCCCCTTTGGCACCCTCTGGCCACAGGGAGGTCCCAGCTGTGGGTCCACACTCCCAGTGGGGTGGTCTCTTCTACCTGGCAGAGACAGAGCAGGAAAGGGGCAGCTGGTGACTGGCTGTGTCTGCAGGGAAATCTCATCCCATTCATGGATGCCCACCCGGGAGGAAATCTGAGATGAGTCCACAGACCACACATTTATCTTTTTGAGAGCTGCATTTAAAACACACAGATCCTGCCAAAGGGTTGGCTCAGCCCGTGGAAGAGAGTGGGATTCACCAGGTGAATCATTTTGGGTAAAACCCAGTCTGACTCAGTCCTCTCACACTGTGTGGAGCCCACAGGGCTTGTCAGAATTGTTACAGCTGCAGCTGCAACCTGCACTGTCCCCCAGACTCAACAAAACCCTTGAGCACCAATGCCCGTGAGCCTCACTGCAACCCTGCATTGCAGCTCTGGGAGCTTGGGTGTCCTGGCTGAAATTTGGAGGAGCAACAAGCTTCACAATACATTTTGCAGCAGGTTGTGTGACCCTCTGGAAAGTCCCCAGAAAGTGGCACTAAGCTGACCAGCTGGCGTTGTCTGCTGGCTGGCACACAGTGGCAAGGGGAAATTTTTTAATGTGTAGTCATGTAGCTGGAATTGTGGAGTCATAAAATCATAGAATTGTAGAATCACAGAGTTCCAGAATCACAGAGTCACAGAATCACAGAACCATGGAATGACAGAATCACAGAGTCATAGAGTGATAGAATCAGTCATAGAGTCATGGAATCATGGAGTCATAGGATCACAGAATTATAGGATCACAGAATTATAGGATCACAGAATCATAGATCCATTTTATAGATCGGTTTGCTTTGGAAGGGACTTTAAAGCTCATCCAGTTCCAATCCCCACTACCATGGGAGGACACCTCCCACTAAGCCAAGCTTCTCAATGCCCCATCCAGCCCAGCCTGAGCAATCCTACCTGCCCATGTTTGTTTGAGCATTCACTGCTGGGCCACGTCTTTCCCTGCCCATCTGCCTGCCAGGGTCCTTTCCCTGCTGGTACTGAGCTCTCCTGATTAACCTCGGCTCCAGCTGCAATTCAGAGTTGTGCTCTGCACTAACAAGATCTTAAAGGCATTGTATGAAAATTTCATTATTTCTACAGCAAATAAACCCCTGCCTGGAACAAATATTTGTGTAGTGAGATGCAGTGTAAAGCTCGTTGCACCAGGTTGGGCTCCACTTTAAAGCACCTCTGCGATGCCTCACCTGGGGCTGGGGGTGGGAACCAGCACAGGGGCTGTGCTCACCGGTGCTGTTTCCCTTCAGCAGGGCACAAACACAAAAATGTGCCACAGCAGCCCCCGGGATGGGCTAAGCAGCAATGCAGTTCAGAGCCTCTGCACGCTGGATCTCTGCTCCCCAATAATCAGCCCTATAAAAAGTGCAGGGATGCTGTTAAACCTTGCTGGAGCAGGGTGAGCGCGAGTTCAGAGGCTGCAGGCAGGATCCCCCCATCCCCGGCTCCCTGCTCCCCAGCAGATCTGCCCTCCTTTGGAGAGGAGAGCATGATCTCATTCCAGAGGAATTTCCTCTGTGGGAGACACTGGAAAACGCTCCGGTGCCTTGTGACCACCTCCTGGAGCAGAGCCTTCCCCCCAGCCGGCTGCCAGATGGGGCTGGAGCACCCCAAGGCCTTCAGGGGGTGACCACATCAGCGGGAGTCGCTGCCAGCCCGGCGATTGTGCTTTGCTTAGCAAAGTGTGACCCCAGATCTCCCGGCCGTGTGTGCCCAGCAGCTGGCAGGGCTCAGCCCCTCACACGGCCCAGGATAGCAGGGAGGGATGGAGGGGACGGAGGGGACAGAGGGGACATTTCCATGCTGGCATTTGCAGCTTGTCAGATCAGCTTGTTCTTTCTTATGTGAACGGCACAGCGAAGGCTTCCCACTGCGCCCAGGGTGGGAAAGCTTTTCCCCAGAGTAGTTTGCAAAGACTGGCTGGACCAAATTATTCTTCTCATCATGAATGCCTCTCTCTGAGGCACCTTACCCATGCAGATACTCAAATGTTATTAATATGAATGAATGCATCTTGTCTCGGGGTGTCTCATGGTAGAAGCCATTTCAGAAACACTGGGAGGGTGGAGGGAAGGAGGGAATACGATCCAGCAGCCCTGGTTGCATCTGTCCTATTCCTCAGATGACAACTTCCCTCTCCCAAGAGCACCACAGACTAGAGGCACTCACAGATTATACATCATTCAGTCTTTTGCTTTGCAAAATTAGCTTTCTTAGCAAGGAAACAAAGGATTTGCTGTATTGGATCAGGCTACCGACATTGCTGCTGCTGCATCCAAGCTCTGGCACTTGAGAAACACGGCAGCTCTCCCTCCTCTGGCTGTGCTGGCCAAGTCCCTGCCTGGGGAGCTGCATACACAGCTAGAGATTGCTTCCAGATTGCCACAAAAATTCATCTGATGCTCAGTAGCAGGTAGTTTAACTTCTCTCCTAATTTTGTCATCTTACAGACCCACAAATGGCCAACATTATTTAGTCCTTTTAAAAGCTCAGCCAGAACGTTTATCTCAATAAGTGCCTTCGGCACTGCCCTCCATAAAGCCGACTGCATACCACATAAAAGGAGGGTTTCTTTTTACTCCTCCAGGATTTACTGGCCTGCACGGTTTGCTTTACAGCTGTTAACACAATGAAAGCTTTTGTAAGGAGAGGATGGTGCTGGGGAGCGGGGCAGGAGCTCGCAGAGGGGAAAGATAACAGTCTGTGGCTAATGCGGGGCTCCACATGCCCGGCCCGACGGGAGGACCATAACTCATCACACATTTAATGGCACGGGCGAGGAGAGGGACTGCTGAGCGTTCCCCAGAGGGTCACACACGGCCATTCCCACCAGCTCCGGCAGCGGGTGATGGAGGGAAGGCTTCTCTGGGGCTGCACCCGGCAGGGAAGGCAGCAGCAGCTTTTAATCCTTCCCCTCTTATGCAAAGGAGGGATGGAGGGAAGTCTTGCCCGGGCAGAGCCTGCAGTTCCCCCCGGAGCCAAGGAGAAGAGTTCACAGCCAGGGAGAAATATTAAAGGTGATGCAGAGCGTTGTGTCTGCAAACACGGGCTGAGCAAGCTGGGAAATGCCGGTGTCTGACACGCCAGCAACAGCCTCTTTTCCGCTGACCTCTAACTCCTCCTGGCCCAAACCAGAGCACACCAGGCACGCCGCTGTGTTTTACAAAGCCTCGGATCAAACACGCAGCCCAAGGCATGGAGAAGAGGTTTCTTTGGGGATGAGCAGACGTGGGCTGTGCAGCAGCAGCTTTGCCTCGTCTCATCCTGGAAGCTCTGGCACTGAGGTGGCACTGAGAAACCTCCTTTCTCCTCCACAGGTCTGCTCCAGGGGCTCCCTGTCTGCAACACTTGGAGTAAGGGAAGGAAACCCTCCCAGGTGCAGGCAGACGGGAAAACTCGGTGTTTCCAAAAAGCACAAATCCAATCTCTGAAGCTAAATCAGCGTCCTGGCTCTGCGGGAGCGCTGCCCGTCCCTGTGCAAAAGGCAGGGCAGTGGTTTGGAGCTGGGTGAGAGCCCATGTGCCCACACATCACCGAATCACACAACTCCACACGGGCAGCAGCAGCACAGGGACACACAGAGGATGTGCAGGGAGAATCCTGGAGCCCTTGGAGTGCTCACACACAGCCCTTGGAGTGGTGACACACACACTGCCTGAGCCTGCCCGGGTCTCCACGTGTATTTTCCAGCAGCTCCATCCTCCCCACAAACCCAGAGTTAACTGCTGAGAGGGCTCTCTGCCATCTTTTGTGAGCCGGGAACCAGGAACGCTGCATAAATCATTATTCTTGCTAATTACCAGGAAACATCAAACAAGACAAGCATTTTACTCCTCATCACTGAATTTTGTTATGCTAATTAGAGTTGTATAAGCTGTTGCTATTAAACCTGGAGAGTCAGAAAAACATTTGCATTAATACCCACAAAGCTGCATCAAAACCTAGTTATTAGTATTTCAATGAGGTTCAGGTTACAGGGAAGCTGCTGCCATTTCAGGGGCTGGTTTGTTGTTTTTAAATCCTGCTGTGAGAGAAAATATAAATAAATGCAGGGTGAGGCCTCATGCAGACAATACTCCTTTTTGTATGGGGAATTAAAAAAAAATAAGGCAACTTTGATCAGGGGGAGATAGAGAAGCGAGGGGGAGAGAGGGAAGGCAGAGCAGTGCAGAGATTTTGGTGCACTGCACATGGGGCTGCCAGGCTGTGAACTGCTTTTTGGATTTCTGAGTTGCTGCTGCTCCCAGGCACTTTGCTTGATCTGGATGGTTTGGGTTTGACTCTCTGGAAGGCAGCTGGGAAGAGGAGCTGCCCTCATGAAAATCACCTGAGTTTGCCTTCACCTACACCTTGTGCATCCTACTGACACCAGGAGGGTGGGGACAGGATTTCTGGGTACCAAAATGCACACACCAAGCCACACATCTAAACCTTGTGGGGAGCCAACTCTGTAACAGGAATTGGCAATTCCTTCTTTTTAGTGCCAATCACAGCAGCCGAGTGTGAGATCTGAGGATCTCACAGCGCTTCAGAAAGGCAAATTATTCCCCCATGTGCCCCTTTAATACAACAATTATCACCATTTGATGCATCAAATACATCTGAAAAAATTAGAGGAGTCCAAACAGGCGGCTTGTGAGCAAGGGAAGGGCACTTTAATCCCTGAGGCCCAGGTGCTGGAGTCTCATTTTGGTGAGCTGTTCACAAAGGCACACTCACACTGACGATTTCCATCATGTGGAATTGCTCATATTGAGCTCACACGATGTTGCAGCAAACCTTGTCCTGCACTGGGAGGTTGTGACAGGTTCACACACAACAGAGGGAACCCGTGGGGGAAGGAGCTGGGGTGTAATTCAGGTTGGGAGCACCCTTATCCCAGGAAATGCCACGGTTGTTGGACCCGGGTGAGAGGCACTGCCCTTCTCTCCAGACGCCTGGAGTGGGCTCCATCCATCTGCAGGGTCCCCAGCCCCTTGGCTCAAACCACACCACTCCCTTTGCCTGGCATTTATTCCTCAGTAAGGAGCAGACCCTACTGACAGCTGGGTGCAGCTTAAAGAACACATCTGAGCTGTCTCTGTGGCCCAAGTGCTGCTCTATCGACAGGGGGGACAAGTTATCTGGTTTTAGTGTCCATTTGTCAGGTTGCTGGAGAGGGACAGCCATTCACTCTCTCACTGTACATTTCTATCAAAGAAATAAAAAAAAAATTAGGGAGAGAAAAGTCTGTGTTGCCTTTCCCGTGCTGGTGGGAAGCTCAGGTGAATTGAGCAGTGCTGTGCCTCACTGATGATGAATTGCAGCGGCAGCACCCGTGCTCCATCATTTTGCTGATGTGGAGGAACGTGGATGCACAGCACAGGCCATCCAACACCTCCCTGTGCTGGCCCTGAGCTGTGGGATGCCCCTGGTGGGGTTCCCAGCCCAGGGCCACGTGCTGTCCCCAGCACAGACCCCATCACACGCTCGCTGTGCACCCTCAGCATCCTTTCCAACTTCGGGGAGCACCAGGTGCTTCTGTCCAGCCTCCTTTCCTGCTACATCCAGGGAAATGTCCCACAGCTCTCTGGCCTCCAGAAGGGGATGCTAAGGCCTCATTCCCTCTATCCCTACCAGGATCAGTGCCAGGAGAAGAGCCAAACACAAGGCAGGTGCCAGCACCCCCCAGTCCCACTCTAACACTGCATCCTCCCTAATCACAGGCAGATTAAAAAAATCCACATCAGCCGTGCTGAGGAAAGGAGAACTCTAAGAAGGATGAGGAAAATGAAGACACTGTGAAATGCAATAGATGTCAACTTCTACTTATTTTTTAATTTCATCTCTTACAAGCTTTTTGGAGGCTAACATGATTAAGTTCTTCACACAATTTATTAGCATCGTGTTGGAAATCCAGCAGTATATTACACTGTCTGAGTAATCCAATTAGTAGAATGTATTTATTTAACCAGAATATTAGCTGCACACAATCCCAAATGAAGTAAAGTCCCTGATCCTGGGGTTCCTTGCACTTCCTGGAATTCATTTACTGGCTACAGGAAGGCTTACTCTAATGAAATAAGTATCAGCCCTATGTTTTTGGAATAATACAAGAACACCAATCTTGCTGCTCAGCTAACTGCTGCTTTTTTTTTTTTTGCATGGCAGATACTGATGGCACACAATTTTCACAGCAGCATAAAGGTTTTTCTGGCTCTTCCACCTTCCTCTCATCCCAAACCCAAGAACTTCCCCAAACCCCCCCAAGCCTGGCTTCCCATTTTTTACAACTACCAAATCATTCCCCAAATTAAGAACACACTTTTTTTTTTTTTTTCATTCAGCAACCCATGTGCAAAAGTGAGCCTCGTACCTCTTTACTCTGGTTTGAAAGAGCTTTGAAATAAAACCACTGTAGGCAGCAAGGGCTCTCCAGCACTTTTTTTCCCTCCTAATGAAGGAGCTGAGTGACAGCCCCCGAGGCAGGAGGTCTGAGGTGCCTCAGCAGCATCCCTGCCACGCTCATGTGCTGGCCTGACCCAGTGCCGAGCTACAGGGACTGTGCTGGGGGTGCAGACAGATGTGTGATGGTTTAGGGGGGTATTTTAGCCATTACTTCAATTTTTTTAACTCCCTCCCCTCCCTGCTTTAATGTTGTTACTACCTTGGATGCTCCCAGCTCCTGCCAGCACAGCATCCCCACCCAGAGGCCCTGGCCACAGCCTGGCTGTCAGCACTGGGGTGGCTGTCCCAGCCTGTGGCATCTCCTGGAGGGGACGTGAGCGGTGTCAGGCAGCTGCCAGCAGAAGGGGCAGGGCTCAGCCCAGCCTGCTGTTGATCAATGGTGTTTTTCCAGAGCTGCTACTCCAGTTTATCTTCATTAATTGGCTTAATTAATTCTTTTCCCCAGCGAGCAGTAGTGGGAGGTGCACTCAGGAGCAGCAGCACGGGGGCAGGGCAGGGCAGGGATCCCGGGGCTGGGGCAGCTTTTGGCACATTCCCTGGCTTTGGGTTTGGGATTGAGGGAGCTGCAGATGGAGCTGGGGAGCTGCAGACATCCTCATGTCCTCCCACCCAGACAGAGTGTGGAAATAAAAACCTCGGGGTAGTGCAGCATCCCTGGATGTGCATCCCAGGCGCCCCAAATCCGGGATTTTGGGAGTTAACACACGCCAGACGCCAGCAGGAAAAGGCACAGAGGGGATGTATTGGCTTTACTTGATCATAAACCCTTTTCCCCACACCTCATGGAGCATGACCGTGTTCTCCATCTCCAGCAGCACCTGTGAGATAACCCTGAAAGCCACAAGGGCAGAGCTGGATGGAGAAGGAAGGGACTAACCACCAGAGTTAATAATAGACATCATTTGCAACGTGCTTCCAAAAAAATGAACGTCCTGAGGCAAAGGAGCTAATTTTGTGTTTCCTCTCAGATCCTGCCTGAGCGCAGGGGAGGGGAGGAGGGGAAGTGTCTGTGCTCAGAGTGCCAGTCCTGTGATGCTCATTCACATGCAGAGAATTTGAGAGAGATCCTCCCATTAATGCAAACAGGAATTACCCGTGTAATCTTGGGATTAGCGGAGCCCAAGGAATTATTTACATTTCCTAAATGAGGGAAACTGTATCAAGTGGGTGAGGCAGAGACGGAGCTGAGGTGTGGGAGAGAGTCATTCCTGCATCTGCAGGAGCCAGCGTCCTTTGTTGCCTTGAGAATGGGTTCACCCAGGGGTGCACTAAATATTTGGAGTGTTTGGACAAAAGCTGCTGCTGAGGCGCAAATCAGACAGACTGACTTGTGCTCATGGCCAGGGAGGGAGACATCAAACTCCAGACCCAAATCAGTGCTTGCAGATCTTTCCTACATCACAGGGTGCAGCTCCTCATCCTCCACCAATGACTACAGCAACAACAGGAATAATGAAAACAATTTTTTAACTCTTTTATTAAATTTCTCTTGCAAAGTCTCTCTCACAACCACCCAAGTCCCTCTTGGCAGTGCCCGGTGTGAGTGCTGGGTGGGGACAGAGACGTGCTCCCTCCTGGGTCACACAGAGCATCCCTGTCCCTGACGGCACCTCCCGCTCTGAAATGGGGCTCCAATCACCCAGAGCATTCACCACACGGTGCTTTTCACTCTTCCCTCCTCAAAACCCACACTGAGAGGCAGCAGAACCCTCAGAGCCCCATCTTCCCCCAACCCCTCTAACACCCACCGTAATCACTGCAACAACAACAACAGTTGCAATAACCCTCCATCCTTCACACACCAGACGAGGAGTCAGACTCCATTTCCAAACTAAGACATCTCCTGTGCTATTCTCCCTCCCCTCCAGACTAATAGCTGACAATGTATGCCTTCCACATTAATGATAAGGGTTCAAGGGGAAAGAGGCTGCTCTCCTGTTTCGCTGACATTACACTCTCCTATGTACCCACCAACATACCCTAAGGCAACAGAACTCGTAATAGGTTCCTCTAACTGCCTCCTGCATCAAATTTGACACCGGGTGCTTTCTTCTCCTTTCCCATCGCTCACCTTATAACTCTGTCATCATCATTGATTTTGACTTAAGGAGAGAAAAAAAGCCACCACCCCACCCTCTCCCCCTGCTCGAGCAGCACCAGGGTGGTGGAGCACAGCTGCTGCGGGGACCCGCAGCAGGGAAGAGGGAGCCAAGGGGGCTGCTGCTGTTTTTCCCGAGTCTCAGTTGTGGAGGCACTGAGGCAGCACGCTGGGAGCATTTTCTGCACCCAGCAGAACGAGTCTGCAGCCTCAGGACACTGCTGCTGGCTCTGGGGATGCTTCCCAGCTTGCAGGCTGCACTGTTCAGGTGCTCAGTGCATTTTTGCTCTGGGCTCGTGATTCCTCTGAGGTCAGGATTTGTTAATTTTCTAAGAAGAACTCCTTTTTCCTTCTGTCTTTCTTCCACAGAAAAGAAGCTGGAGTGATCTCTATCTCTGGACTGTGTCACTCCTTACACTGAGCCCTCCTCTGTGGCCTCCCCAAATGCTCTGCATCCCTTGCTGGGCCCAGCAAGCCCTTGGGAATGGCAGTGGGAAGGGGTGAGGGCTGGATCCACCACAAGGGGTGAAGGACCCTTCCCAGTGGCAGCCCCAGGGTGGTGACAGGTGTGTCCCACGGGACAACAATTGCAGCTCAGTTTCCAGATGACCAAGGCTCTCAGACAAGAGGGTCAGACTCCCATACCAGCACCAGACACTTCCCAGCACAACCCTGCCAGGAGAGACCTTGAACCAACTTCCAGCACTTTTCTTTTGCAGCTGCATCCCAAGATCTGCCTTCCAGGAGCTGTGACAATGTTGGAAGGGGAAGCAACCTGTCAAAATTCCCCAGCATGGGGCAATCCTTCTTCCTGCAGCCCAGGCAGACCCTTCCTGAGTGATGAGGGTGAGCAGCCGGCTCCTCTGTCTGGTTTCCTCACAGATCCACAGCAGTGAATCCCCAGAGTGCGGCTGACCCGCAGCTGGTGTTTTCTTTGATTTATGTCAGAGCCCATTTATGTCCTCTGCTTAAAACAATCCAGTCCGTGTCAGCAGTAAATGAAACTGTGTACCATCCAGCAGCTGTTTGGCTGCTACCTGAAATGAGTTTCACTCCAGTTCTTATCATGAAGAAATCCTTTTAATCATCAAAACTGCCACGGCTGCCTTGGAGCTGTGATGGTGTGGTGATTTTAACAGGGGAAGGCACACTGCAAGCCAGGGCCATGGAAAGAGCTCTGGAATTGGAGGTGATTTTCTCTTCCAGGGTTGCAGTCACTTTAGGCACAGTGACAGGTTTAAATGAGGGTCTTTGGCTGCAGAGACCAGTTTGGTGTGAGCCTGGACCCCAGCAGGGTTTATCTGGGGTAGTAAGGGCCAGACTGGGCCCAGAGGTGGCCTCTGGGGTTCTCACCAGTGGCCCAAGCAGGTTCCTGAGTTTGAAAACACCAGTGGTCACTAGGACTTGCTTATTTTGAAGATCCTGCTACTCCTATGGCCAGTAGGGCCAATAAGGACCAGTTCAGGAAAAATCCAGATGAGATGGGCTCTGAATCCGTGCTGCAGCTGCTGCAGCCTGACAAGTCTCCTAACGAAGGATCTAACTAACGAGGCTGTTGGCAGAGGGGGGGGATGCTGCACAAGAAGCGAGGAATATCTGCCCAAAGCTATTCTGAATTCATTAAGGAGGATGGCAAGAGCTGGGCTGCTGGGTTTGGGGACCCAGCGTGAGGCCACATAACCTGCTCGTCCCACCAAAAACTGATGATCACAGCTTGGCTAGCAAGGAGCAGGTGCCTGCCACGCGCTGCTTGCAAACAAGCTGCAGACCAAAAGCAATTGCAAGGAACTATTTGGGAAATAATTGTAAATAATGAATGAATGAACGGAGAAAACTGCAAGCTGTTTACAGATAACTCGCCGGCAGAAAAGAGCTGAATTTGCCGAGTAGATGATTCACTATTGATTATTTCCCCGGCTCTAGCTGTAACCTTATAAAGCATTAATTAAGACAAGTCTTCACACTTCAGCATATTCTAATCTGCTCCAGGTCTCGAGAGCTCAGCAGTGCCCTCCTGGAAGGAAACCTGGAGGCTCACACCTTGCCTGGGTGAGGAGGAGGAGGTGGGGGACCCTGAGCAGAGCCCAGCCCCACACCAAAGCCAGCCACATTCCCAAATAACTGCTGTGACTATCCCAGCAGGCTGCCAGTTGGGACTGGGGAGAGCCAGGGCACGGCAGGGGAAGGCTGGATCCTACCTGGCTGCAGGATTTCAAACAGCACAGCTGCCCCTTGGGATAAACCCTTTAAAGGCAGCCAAGGCAATCTGGCTAACCCACTGAGGCTGCCCTCACATGACCTGGTGCCAGGTCTGCCCTGACAGCAAGACTTCAACATGTCCCAAAGTGACACTGCCAGTGCCCCTTGTGCCACCCAGCTCTCCAGGGGGTCTGCACTGCTCCCCCAGCCTCAGCTCAGACTGACCAGATATTGGGGGTGCCCAGAAGCACAGAACTCCTGGGGTTATGAGTGGCATGGAATGTGGGAGAAAATGGGCCAGTTTTGGAGAAATTCTCCACTCCCATGGTTTGGGAGTTCACAGCAGGGCTGTGATCAAGTGTCAGAATATTTGCCAGGAGAATGCTGTGGCAACTCCAGAGACGAGCAGCTTATTACAGTGTGCTGGTCCCTGGCTACTGTTTATTAAACATGTTAATCAGACATGTTTATCAAACATATTAATCAGACATATTTATCAGCTGCACCTCTCCCTGGCTGTGCTGAGCAAGGGCAGGCCCATGGAAATGCAAACAGCCTGGCAGGGCCTGGCAGCCCTGGGCACCTCCTGCTGACACCAGCACAGCTCCAGCCCGTGCTGAACCAGCCCCCAGCTAATGAGGCACAGGGCTGTGCCTGGGTAAGGCACAGACACGAAAATCCAGCAGAGCAATCTAATCCAGCACAGCAAGGCTTCTGGTTCCAACCCCGGAGGAATAAGGGATGCAGAGCCAGAGGAGTGAGCTGTGGCTCTCCAGCTGTGCTCCCCAAGGTGGATCTGCAGCCTCGTTTTGTTGGCAGAGCCACTGAATGCCCTCCCCATCCCATCATTGCAGGACTGCTGGCCCAGCTCTTGGCAGGCAGGAAGGTGCCTGCTTTCCCCCACATCCCGAAGAAATGAGGATGTGATAACTTGGCACCTAACTGAAGTGAAAATACTCTGCCTTTCAAGCAGCTGATTAGCTCAGCATTGCCCAAAGCATGTTTGCATCACTTCTGGATGTCTTGGAATACGGGGAGAGCACATTAGAGTCTGCACTAAGCAAGCCCAGTATTCGACTGATTTTTGTTCTCCTAACTTGTTTCAGAAGGAAAAGCTCAGGCAATGAAGTTTTAACTGGCAATGAAATCCAGAAAAACAATGACTGATCTTTCTATCCCATTTCCATGTCCACTGTGAACCACCATAGGTTTTCCCAAGAGTTGTCCTCAGTTCCCATGGGAATGGTTTGCCAGCAGAGCTACCAGGCCCTTTCTGGTACTCTTTGGTTTGGTCCTCACTCAGCATCACATCATGGCCAGCTACAAGGGCCACACACAGCCTTAATTTCTCCTAATTTATGCACAAAAATTAATAGGAAGATTCCAGTAAAAGCCCCTCTTTCCCCCCATCAGATGCAATCAGCCACAAGCTGTGTCTCACAGGGCTGAGCTCCAAGGTAAAGTTAAACTTGACCACTAACCAAGGGAAGATAGCAGGAGAGGAATTAAAAGTTCAAACAAAATAGAGCATAATCAGTTGGATTTTAGCAGCATGACTAGGTTCCTAATGATTTCAGTGCTAAACAGACTGTTTTGGGCATGTAATGAAAATTATTTCATATCATCGACTTTGCAGGAAAACCTTGTTAAAATTGCAAATATCTGAAATAATCATTTGAAGGACCCACAGCACAACATCCAATTTCTCCTAATTCAGGTGTTCAAGGTGACCACATGCAAGCAGATCATACATCACCCACATTGGGAGTGCATTGCTTTTTAAACACACAAACATGGGATGGAGCATCTTTCCCTGCCCAGTAAATCCTTTAGCAGCATCCAAGAAGGGGAAGAAAATAAACCTGAGGCTGCCAACTGCTCTGCCAGCCCTCATGGCACGTGTGATCCCTCATGGCAGCAGTGGGGCTGGCTGAGGGCTCTGCTCTGGCTTTGGCTGAACCACAACCAAGCCAGCCCAGCCCATCCCCTCCCAGGCAGGTCCTGCACAGCTCAGCATCAAACACACAAGCAAAGGTTTCTCGTGGATACCATCCAAAGGAAAATCCCTACCTGATCCAGACTCCTTCAAGATCTGCTTCCCAGTGAGGGCTTAGCTTCTGGTTTGTCCTTTGCTGGAAGACATGAAAAACAAAGAACAAGGGCTTGCCAAACTGCAGTTGAGCTGGAAAGGATGAAATGCTCCTCTGTGGGGAGAAAAGATGCATTTAGTGTTTAATTTCATTACTGTCTCATTCATTTCATTTTCTCCTTTCACTCACTGCATGCCACACACACTTAAAAACTGGCAAAATTCTCTCCACCCAGTTTCTTTTATTTTGCCAATCATCAAAATCTTCTCTCTCCACGAGCAAATGTATTGCTAATTAGGACAGAGGAACAGATTAAGTTCACATGAGTAGGTTTCCTTGTTGATGCTGTTGCTTTCCCTGCCTCTCTCCAACCCAAAAATCAATGCAAATCTTTTGGGGAATTCAAGCGAATTTTCATTAACGTGGATATAATGTGCTCCTGAAAAAAAAAAAATCAGAATTAGAAACTGTGTGAGAAAAGGGGGTTGAGACAATGAGAGAGGCAGAAAATGGGAGATGCAAAACACATAAATGTGATATCCAAACTCTGAATTTCCTGGCCAAATCTGGCTTGGCTGGTGAAGGTGTGGGAAGTTGGTTTGTGTGTCCTCTCAGCTACAGCTGCTTCCAGAAAACATCCACACAGAGCAGCCAGGCTTAGGAGAGCTCATGGTGATGTAAAATCATGTTGCATCTAATTGTTTTTATTTAAAGGAGTTTCAAGGGAACCTGGAGGATGAAACCTGCAAAAGCTTCAGCGAGATCACACCATGCTTTTTCCCCCCACTTCTAAAACTGAGCACTGCCATCAGGTGTGATCCCATTATTTAGGGAAAAAAGCCACTGTGCACATGTCCAAGCATGGGACACCTGCAGGAAAACCCCTCTGACTTCTGGCTGAGGACCTTTGTCACCATGTCCTCAGCATGCTGAGAAATGTGCCAGTGGTCAGCAGGTCAGTACAACCAACCTGCTGCCCAAAGGAGACATCCAGACCTAAACCCTGCCATGAAACAAATCCCTTGGCATAAGAGAGAGCTTTTTGCACCAGATGGACCCCCTGGTCTCTTGGTAAATCCAGTTCTTAGGCTTTGCCACAAAGAGGCTTAAAATTAATTAGCAGATTTTTTTTTTGTTAGAGTTCTGCATGCAAGGAGTGTGTGAGAAAGGACATTCATCAGGAGCTTTGCAGTGCTTACAGGCCAAGATGAGGATTTGTAGTTTGCAAGACAGTTACTTTGAAAACTGGCAATTTCAATGTTAAAGGCTTGCAGATGAAAACATTCCCATTTTCCCAGAAAGACAGTCAGGAAGGGGGATGTTTTCTGATTTTCTAAAGGTGAACATTTTTACTAAAAATCATCTGTCCCCTTTGATCTTCCAACGAGCAAATCATCACAACCTCCAGCTACTGAGAGCTGATTCAACTGCTGCTCACCCTGGAGAACTCCTGAGATTGTTCTGGAACAACACCTGCCACAGCTGCTCCAAAAACATGGGGAGATGGTGAGAAATCTGCCTAGATAAGCAAATCACTCAAAAAAAAATCCTCTTCCAACACTTGCTGCCATATTGATTCATTTCTTGGCCTTGACAGAATGATTTTCAAAAGGCCAAGTGTTGGTGAGGCTTTGCTTGGAGTGGGGTTTTCAACCTGTGGTTTCCAGGAACTGCACTTTTCCCCCCCAAAAAAGAGCCCCCCATGGGGTGCATGCAGATGATGGAAACCCTGCCAGCACAGCCCACCTTCCAGAGCACTCACCCTCACCCCAGCCTCCTCAGGGGCCAGTCAGAACCAACCAACCAACCACCAACCCACAGCATTAATTCACACTGATTTCGTAATTCATGTTTCACAATGCACATTAATTTGCTAATAATTTTGAAAAAAAGCAGATACAGCATTTGGGAGGGCACATCCACCAGTTAAAGTTGGTCATCCACCAGTTGAAGTTGGTCATCCACCAGTTAAAGTTGGTCATCCACCAGTTGACGTTGGTCATCCACCAGTTACAGTTGGTCATCCACCAGTTAAAGCTGGTCATCCACCAGTTAAAGCTGGTCATCCACCAGTTACAGTTGGTCATGCACCAGTTACAGTTGGTCATCCACCAGTTACAGTTGGTCATCCACCAGTTAAAGCTGGTCATCCACCAGTTGACGTTGGTCATCCACCAGTTACAGTTGGTCATGCACCAGTTGACGTTGGTCATCCACTCCCTAGGGCAAGAGAAGACCCATGGAAGTGAAGCACCACAACACTGCTTAAAGTTATTTATGGTCTCAGCCCTGTGCTGCCTCCCGGGAGCTTACAGTGCCTGCCAGCACCTGGAAGAGGAGGAAATGCATTAAAAAACACGGATGAGCAAATCCTGTGCAATGCGTGGTGGCACTCCATGGTTTTCTTCAAGAAGGAAACTCTGTTCTGTCAGGCTGCAGCGTTTTCCCAGGAAAAAAAGAACCAGTTCGTGCTGCATTAGCAACACTGTCGCTCACTTCTTTAGCCTTTAGTAACTCCTACAAGTATTAATTAATATTTACAAGCCCCTGGTGACCAAACCCAAACTAAACAAGTTTTTCCTTGTCACAAACCCACCCTGCACGTGCACGGCAATCAGCAAAATCCCCGATTTTGCTTGGAAACACTCTAAACTCAGCCTTGTCTTCATTATGTGCTTTTCCACTCTGCTTTACTACTTGATGTTTCTGGGGAGATTTCCTGTGGAAGGAGGCTCTTGTCAGTGTTTTGCTGATGGTGTTTGGGATCAGCTCTGAGCGGCACCGTGTTTAAAGCTCTGTCAGTCTGCCCGCTCAGCCATGCTCTGCTCTCCCCTGTCTAGCTGCTCATGCAGCACCAAAAAGGAGAAATTTAAGGAGAGCTAGCCTACTTAGAATTTGAAATGCTGTTTTGAGGACTCAAGGAACCGGAAACACAAATAAACCTTAGCAAAAAGGGACGTAATTTGTAAAAGAAAAAAAATCTTCTGAGACTGGTGGGTTGAAGACCTCCTCCCGCTCCAGGTTTGGTCTGAGATGGCAGAGAAAGTTAAATTTTATCCTTTAAAATACTAGAAGGAAAACCATGCCTTTTCAGGACTTGAGATTGCACCAGTATTTGGAAAGAGAAGTTCACATGAAAAAGATTGGTTCCCAAGGCAGACACCATTCCCCATTCCTGCCAAGTCCCTAGAAAAAATATTGGGAATACATGTGGCAACCTGCAGCACCAAGATTACTCCACTGACCCAGCTCTTAATCTTGATGTTCTGTCCTGTCCTAACAAAGGATTTCCCATGCAATAATCTGAGGAGAGGAGAGGAGAGGAGAGATGGAGGTATTTGCTGTAAGGAAAGCATAAAGAAGATATTATTACCAGGCTAGACTACATCCAACTCTAACTGTTCAAGTATTAAATCCATTTTTCACCATCAGGAATGTTATCCAACAACACGAGAAATACAAGCAGGAGAAAATGTTCTCGAGTGAAGGAATTGATGGGCAAAGCCTCAAAGTTTGGTAAAATGCTTTTCCACTTCATGTCCTACAAGCTGTCAGCACTTGGATGGAAAACCACAGAGCAGTAATTGCAAAGGACACTTCTCCTTTCTTACACTGTCTCTGTCTGTAAGGCAAGAGGATGGCAAGTTAATTAATTATCTCCAGCATCAGTTTACTTGAAGATCTTTTTTTTCCAGCAGCACATCAAAGGAGACTGATAGAAGCCTTGATTAGAGGGATAATGAAGGAAATCTCTAATAGATTATATCATTTCTTGCCCATCTGCAGCCATTCGCTGCTTCACAGGGCTGGGATTCACGTCTGGAAAATATCACAGGCATGTAAATCCACCTCCGATGCAAAATTTATGGAAAAATTCAAATAATTGCATGTTTACCATATTTCTGTCAAAGGTCTGGGAAAAAAGATATCAGATCATCTGACTTGCTCTGGAGCAGAGATTTTCCATGTGTCCTGTTAGTGTCTCTGACTCTGTGAGGATAAATCCGTATTTTGAAATCACATCAGACATGGAGAGAGAAAATTTATTAGATAATAGAGAGCAGAAGGAGGGCAGAGAAGCAGGAGGAGAGCACACACAGATGTGTGGCTACGATGGGCAGTTTGATGTCCACCTTGTTATCTGTCCCCAGAAGCCTTTTCCTAACAATTGCCATTAGCAGGGGGAATAGGTGAAGTGTTTTATCTGGTTTTTTTTCCTCTTTCTAATCTTGCTTTCCCCTGCAACACCACATCTCCCCCAGTCCTTGCTTCAGACCACCAGGAGCCTTTGGAGGGCAGAGCTGCTGCCCACTGCAGAGGAGGAAACTTTGGTCCTGCTGAGTCCCAGCTCTCCATCCCTGTCACACCCGTGCGTCCCAGTTTGCCTCTGCATTTGCAGTCCCTGGGGGATTTGGATGCCGTTTCCCTCTTCCCCAGGCTGTGAGCACAAATCTAACAGCAGGGGAAATGAAGTGTCAGGTTCTGAGCACCGGGCTGATTCCTATCTCACACTGATAAACCCCAAGCCATTCCCAACGAGTCCCAGAGGCACATTTAAGCAATCCATTTCTTTTAAGATGAGGCTGAAGATTCTCCCTGGGTGCTGTTTGAAGCTCAATAAATTGGTGGTGGCAGCAGTGGCTCTGACCTTTGGATGCTCAGGGGCCCCAGCACCAACACCTTGAGTGAGGGGTTGGACAAAGCTAACCAAGGGATTATTAATTCCAGCTAAGAGCCACAGAGGAGGACCAAGTCACCCATCAGAGCCATCCTGCCCTCTCACAAGCACCCCCAGCACCCTGCTCTTGTCCTGGCCAGCAGGTGTCTGGGAGAGATGCTCCAGCCCCTGCCCTGAGCATCTCCTGTCCCCCACAGCCAAGGGCCAGAGTAAACGGTGCCATGCAAGCGAGCAGGAGCAACAGCAGAGGGGGACCAGAAAGTGTTTTATGGGGTTAAACATCCCAGCCTGAAGTAAAGCAATTTTCTTGGGTCTCCTGCCATTTCCTTGTGGGGGCTTATCATCTCCAGCTGGGACAATATAAAGGCCCATTTAATCGAGATCCATTTAACACTGAATCACGCTAACAAGATTACTTAGCCAGGGCTAATTCTGCATTTGCTGAAGTGCAGTATCCAGGGTGAGTAATCTCTGTGTGCTGGTGGCAGGTTCAGAGACAGGTTAGCCACTGGCTTAGCATCCCAGACAAAACATGGAAAGCACATGGGGGACCACGACAATGGAATTGCAGCCCCTTTAGCCCATCGGGCTCTTTCCTTTCCCCTACTCGGTGTGATCAGTGTGGAGAGGGTTCACTCATTACCCCACAGGATCCTAAAAGGGGAATTATTTTCTTTGTCCTCACAAGCAGCTGAACAGGCAATACAGCAAAATCCTCTTCAGTCATTATCTGTTAAGTGCATGGCATCCTTTTGTGAGTTAAATGACACAGTATTTCTTGCATGGGACTGAATTCAAAAGGTTTTGCCTTCCATCAGGAGATAACTCAAGATTTGAGTGCTAATTGAATACATTTATATGCACACAAGTGATAGGCATTCATACAATTTTTTAAAGTAGATTCTCACCATTCAGTCATTTAAAAATATAGCACTAAGGGCTCTATTATTTATGATTATTAAATCACAAATCTGAGCAGCAAAATACTTCACTTGGGGAAAATGTGAAGAGGCTGTTTCAGAAGAAAAAAAATCTCCTTTCCAGAACTCACAGAACATTGTCACAGGAGGATGCTGATAACCAATATTGTTTTACAGCTAAGGCTCTCCAAGTGACTTACCCAGGTAAATGGATTAATCCTAATCACCCCTTCAAATGTTCCCAAATCCTCCAAATGGTCAGAGCTGAGGTTGACCTGTTCTGGGGAGCTATTCACTTTTTTGTACACACTGACTCATTATGCCAGCAGTGCAGGGTTTGGGACATCCCCAGTCATTCCCTCCTTGCTTTCAGAAGATGGGTCTTGTCACTTCAGGGGGGATTCATCTCACCTGGTGTCAGAGGTCCACAAGACAAGTGTCTGTACTGGAGTGAGTCTCTTAAATGTGTAAGTGGAGAGAAATTGCAGTGATTTGTCTGACCTATTTTAGGCAACCACCTCCAGATGAGAGCAATTGCCTGCTGGAGGTGCCCATTTCTCTCCATTGATGGTAAATGAGATCTGAGTGCTCGGTGCAGATGCCGAGACCTGGGTGCCATCAGGTGAGATGGATCCTATCCACAGTAATTGCAGCCTTTCAAAAGGAGAGGCACTTTTTTCTTTTTCTTTTTTTTCTTTTTTTCCTTTTTTTTTTTTTTTCCCTAAGGAGTTTGTTTTAACCATTTGAGGAATTTTCTAAGTTTTCATTTCTGTTCTTGATGTCTTTTGGTTTTTCTCCCCCTTTGGGCAGGCAGTCCTGCAGCTGTGGCAGCTGGGCTGCTAAAGGTGGTGGTGAGAGAGCCCTGGATCTTTCCTTCTACAGAACAGAGCAGGGCTCATGGTTTTATTTTGCAGCCCAGCCCAGAACAACTTTTGTCCAGGGCTCAGCCTGTCAGAAATGGTTCTCCATAGGCTGGGTGCAAGCCCTTCTGTGGTGTGAAGGACAAAAGCTCAGGCAGGGCAGAAGGACATGACCAGAGATGACAAGATGACCTCCAGAGGTCCCTTCCAACCCTGTGAAACAACCCTGGTTGTTTCATGATTCTGTGAAAGAAAAAAAGCTCTCCAGGGCAGTATCTTCCCACCAGGTATGGAGATCTCCGTGCTCAGGGTGCTGCTGGGGACTTGCTTTGCCCCTGGAAACATCCAGCCCCTCAGCACTGCTGGGCAGGCACCTCCAGGAAGTTTCAAGATATTAAAAAAGTTATCTGTGGAGCTGGGGGCCTTTAGGGTACAGCAGGAGCTGGGCAAAATCTTCAGTATCATCATGTGTATTCAGATTTCTGGGTTCACCTGAATGCAGCCCACCTCCTGCTCTCAAGAAGTGACTTAGACACTCAGGAAGGTGAACAGCCCCTGACAGGGCCCTCAGCCCCAGCTGTGCACAAGCCTGCAAGGGTGTGGTGCTACTCCACGTGCTCCATGTCCACCAGTTCCAGGAGGAGATGAAATCCTCACATCAGAGCTGGGTTCTGGCCAGGTGCTGAGGTCACTGGTGAAACTGGGCTTCTGCTGAGACTTTTTAGTCTGTTTTTTATTGCAGTCTAGAGCTCAGACCAGATATTTGCTCCCCTTCCTTCTTCCCTGTCACTACACTCAGATACTAAACCATGCCCGTGGTCTCTGCACGTGGGAAGGGGGGTTTGCTGGTCAGCTCTACACAGGGAATTCACACATTTGACATCCATCGCCTCAGTGCCTGGGAAATGACCAAACAGATTTTGAAGTTTCATAAGTGAAACAGGCAGGCATGAGGAGAAACCTGAGTGTCTGAGGTTTGTTTCCTTGAGTAAAAAAAGATTCCCTCAAAACGTTCAGCTGCCCTCATGGCTTCATCCTCAACATCTGAAAGGACCAAAATCTTAAAATCTACCTCAAAAATATGGTCAAGTCACACTGAAAATTCAAGGGACTCCCTCTAGCAAGTGCTCAGGTCTTCTCCAGCTCTAAGACCCAAAACACATCCCACTCATATTCCTTCAGAGATCAGTCCACCAGCCAAGGGGTTGGATTGTGCAGACAGCCCTGTGCCTTGGACACTTTGGAAGGAGCTGAGAGTCTTGAACTCAATTTCCAAGAAAGAATTTCCAAGCCTTTTGCAATTTTAATGGTGCCTAAAACAAGTACAAAAATGGTAAAGGCAGAGATTGGCATGCCACAGGTTTGAACCCAAAGATTTCTTTCCTCACGTTGCCATTTCTGAACCACTCAAAAATAATCTGCTGGCTGCAGGTTGCTCCATTACTTGTCTTGTTTTGATGTCATGCCATTATCTCTAATTGCTGGGATTTGAAAGGCTTCAGGTCCTGCCTGCGTGTGTTCCAAGCAGGTCTCAGGTGTGACAACCACCCCTCGATGTCACACCAGCTGCTTGGGCAGCAGTGCCTGACCACAGAGGCAAAGAGTCTTCCTCCCAGCAACAGGACCAAGCAGACTCCGTGGGAATCGTTATTAACTTGCCTTTAATTACCAACTAATTTCCTCCTGCACAGCCAGTAATTTCAAGCCCTGTGGAAAGCACAGGGAAACAATAACAAGGCATTTCCCAGCAAAAGGAGCGTAAACAAACAGGCAAAACGCAGAGATTCAAAGGAGAGCGATGTATTTAAACACTCCAAATACAACAATCTGAGAAATCTTTCTCCAGAAAAGAAAGCAGAAACCTTTTTTTTTCCCCCCTCCCCTTACTTCCCAGCTAAATATTTCATTTTTAAGGCCGTCCAATTTTGCTAAGTTATAGGGAATACCTTGTGGGTGTTCCTAATAGGAGCTGCTTGCACTTAAAATATGCAGAGGTTACCACCTCTCCGTAACAAGCTGCTGCTGTGGGTTGTTCAGCGGCTCCAGCACTGCTCACACCGTGCTTAGCAGCTGACAGGCAGCCAGGAGAGCTGGAGGAGCGTGAAGTCTTGTTAGTGGCAAGGTTCTCCCAGCTGAGGCTCAGCCACAAACTGATCGGCAATTCCGAGCACGGAGTCTGTCCCGCCGGAGCCTCCCTCCATATGCTTCTTCCCCTGGAGGAGCGATGAGTGTCAATTCACCCCTTGAGGTGTGACAGGAGGAAACCCTCCCCAGGGTGACAGGAGAACTGACAGCAAGCAGCCACAGGTGCCCTGGCCAAGTTCCAGCCAGCGGGCTCAGCCAGGGCTCGGGGACACGCGGAGCTGCGTCTGCTGCGTGTCCCTGCACTGAGGAGGACACCCCCCGCCCAAAGTCAGCTCTTTGGAAATGGCAGTGGAGGTGCCACGCTCTGACATCCCATAAAACTGGGAAAATGAGTGTTTGTGCTGGTGGATCACCAGCAGGGATCTCCCCAGGCTTGGTGGCAGTGCCCTGAGAGTGTGACAGTGGCAGTGAGTTGGCAGCTCCATCCCACTCTGTTCACACAAACACAGTGCAACACATTTCCCTGCCTCATGTCCATTTCTCATCTCAACACTCCCTCAGAGCATTCTGCCAGCGGCTCTTGACGGGCTTTCCAGAACTTAATTAAGCTTCAGGACACCTCAGTGAGGCTGACTAATGTAATTAAGTGAATCTCGCAGATGAGTAAGCTGAGGAGAGGTGAGATCAAACAGCAGAATGATGGAGGAACGGTTATCTGATGGCAAGGTTGGTCACAGGGCACGGAGACCTCATCCCTGACACCCTACAAAAATCACTGCCTTTCCCTTCCCATATCTGCAGCTGATTATGCCATGATTTTTCCTGGAAATGGTAGTTTGGACCATTGTCTTAACAAGAAGGCATCGAGGTAGAGCTGCTGACTCTGTGTCACACAGGGGTGTTTCTTGGAAGTATCAAGTCCCCAGTTATTATTATATTCAACTGGGGTCCAAGCTTATAGATTATGTCCCTGAAAGTGTTCAAGGTCAGGTTGGAGGGGCCCTGAGCCGCCTGCTCTGGTGAAATGTGTCCTTGCCCACTGCTGGGAGTTGGAATGAGCTGAGCTTTAAGTCCCCTTCCAACACAAACCATTCTATGAACCTGTGACAATTCTACATGAAATGATGTATTTTATTATTAATTAAGGTGACAGGAAGCTTTAGTCCAGCGGCTTCTATCAAATAAACCCTCTGAAATTACGGTAACTGTATAGATTGTATTCAAATAATTCTCAGATTGTCTGGGTGTATCCTAAAACAAATCTCTGATAAGATTTCTTTCTTTAGTTTCAAAGCAACCTGGAAGAATGATTAAAAGGAAAATCTGAATCTTGCTACAGCCTGAAGCATGACTTGTAAGTTTACAAGGGTTAACGTGGACTTGGAGATGAACACACACCTAAATCCCTCCATGACTGGAGCCTTCCTAAGCTGCACTATTCACTTGGGGAATTTTTCCAGTAAGTTGAGGTCTATAATGGCATATTGGGGTGTACTTTGTTAGAATGAAGTATTAGGGTGCAAGAAGGAACAAGATGGAAATTTCCCAGCTTGGACTTGGATCTGTGATGTATCACCTTCCTACAGGGACTCTCCTTCAAAACAGCCTTTTTCAGGAAGCCCAGCATATTCCCAATAACTAAAGATCTCTTGCAAAGGGTTTTTTTCCTCTGTGCCTGTATCCAAATGAGATTATTCTGCAGCGTCCTGAGCATCCTGGCCACTCATCACACAGGGAGCTCAGCCCTGAGGGGCAGTGGTTCCAACATCACCTCCCATTCCAAAACGTGCAGAAGCACTGGAGGAGAAATCAGTCCTGTCACAGCTGTCGATGGGCTTTGAGCACCTGCAGGGCTCTTGCTTGGCTCTGGGCTTGGCTCTGGGCTTGGCTCTGGGCTTGGCTCTGGGCTTGCCCTCCTGACACAGGCACTGGGCCTGTCTGGGAGTGGCTCTGCCACTTCACACCACTGACTTCTCTTCCCACCCAGGCACTGGTGACACCATCAGCTGACACTCTTCCTAAATCTGCCAGAGGGGGATAAATTCCACACGACTGTGGGAAAATTCAGGTGACACCACTTTCCCTTAAAACTCTTGTTTCCCAGTGCTGGCACTCCATGGAAAACCACGAAGTGATGGCAGCTTTTGGGACCCAAGCCACGCTGATTTTTTTCTGTTTTGCCTCATCTGTTTCTTTATACTTCTCCCTGTCCCGAGTGACTCTGACACAGGAATTCCTGCTTTTCATTTTTCTGCTGTACAAGATGTCAGCAGATAACAATCCATGCTTCACTGCTGCCATTCCATAATTGAAAGAGCCAGCCATACATCAGGCTTGGAGCCTGCAAATCTCATCAATAAGTACTCCATTACTTGGGCATAATTTTTGCACCCAGCCCTGATGAGACTTCACAGGCAGTAGGGTGATATCGCTGAACCCACACTTTGCTGCAAACTGGTTAAGATAATGTCTACTAAACCACAGTCTATTGTCACAAATTAGTTTCTCAGACAACCAGTGTGTAGCAAAAAAATTTACTTAATATGCAAAGTTGTCTGTTCAGATCTATCTGTTTTCCAGGGAAGCCACCTCAGGGAAAAGAGAGCTGAAGTCCAAAACAACAGCACATATTTCTTTCCAAGTCAACATACACATATCTACACCTTTCTCCAGGAAAAAAATTTTCCTGTGTCACCAAGAGGGTGGGGAGTTTTTTTTGCTTGACTTATCCTGCATTTTCAGCATGTAAGAGAGACCTTCACAGCTTCTGCAGCCTTACAGATTGTGTGAGGGCACTGTGAAACTTGCTTGGCCTCTCTATTTAGATTTAATTCTCTGTGCTTTTCCATGGCACGTTAAGAATCAGCTTCCTGGTCCATTTCAACAAAATCCTATCAAGTCCCAAGAGTTTCCCCTTTAAATAAATACCAGGGGCTCGAGTTTTAATTACTTTCTGCAGAATCCCCTTATCAGCAGCAGCTTTGACAGGCACAGGCTCTACGTTATCTGCAAACACAACTGAGATCTCTAACTCCTTCCATGTCTTTAGCCCTTGAAGCTCATCTCGTACCTATTTCATATCATGCCCAGAAGCACTGCCAGAGTGCAGGCTCTGATACCTGGACAGGCAGCTCTTCTCCTCCACAGCTCCTTATCCCACAGGCTCCTTACACCCTTCCCTTGTTGCCAGCACAAATAAATTGCTGACAATGAAGCCGTGCTGGCTGTCTGTCTGCACACCAGGCACCTTCCAAAGGTGTTATTTCTGGCACAGAACCTCATTTTCGTTCCAGTTTCGTCCATAAGCTTTGGGGCTCTGCAAACTTCCCTGAAGCTGGTGTCTAGAGCAAGGAGATGCTTGTGCAGGTTGTGGACTGCCTGTACCACCACAGGTGTGTGGCAGCAGAAGGAGAGCACTGGGGAATGGGTGCCTTTTTGAGGTTCAGGGCACCCACATCTCCTTGTTTCCCCGAGTAACTGCAAGAACCAGTATAAATTAACAAAACAGAAGAGCTAACTGTAAGACAATTTGAGTTCTGCATGGAAGTTCGGGTCCTTTAATACATAATCTCCATGGGATCCACCATCCTGCAGTCCAGAAACTGCCTCACAAAACCCAGAGGGAGTGTGTCTCAGCCCAAAATCTCCAAAATCTGTCTGCTGCAGTGCAGGCATGATGACTTATTGAGGGATCTTCTTTATAGATCTATTTGAATGCATTTTTATCCCTGTAATTGCCAGTGAGAAGCATTGCACTGCCCAGTGAGAATTATGTTTGGCTCTTTCACCTCTTGCACTGTTCCCTTGTCCTTTCCATCCCTCACCTGCACAGCTGGAGTCGTGTCTGATTTTCAGCCTCCAGAAATCGCTGGAGAGAAGAGCTGTAACCTAAAGCACCTGTACTTATGATCAGCTATTTTCAAAGGCTCAAAGGGCTCCATTCCTGAGCAGGACAATGCCTAAACTCTGGCTGCAGTGCACACTTGCTGCTTTTATTGGTGGCAGAGCTTTCCCTGCCCCGGAGGGCACCCACCTCCTGCCTTTTTACCATATTAATAGTCCTCTTTTCCTTCAGTTCACCTTCAAGCCAGGAATGAAGTAGCCAAACTTCTGGGCGCTGAGAACAAAAGCAGGAAGTAGACCATCCTCAAAGCAAAAGTCGACATAAAACCCCATTAAACCTGATGGTTCAACACAGAAACAGAGCTAAGGGGGGACCTCCCAGAGTCCTGTGCTTGATTCCAATAACCATCCATAACTACCCCTAAGGATAGTTTCTAAAGAGGGGAGAGCAATAAACAGCACTTCCCCTCTTCATTACACAACTCCAGCAATAACTATGATGAATGGCAACGAACAACTGGGTTTCATTGCTGGATTTCCAGGCTGTGGTGTCCGACAATAGGAGCATAATAAAGACAGATGGCAGTGGATTAACTCTTCTTGCAACGCGGCCAGCGCCGGTCGTTCGGCCGTGCTCGCCCCAACCCAACAACAGCCCCAAACCCTCCTTGTTTTTGTGCAGGGTTAGGTACGATGGGGATGGTGAAAAACAGGGTTTGCTCTCATCAGAGAGTGGAGCTGAGCAGTGTACACCAGTTCTGGTGTTGTGCTCGAAACATGCAGAAAAATCAAAAGCAATCCAAGTGGGTTTTCCACAGAATATTTCTGCTCCTTTTCGACTGATGGTATTAATTCCTTGGCTTGTTTTTAGTTTGGAAACCTCAAAAAGAAAAAAAAACAAAACAAACTAAACAAACCACCATGAAATTTTTTCTGCTTCAATGCAAAAGGGATTGTTTTTTAAGAGTTGCTCTGTTTTTTCTCTCCAGTTTTGCTCATTTAGAACCATAGAATCATTTGGTTTGGAAAAGATCTCTAAGGTCATCAAGTCAAATCAATAATTAGCATAAATAATGGATAGCTAAATAAATAAATAAATAAATAAAAAATTCAATTATACTAATATTATGGATAATATTGAAATAGAGTATTTTTCACTCTATTTCAGTAGGCTTAACATGGTGCTAATAGGTGTCTACTGGATATAATTTTAAGATTTTAAGAATCCCATGAAGTTTTGTGTCAATTCAAGGAACAGAGAAGAAATATGGTCTAGGAGGGCCGAGGAGTGAGGAAAGCTGGGCTTTGCCCACAGCCCCAGCAGAACTCTTTGCTGGGTGCAAATGTGTGAAATTCAGTCTGATATTCAGCATTAAATGGGCGGATGCACTGCCAAAATTAACAGGGGAGGGGTCTCATCACCACTAATTAATTGAGTTTTTAAAGCATTTGAGACCTTCAGATGGAAGGTGCTAAACAAAGTGAAAATCACCATAATTTCTGCTTAAGTGAAACCACCAATGATGCTGCTGCCACCACTCACTGCAAACCCAGGTCCTGATGCTGTTTGCAAGTCCACCGCAACCCAGCTTAATTCCTGCAGATGGATTTGTTATTCAGGAGCACTCACTGGGCTGAATAATTTTCAGATGGAGTTTTTGGGAAGCTTGTTTGATTTGCCCATTCATTATCTGTTACTCCGGATGCGTGACGGGCTCCACAAAGCAGCGTGTTGCTGTTCCTGCCCGCTGCCTGAATGGCAGAAAGTTTATTAGATGGGGGAATAATGAATAACCAATAATGAGTACTCTTGTTTTTGTGTGAAAACAGATGAGCCTGTGAAAAGCAGTGTCTCTCCCCACTCTCCTGCCAACAGATCCCCATTGATGATAATGTTTTCCAACAGGGAAGAGCAAGCAGAGTCTTGATGCAGCCAAATAGCTGGTCATTCACAAAATCTAGTTTGACTGTCTTGCCAGAATCACTACAGGATTGCCAGAAACACGGAGGTGGCTGCTCTGGGGTTGACCTGTTGTCTTTACAAAGGTAAGATGATAAAAAGTTTAATGTGCCTGTCTTTAAAATGTGCGTTAAGCAGTCATGTGGCACTCTGGGCTTTTCTCCCTACAGTACAGGATAACTCCTGCTCTGTGGGGGCTTCTCTACAACACCTCCTCTCGACTAATCTGTTGGGTGTTCAGGACTCCTGCAAACCCCATCTCTGCTCTGGTGAGAGCCTCAAACTCCTGGCAGCGAGTCAGGCCGAAGTCCAGCTGCACCAACCACCCCAAACCCACATCCCCCCGGAGCTCTCCTCGCTGCTGGGAGATGGAAAGCTCAAATTTACACAGAACCACTTCCTCGTTTCACTTTTTGCTGACCGTGTGACTCCCGGTTGCATGTAATTATTTTGGTATGCTGGTGTTAATGATGTGTCCAGTTCACTTAGCCTGTTCATCAGTATTGCTGGTCATTTGCTGTTTCTTTGTTTCTTGCCTCCCAAAAGGTCACTACATCATCAGCAAAACCAAGCACAATTCATCCATTATTTATCAGGCCAGGTTTACTGCTCACCTGTCCCTGATTTCAAGGCCGTGCTCCATCCAGGCACCTCCCAGCCCACGCCTGGGCCAGGAGGCACCTACTGGCATAAAGCAGCTGTTGAACAGAAATTGTGAATCGTTGAAAGTGGAGCTTGCTGTGCTGCAGACAGGGATTTGGGATCATTTTAAGCCTTTCTCAACCTCAGGCTTCCAACCCCCGCTCCTGCTTTGCCTTTTATTGACTGGAAAACGATTTATAAGTAAATCTATGCAATAAAGGACCTGCCTTGTGCTATTTGGCCTGAGTTGTGACCTGCTTTAACCCTCCATCAGCGAGGGCTGCCTGCATCTGTTACTGCCCCAGCCTAACTGGCTGCTGAGTGCTCACCACGGCTTCCTGCACTGCCTTATTGACATCTTCCTCCGGAGCAATAGCATGGAATGGCATCCCCCAGGGGCCCTGGGAAAAATCAGGGATGCCCATCACAGCTCTGCCCTGGACCACCAGCCCCTTCCCGAGGTGAGTGCCCCGTGCCCCTGCAGGAGGGATCTGCAGCCTCACAGCCTCGCCAGGGGTACAGGAGATGCAGGATGTGATCAAAGCTCCATCTGCCTCCGGGGAGTCTTTTAAATCTCAGCCCCTGAGAAGAGCAATAACCTGCAAAAAAACCCACCAAAGACCGAACCAAACCAAAAACAAAAACAGACAAACAAACAAAAAACAAAACCAAAACAAAAAACCACCAAAAAACCAAACCAAACCAAACAAAACAACAAACAAAAACCAAACCAACAAACAAAAACAAACAAAAAAAAACCACACAAAAAAAACCACCAAAACCCACAAAAAACCCACAAAAAACCCCTACAACAACAACAACAAACCGAAAAAGAAAGCCCACACGGGACTTAGGACAAAAGGCCAATTCTAACCTACAAATAAAGGCAATAAAGAGGCAGACCTCCGCATCCCGATGACACCCGGCAGGCTCGGAGGAGCTGCTCGCGGTGAAGGCGGTGTCACCGCCGCGGCTGTGCCGGGGACGGGCGGCCGAGCCCCGGCCGGGTCACCCCGGGGCAGCGCGGCTCTCCTGTCCCTGCCCCTGGTGACATTTGTCACCCTGCTGCTGACACCCAGAGCCGAGCCGGGAGAGGGGACGGGGAGGAGAGCAACGCCGCTCTCTGCTCCCCGCTATTTGTCCTGGTTATCAGACTGGAAAAGATCACCAATTACCCTCTTCCCAACCACCACCGCTCCTGCCAACAAAAGATGAAAAGCACATTTATTTCTCTTAAGTGAGATCTTTTTGTGACACATAAGGACCCTTGTATACATGACAATTACTTGTAAAAAATGTCTCTCTGTCTACAGCACATCTGTAAATGGATTTAAGCCCATATAAAGGATGTAAAAATGGCAATAACCGCCCCAGTGCAGCTCCCTGGAAGCTCTCAATGGTGTTTTTTTCACATATATAAAAGCCAACACAGAACAAAAAGGCCTGTCAGCAAAGACAGGTAGGCTTGCCTTTCCACACCTAACTAGGGAAACTTAATTTTATTTATTTTTATTGACAATTTCAACAACTATTTCTCAATCATAAAAGTAAAAAGCACGGGCTCAGCTAGTCAGCCCATCATTTCTACCAGACCTTTTATTTGAGCGAGGAACTCTTCGGAGAGGCAATATCTTGTTTGCAGAGACACCCTAGTGGCAACATTACTCAAACCACCAAATGGGGCTTGTACACAGATTGCAGCCTCCTCCTGCTCCAGCACCTCCAGCCCCTTTATGGATCTCCCGCTGCACCCTGGGGCTCCTCTGCTCCCCCCATGTCCCCAGACTCTCCCATTACTGCCAGCTCCTGGCTGTGACATTTGGGGAAGATGAGCAAAACTTGGTTTGAAAACAAATGCTCTCATTGTCTAGCAGGTTATTATTGACCATTGCATTTTTAAAAAAAAAATAAATTTAATTTTATTTTTCTTACAGACGCCCCCTGGGGTTCTGCCTGGAGGATTTATCCGTGCCTGAATTACAGATCTGACACTCATCCTTTCCCTGGCCCAGAGGTTTCTGAATCCCAGGTTAGACTCCCAAGGAGTCAAAGGATGTATGGAGGAATGAGAGGAATTTCTCAGTTGAGCAAATTCCAGCAGAGTTGTTGGGAGCTGGGCATCTAATGTGGAAATCTATGGGATCACTCTGGCTTTGGGTGTAAAGGCCCCATTGCAAGGCCAGTGATGTGCTTGGTCCGTGCTCCTTCTGCATGGGTGGGTTCAGCAGTGACCCCAGAGCAGGGGGGATCCCTGTCCCATCACACCCAATCCTTTCACTCCCAGAGCAGGGGAGATCCCTGTCCCATCACACCCAATCCTTTCACTCCAAGGCAGCTGGTTCCCATCTCTAAAAGCAGGGACATGGAAGGTGGCAGGGACACACTGCTTGTGGGCAAAGCTTGCCTTGCCTTCCCAGGGCGAGCACGCTGGGGAAGCGTGGGGGGTTTCATCATCCCACACATGGGGGATGGTGAAACCTGGGCTGTGCTGTCTCACAGAACCCATCCAGACCTGCTTGCACGCCTGCCCATGGGGGATGATGAAACTTGGGTTGCACTGTCTCACTGAACCCATCCAGACCAGACCCCTGTTTGCACTCCTACCCTTGGAGGATGATCAAACCTGAGCTGTGCCCCCCTTGCTGTCACAGAATCCATCCAGACCAGACCCCTGTTTGCCCTCCTACCCTTGGAGGATGATCAAACCCAGACTGTGCCCCCCTGTGCTGTCACACAAAATCCATCCAGACCAGACCCCTGTTTGCACTCCTACCCTTGGAGGATGATCAAACCCAGACTGTGCCCACTGTGCTGTCACACAGAACCCATCCAGACCTGTTTGCACTCCTGCCCATGGGGGATGATGAAACCCGGGCTGTTCCCCCTGTGCTGTCACACAGAACCCATCCAGACCAGACCCCTGTTTGCACTCCTACCCACGGGGGATAATGAAACCCGGGCTGTGCCCACTGTGCTGTCTCACAGAACCCATCCAGACCCCTGTTTGCACTCCTGCCCATGGGGGATGATGAAACCCGGGCTGTGCCCACTGTGCTGTCTCACAGAACCCATCCAGACCCCTGTTTGCACTCCTACCCACGGGGGATAATGAAACCCGGGCTGTTCCCCCTGTGCTGTCTCACAGAACCCATCCAGACCCCTGTTTGCACTCCTGCCCATGGGGAATGATGAAACTTGGGTTGCACTGTCTCACAGAACCCATCCAGACCAGACCCCTGTTTGCACTCCTACCCTTGGAGGATGATCAAACCTGAGCTGTGCCCCCCTTGCTGTCACAGAATCCATCCAGACCAGACCCCTGTTTGCACTCCTACCCTTGGAGGATGATGAAACCCGGGCTGTGCCCCCCTTGCTGTCACAGAATCCATCCAGACCTGTTTGCACTCCTACCCACAGGGGATAATGAAACCCGGGCTGTGCCCACTGTGCTGTCTCACAGAACCCATCCAGACCCCTGTTTGCACTCCTACCCACAGGGGATAATGAAACCCGGGCTGTGCCCACTGTGCTGTCTCACAGAACCCATCCAGCCCCGGCTCCTGTTTGCACTCCTACCCCAACAACAGCTCTGGTGTCAGGTGTCTGCGAGCCAAAGGCTCCCCTCTCCGTGGCACGCTGTGAAAAGCATATGCAATGAGACTGCACCTTCTGTTCACACTCTGTCAGTAATCCCGGGCAGGCAGGTTTGCTGTTAACCTTCCTAATGGAAACTCTGCTCAATGGCTTGCTGGCTTCCCCTCAGTTCGGTATTATCTGCAAAGATGCAGACTGTTGATTTGTGGGCACCTTCTAAAGTGAGCGCTGCAGAGGCTCAAAAGGGATGATGCAGCCTAGAGCAGCAGAAGGAAGGTGGTTTCTTGCCCAAACACAGGCCAAGGCAGTTATATATAATTCCTACAGAAGAAATAACTCGCTTTAGCTGGTTTGGGGAGAGGAAAAAAAAGAACTTGTCACAGCTTAATTACAAATTTACTTCTTTCTCTTTCCTCTCTTGCCATCCCTGCCCCTCACCCCCTGATAAAATGAGGGTAAAAAGCCCTGCAAATGGCAATATCCAATATTCATTAGTGGCTTGTGAGAGAGACAGAGAGACACAACTCATTACTGGGTTCTTCACCTTTACCCTTGACAATGGTTATTTACATAATAACCTGACCCTTAGGTTACTCTTCATTAACAAACACATGTGCAAACATAGAAGCAGCTGGCTACAACTCATAAATATATATTGTTAACCTTGGCTTAGAAGACTTACTTTCACTTACTAAAGGAAAAAAAAAGGAGAAAAGGAGACATTATTTTACATAGCCATTATGTTATAACCTCAATAAATGGTACAATGAGCCAGAGGCTGCTGTGTTTGAGCTTGCAGGACCCAGCACCAGGGCTCCTGCTGATCCCCACATCCACTCTCCAGCAGATTTCCAAACCAGATTGTGTCTTATCCCTGTCTGGAGCATCTCCCCCTGCCCTGTGGGCACTGTCCCAGCTGGGGGATGAAGAAGAGATCTATGGCACTGGGAGAGGAGTTAATCCAACTCTTCCATTCCCCAAATCACCTCATGATGCCTGCTGAGCTAGGCCATGGTGGGATGGAGTGCAAAGCTGGGATGAAGTAGGGCAGGACCACTCCAGATTGAGTTCAGCCAAGATGAACGGTGCCATTTAACCCTCTGAGCAAGAGTTTCGGACTCCACGTGGAAATATTCCAGTAAAAATATTGCAGACTCAGATTTAGAGCTTTCCTTCATCTTTCTGAAGGCATCTAAACAGCTTCTGAGCCTTCTTTCCCATCATCTGTCTCTTGGAGCCAACCTCCACAACTTGGAGGTCCTGTACCATGTTCTCCAGATGCCAGCCCCGTGACTTTGGTTCCGGCAGAGGTTTACGATTTTCCGGGGTGTATTTGAGTGGCCACATGTCAGAGGGTCATCCCCAGCATGACAAAGCACCACCAACACAACCCATGGAGAGCAGCTTTCATTTTGGCCGTGGCTTCACACACATCTGATCAGAAGGTGCCACACAGAGGACTTGTCCCTTTCCAGGAGTCCTTGTCTGCAAGCTGGCAGGTGGCCACAGGAACCTGGTGTTCAGGCTGTACCAGCGAGCCAAGAATCAAACACAAAGGTCTGTGTTTGTTTTCAACAGCAGAAGCTGCTCAGAGGCCCACATCCCCATCACCCTGCACATGGAGATGTCACAGCAGATCTGTAGGACCAGTGGTGCTCACTGTCTGCTCCTGACAGAGGCCAGCTGGGATCTCACCACCACCAGCTCCCTGCAGGTGCAGGATGGGCTCCCTGGGCCCCAGTGGGATCACCCTGAGCTTCGGCTCCTCTCAGCTGTGATGGTCACACTCCTCAAGCCTTGCTCAGGTGCCAGAAGGACACACCTTAGAGGCTGTGAGTGGAGAGAGCAGCAGCCGTGGGTCTGCCTCGTGTTTGACATTTGGGAAACAAAGGAATTGCTTACAGAGAACTTAAATGAGGATAAGGTGCCGTTGGAACAGAAATACATCTACTGTTTACAGAGTACAAATGTTAATTGTGTTTACGAATCCAAACCTGAAATTAACAACTCAACGTTTGCAAAATCTCCCAGGAAAGGCAAACCCTGCTGTTCCAGGCGCTCAGTATTATCCAGCACAAATCATTCCGAAGCCTCTTTACCTATTCACTCAGTATTTCTAAACCAATTACTAGCTCAGAGTTTGCAAAGCAGGCTGACACTTGGGGTTTCAGACAGGGACTTCCTTCAGTCCCACTACCAATCCAAGTATGTTTTAATTTAGTGAAGAGGGAAAGCATATAATTTTTTAGCTCCAGGGAAGCCAGAGGCAATCACAAATATCCCTTGAGCTGAGTCAAATTCTTCAGTTTAAAGAAGCAGCCCATTCTATTGCAATAATTGGACTTTAGTGTCCCTTTCATTTAAAGGAACAATGGCTGATCTGGAGAGCTGATGGCTTGGACAGCAGGCACCTCACCTTTGGGACCTGAGCCACAGACCTGACTGTAATTGGATGAACCCAGAATAGCAAGTGCCCCACTTGCATGGAAATAATAATAACAATAATAATAATCAAAACAATGGTGATGATGATGATGATGAAGTAGATGAACACAGCAGAGATGTCCCCACAGCCGGGTGTTTGTCTGTCAGCAACCCAGCACCTGGATGATGCTACACCAAGACAGACCTTGGAGAAACAAAGCCTCAGGCTGATGAAGAAGAGATGGATGGAGGTTGGAGGTTTTGGGAAGGCCGTGACACCAGCCAGGCTCAGCACTTAACGCCACACAACACCTCTGCACCACTTCAGAGCCAAGAGGAAAACATCTCCAGGAAGGGGTGGCCTAGAGAGATGTCCCTTGGAGGAGCAGAGGGGAACTGCTGAGAAAAGGCTGAGAACTCTTATTAGGGCGGAAACTCAAGAAATTAAACCTCTGACAATATCAGGCTGATCTCCAGAGTGAAGGACTCACCTCGAGCACGCCACCAAGCCCCACAACACCTGCACACCCCACCTCCCTCAGCAGAGGCTTTAGCTGCCCCAAGAACCGCGATTAGAGAGGTCTGGTCCCATCCCTGCTGGCTCACCAGGGAAGGCATGGCAGCTCTCCCCAGCCTGCACCAACAAACCCCACTTCCCCCTGCGCCCAGCAAATGTCAGCCCAATATTAGATGCGGCAGTGGCACTTATAAATCCAAGTTAGAAAATGCCATCATGTATTTTTAATCCAATCGCCTCGTCACCGCATAATAAAATGAAAGGATTGCCGAGTTTGACTGGCATTTGTAAGTAGCATGTGAAAGGGGCTAATAGAGGGAGAAAATTAGCTGCATTTATCATCTTAACTACATTCATATTACACTCACGATCCAATTGTTTAAAAATTGGGCTTTTAGAGCAGGTCCTTTTGAAAGTTTAAGCATTCCAAACAACCGCGATTTATTCTCAGAACAAACATTACCTTAGAAAAGATTTATTCTGAAGCTTTTGTGAATTGTAAAAGGGATGGACTTTGTACAGTGGGTTTCTGGTAAGTGCAGTCAGCACCAAAGACAGTCAAAACACAGGATTTGTGTTCTTCACTGAGTGCTGATGTTTGGAGAAGAAAGTGCAATTGGAACCCATTTAATATCTGAAAAAATCCTACAAAATCTTCCCTCTGAAGTAGCCCTGAGTTTAACAAAATTTCCAAAACATTCAAAGGCTGAGGTGAGAGGTTTTCTTAAATTCTGATTTACCATTTTTCTATTACAATTTTACATTACTGCTTCCCATTTAAGTAGTGGCAGCAAGTGGTTTTAATGACATTACAATGTAAGGATTGAAATCCTGCAGTATTTTTGCTCTTTAAACCAGCCAGATTATCTGTTACTCAGCCCTGGCTGAAATATATGATGTAATTCTTCAAGATTCCCATTTGTGATGTAATCAAAATTCATAACTGAAAGAAAACAACGTGAAAATCAGGAGAATGAAAGCACTCACCAAATTCACTCATACAACTGAGCAAACCTGACCTAGACATCTAGATATTTCAAATAATACTAAACATTTTTATCCCATAATTGAGTAAACAATTAAAAACATTACCAAAATATCTAGTTTTAGGTCATATTGTGGTAAGTCAGGGGTTGTTCAGTGTGCTCTAATGACATAAATATATATATATAAAATTCTGTGGCTCTGTGTGAGGTTAACCTCCACCAAACATCATGATTTTCTAAACTAATGCTTTGTTTCACAGAATTTTTGCACGATGGGAAAAAAAAAAAACCAAACCAAACTCTAATATTTTACTATACCAAAACAATGCAAACTTGAAATTAAGGAAACAAAAGTTTCCCCAAGATTTCTTGCAGGTGTTTATGCAAAACAGAACTCTGCAGCCTGTGCTGAGCTCCATGTGCAGCTGCAGGACCTGGCTCCTACACCTGAGTTACCTGTGGGCCAGTGGTAGCATGAGCATACAGAAAATCTCCTGCTTCCACAGAAAATTTCCACTCCTGGAGTCCTCCCTGCTGTTCTCCCCTCACAGTTTCCTCCAAAATTAGCTTTTGTCAGTCCTTTTGATCCCTGAGAATTTATTCTGTTGCTGAGAAGTCTCTGCACATCGGTAGCAGGAGCAGCAGGAACCAAAGTTTCCCTGCCTGCTCTGCTGATGTGAGCTCTGGGGAGGTGGGCGTTGATTTTGTCCAGGAATGGTCCTGGCAAATCTGGCGTTTCAGTCAGCTGATGGTCAGGTGCACCCTGACATGGACCTGGGTGCTGAGAACAGGTCACAGACTCTTCTGCAGAACTTGGGGTCTCACCAGGGTGATGGCACCTGAGGGTCTGGAGATAAAATCCTCCAGCAGTTACAGCATGGCTGACACAGGGTCACCTTCCTGAGGTGCTGTGATGTCCACCTACCTCCCCTCTGATGTCCCTCTCCCCTCTGATGTCCCTCTCTCCTCTGATGTCCACCTACCTCCCCTCTGATGTCCCTCTCCCCTCTGATGTCCCTCTCTCCTCTGATATCCACCTACCTCCGCTCTGATGTCCCTCTCCCCTCTGATGTCCCTCTCCCCTCTGATGTCCACCTATTTCCCCTCTGGTGTCCACCTCCCCTGTGATGCTGTGGGTCACTCACTCTCTCTGCCACCAGCACCCCCTTTGCTCAGAGCTGTGGAGCAGGGGAGTGCACTAAAGGTGTCAAGAGAGCTTGGAGGAGGGTAAAGCCCAAGAAAAAATCAGGAAATAAGGCACTGGGCTGAAGCTCTGCAGACACCGTGAGCTCTGCAGGGCCCTGGTCAGGCAGGAATGGCCTTTCCTACCGGAGAAGGTTCACAGAGCCCCTTCATTTCTCAGCTCATTGCTGCTGGAACGCGGAATCCCAAAGGCGAGCTGCTGCCTCTCCTCCCAGCCTGACCACCTCCACCTCCGCCGGAGTGGCCACTTGCCGCTGCAGCTCCCCTTCCTTCCCGCTGTCCCGGCCACGGCTTTGGCAGCCTGTCACCCCCGGGAGGGTTCCCTGAGGAAGCCTGCGGGGTCCCCGGGCCGCAGTGGGAGTGTGCAATGAGCCCGGAGTCACCGCTGGCCTTCCGCAGGGTCCCCGGGCCACAGTGGGAGTGTGCATTTAGCCCTGAGTCACCGCTCGCCTTCCTCTCGCTCGCAGCCGCCGCCGATAGAGATGTCGCTGGCAAGGAGAAGCATTTCAGGGCGGCTTGCTGGGAGGAGTCCCTGACCCGCTCGGTAATTACTCATGCTAACAGCTTAACTAACATGCAAATTCCTCCGCTGACTGACAGGTAAACACTCAGCTGGCCTGCCCGGCTTTGGCGGCGAGAGGAGCGGACGGAGTGACATAGATGTAAAAGCTCGTGTCAAAATTCCAGATCTAACGTGGCTTCAAAGTGCGACATGATTCGTTAGCCTTATTTCATGCCTAGGATAACAAAGTTGAGGTTGTTGTGTTAATTGGGGAGGGAGGAGCGGGAGGGACTCGCTGGCACAGCAGCTCCGGGGCCGCCCCTGTCACAGGGATGCTGCGCACCCTGACTGGCACCGGGGTGGGCATTTCTCTGCCTTTGAAGGAAAGGGACCTCTCTCATCTTCTGCCAGGTCCAAGCAGCATGCTGGAGAGGCGGGAAGATGCTCCAGGGGCGGTTACTCCTCCAGCATCCTCCACCCCTCCCGGCAGCCTGGCTCACTGCAGCTCCCGGCAGCGGTGAATGCTGCTCTGCTGCCTGAAAGCAGCAAGAAGAGGAGGCAGGTTTTGAGCAAAAAAAACCTCAAACACTTGTCATGCTGACCCCTGCAGCTGTCTTTATCCCGCCCTGTGTCCATCAGCCCTCTCCTCCCTCTCTCTTTCAACACCACGGACACTGTGGCCAATGCCAGGCTCATGAAACGAGCCCAGCTCTGGGTTAGGGGCTGAGGCAGCACCAGGGCTTATGGCAGAGGAGGTGAAAGGGAGGAAATTGCAAACCTGAATTTAAGTCATGCTTTAGAGTGATCTAACGCAGCCACTAAGCCCGACAGCTCCCTCATTTCCTGCTCCTCGCAGAGTTTCTGCCCTGAGGTTTGTTGATGCTGGCTCGTGTCCAAGAACCTGAAGAAATTGTACAGATCCTCCTGTGCCACGGTGCAGCACAGCCTCCAAAGGCTAACAGGGGTGGGAAAGGGTCAGACAGGCAAGAGCACTTCTGTCAGCATCCTTAAAATGTGGAGGGAACCCAGAGCAGGACAGCATCTCACTCACAAATCCCAGCAGTGGTGCCTGGCTGCCCAGCAACAGCTCAGGGCCGTGGTGGAGGAGGAGGAGGAGGAGGATTATTTTATTCTTGCTGACATTGTGCAGGGGCTGGAGATAGCACAGGCTGGGTGCTGTGGATTTGAGTGACCACAGTGACAGAGCCAAAGGCTGCTGTCCCCCTTGAACCTTCGCCAACCTTCCCACCCACATGGTGAGCTCAGGCTTCAACAGAGGAGAGAAAATAAGGGGCTTGCTCAGGGCTGCACAGCTCAGTGCTCCATTTCCCAGCCCTGCCAGACCCCGAGCTAACAAACTGCAACTTAATGACTTAAGGGAGAAAATATCCAATAGCAGGAGAACACTAAAGCAATCCCAAACTTCAGCTGCTGCCTGCAGAGGAAAGGGGCACCCGAGCAGCAGCCAGTGGGATGGAGCCAGGCAAGGGGTGAGCATTCCCACTCCATGGGGGCTGTGGAGGAGCTCTCCAGAGGGGCTGGTGGGCTCAGGGGCTGCATGGCACTGTCACAACCACCAGCCACATCTAACCATCCCTGGAGGGATTTAAAATATCTGTGATGTGGCACCTGTGGCGTGGGTTAGTGAGGACCTTGGCAGTGCTGGGTGGTTGGAGTCAATGGTTTTATGGGGCTTTTCCAACCTGAGCTATGACTCTATGCTCTGCCAGCCTGGTGCCAGGAGCCCCAGCCACTGGGCTGGATCATCGCTCCCCACATCCCTCTCCCTGTGTATTTATTTCTTTCAAGTGGCTGTCAAAAACATCTGTCCTACGTGGGGATTTGAGGGGACGGGGAGAGGGGAGCGAGCTGCCCCTCTCTCACAGCTCCTTGCCACAGCCATCGTCTCCATTTCCATTTTATTTATTTCTTTATTTACTTAGGTGCAAACCCCCGGTGTCAGCGCTCTGCGCAGAGCCTGCTTACAGCTCCAAAAAGCACCTCTATTATTCTCAGGCCATTTGGTAGCAGTTGCCATGGAGATCAAAAGCAAAATGGCATGCAAATCAACACGGCCCCGCGCTCGATAACAACGGGGAAAGGGCAGCCGGATTAAAAAAAAAAAACAACCACTTGAAATGCTTCAACCTGCATTGCTGGCTGTGATTAGATCTAGAAGGCAAGAAAAATACCCTCATGGGTTACACCAAAGGACTCAAACCCACAACTCAGCCGTGGCCTGTGCGGCGGTGCCAGCGCGAACCCGCGCGCACGGGCCCCGCGTCCACACACGTTAAAGCCCAGCAAATACTTCATGGTGAGGAATTTATGCAATGATTTGCCCCTCTCCCCTGTTCCTTCCGTGCCATCCGTGCACAGCAGCCATGGCCCCGGTGTTTGTCAGGAATCTGTGGCACCACTGGGCTGTAACTGAGTCCCTCTCCTGGGGTGGGTGACACACGCTGCAGTTCCAAGCCTTGCTCTGAGTGCTGGGGGACGAGGAGTTGTCTTTGCCACTTCTGCCCAGCTGCAAGGTTGACTCCTGCCAGCAATTCCCCACTGCTCGGGAGCCTGTGGAAAACAAGCTCCAGGCAGGCCGGGCCAATGCACCAAATGTTAAAATCTAGCACCTTTTGGTTCACAACTTCTACCCTGAGGAATGTAGGGGTGTGAATGCAAGCCTTCAGAATCCAGATTTTGGGGTATCCAGGGGCTGGGTACCTTCTGATATGGGCTCAGTCCAGGGGCATGCAGGACCTCAGCCCCACCATGTGCAGGGGGAGGATGCTCGTTTAACAAGCAGCTCCTCAGTATTTTGTTTCCTCCTTATTGTTATGGGAAAACTCATGCCTTCACACAAATCAACCCTGCTTTGAAGACAGAATTACTCATTTTTCACAGGCCTGCCCACAGCATTACAACTACGCTACTTAGTGCTTCAGAAATATGAATGAATTTATTATCCACCACAACAGGCAGCATTCACACCGCCACCCTTATTTGTGCAGACACAGAACAAAGACTTGGGAGAGAAAAGCTTCGGGGATTTGGGATGAGGATATTTGGTTTTTTCTCCCCAGCTAGGTAGCAGTATTAGACAGCAGTGCACATGCCCAGGGCACATGTCCTGCCAGCTTCATCCCCAAGCCAAGAGCACAGCAACCCAAGCCAAAAAAAAGGGAACACATAATTGAGTGCCCATCAGTGGAGAGTTTGGCCAAGGGACTTCAAATGTGTCGTGTAAATTTTGATTTTCCAAAGGCTCAAACTGAGAGCAGCCAGTGCTTTTCCACAATGTGTCATGTAAATTTTGATTTTCCAAAGGCTCAAACTGAGAGCAGCCAGTGCTTTTCCACAAAAGTCAGCTCCTGCCATGTTCCAGGAACCTTTTCTAAAATATTTTGGATGTGTTTATGCCCAAGGACCTCAAAGACTGCTGGATGTGACTGAGCTCCAGCAAAGCAGCTTGCAAAGGAAAGGTTGATTCCTCCTATTCAGCTGCAAGAGTTGTTTCCTGGAAGAAAACAGTGCAAAGGAGAGGGAAGGATTATGGACACATGAGATCCTAGCAGAGACTGGAACCAAAACAAGAGGAGAGGAGGTGCCCTTAGCTCAAGGAAGAATTCCCACCTACAAGGGGCCACGGGTGCTTGTTGTTCAAGGGGGACACACAGTGACCCAGTTCCTCTGAGTTACCCAAACTTTGCCAAGTGCCATAAATTCCTGCCCTGTTTTAGCAAGCTCTTTATCAAACCCACATGCTCCTCTGGCCTGTGGAAGCTGTCCTGGGACAAGTCAAACATGCAAAAGTTGTTGCCTTGGAGGCTGGTTGTTTGATTGCTTTTTTTTTTTTAATACTTTTTTTATTTATTTAAAGCCAGACTCAGTCCTAGCAGGATTCAGGCTCAGACTGTTTCAAACTCTCCCTCCATCCTGCCTTTGGGCCATTAATTTTCAGGCTGCTAAAGCTTTCACAAGAAGGTGTGAGTTTGTTCCAAACAGCACATTTGGGACAATTTAGAACTGTGTGTTTCTAGTGCAAAAATCCCATCCCTCCACCTTACACGAGCCAGAGAACTTCTCTGTGCAATGTTGAAAAGAAATTATTTCATGGAATCACAGAAAGTTTTGGTGGGAAGGGCACTTCAGGATCATCTTGTTCCAACATCCCTCCAGGGGCGCTTTCCATTGGACCAGGTTGCTCCAAGCCCTGTCCAACCTGGCCTTGAACACTTCCAGGGAAAATATTTCTGGGAAAAGTCTTTCGCCCTCAGTCATGCTTTCCTCCCCTCTGCAGCTCCCCAGTGCCACGGAGCTCTGCTGCTTCCCAGATCCATCTTGTGCCTCCTTGCACCACCCATCCCACCTCCTCAAGGGCATTCTAAAACCCAGGCCAAGCCTCCACCACTCCACCAAGCCTTTGCATTACAGAAGGAGCTAATTGGGAACCATCTCCTTGGCCTCCCCTGAAGTGGTGGTGTGGCGAACAGGAACCTTCCTAATTACATTTATTCACAGAAATCAAAAGGAGAGGGAAACAGGTGAGTAAAGGTCACATTAATAACACAGGCTGAAAGTCTGTGGATGTCTATTTTTCATTAGAGACACATTTGACTGAAGGGGACGGTTCCTTTTTGGAGTGACAGAGTTTCTCTGCGAAGCCATCAATACCCTCGGACAAATTTAGCTATTTTTCTTGTCACAGCTTGCTGCCTGCAGGAAATCTGCTTCCTTACCAAGAAATGTCAATACCACTGCATGCACTCCAGCTTTTCCATGGCCAAGGCATCAGAGAAGAGGCATTTCTGCCTCCATTACAACTATGAAATTCCTGCCACACTCTGTTTCTGCATCCAGTGGGAGCTCCTGCAACATCCCACACCCTCATCCCAGATATCCCAGTGCTGCTGCAGCTCCAGGAAGAGCCTTCAGTGGATAAAACTGCCACTTTTCTGGATCACTGCCACCAAAACAATCCCCTGAGGATCACCTCTCAGGGTGCCAGGTCCATCCCAAACACTGGAATCTTTGTTTTTGTTGTCACCTTTGGGACCACCCAGCCCTGTAAGCCAGAGAGCCTAAGGTGAACTGAAGGGACCTGGGCTATGAAAGGTCACTGCAGCTCCATTTTTCTAAGCACAAAAGGGCAATAAGATGAGGTTTAGGAGCCTATTTATTGGATTTGGATGGCTGATCATGCTGACAGGAACACGATGGCCAGTTCTGCAACACCCCTACCAAATCCCCTGTGCCACACACTGAGTTTTCCCACACATCTCAAACTTGCAGCTTCCTCAATCTCTTTTTTCCTTTGATTGCCATATTTTCCCAAAGCACCTTTTCTTCAAGCCCTCAATGCAGAGCCCCTTAAGCCCAGTTCAAAGCTGGGTGACCCTGAAGTGGTGGGGAGGTGCCAAAACACAACAAGAGGTGCCAGAAAGCTTCTGGGGGGCTGCTGAACCCAGTGGCTACTGCAGGCAGGCAGCTCTGCCACAGCTGTCTGAGCAATCCATTTGCCAATTAAGTTAATATGCTCAAATCCCTCCTATCCACCAGAAAGGGCAGAGCAAATCCAGGTGAGAGAGACTGGAGTCTTACAAGTCTCCTACGTGTCACACGGCAGAAGAACAAAGGAATAGAAAAGAAATATATGGGAAAAAACTGTGAAATCCACTACTAATTACCAGGAGGTATCAGGGGGCTCGTTTATACCTTGGCCTGCTGCTCTGCAAGGAGGAAGGGGCAGGTACCCCCAGCAGTGGGTGCACTGTGTGGCTTCCTGCAAGGAACTTCTGGGAGCTGCTCTGCAATGATTCTGGAGGAGACAGAGCTAAAATTCCACCACGGACCCTCCTGGCCCTGCTGGGGCCTGGGTGTGCAAAGAGCTGAGCTTGGGTGCTGTGGGTATGAAACCAGTCTTTAGGAGTTAAAGTTGTTCCTGGAGCCCCCCAGAAGGAGGATATTAGGGAGAAGCTGGCCCCTAGAGTGAGATATTTCAGAGTGGAGGAGCAGCTGATGTGAATAAACTCTGTGCTTTTTCCAGCTAGGTCAGTCAATTAAAACAAAACAAAACAAAACAGAACAAAACAGAACAAAACAGAACAAAACAGAACAAAACAGAACAAAACAGAACAAAACAGAACAAAACAGAACAAAACAGAACAAAACAGAACAAAACAGAACAAAACAGAACAAAACAGAACAAAACAGAACAAAACAGAACAAAACAAAACAAAACACCCCAAACAAACAAAAACAAAAACCAAAAAAACAAACAAAAAAACCCACAAAACCCCCCAGCTAAACAACAACAACAACAAATAAGCAAACAAACACTGCTACCAAATCACTTCAAAAAATTAAAAAGGGAAAATCTTTTCTTGCTCTTATGCATCCAGCCTCTGCCATGGGCTGAGCTGGGCTGAGCTCACAGCTCCTGACCCACACAGAAACCACCGAGGCAGCTCCAAGAGCTGCTGGCTCCTCCAGTGCCCAGGGCTGTGGGGCTGGTTTGGGTCCCACCACACCTGGGTTTGGTGATGTCCCTGCTGGCCCCCACTGAAGGAAGCATCATCCTCCTGGAGAAGCCACCAAGAGAGAGCAGCTGTCTGGGGACACCTGGTGCCACTCATCCCTGGGGTGGACAAATAAGAGCTGTACAAACATGCCCTACCTGCAGAGAAAGGCTGAACGAGCTGGGTTTGGTCTGCAAAAAGGCTGAGAGGGGATGGGATAATCCAGGCTCTATAATGAAGCCAGCAGGCAATTGTTTCTCATGTCCTTAGGGGCATCACAGAGCCATCAGCTTAATTTGCAGGAAGGACTTAAAGGAATTAAAATATATATACAGTACAGATTTGCACCTATATGTTAAATATATATATACTTAGTGCCTTTTCACCTGTACGTATTACCTGTGTAATTAATAAACATAAAGTACCTTAATACCTCAGGATGAATCATAAATATATTTAATAAATGTATAATTAATGCATCTTCACATGCACACACATGTACACATAAAGGAAAGGCCTTTCTGTCTGGTGGCTCTGATGAAGTCCCAGAAGCTGCTGGGGAGGGAGGACTGTGGGACTCACTGCTTTGAAGGTTTTTAAGAGAAGGTGGGACAAGAGCATCTCAGCAGTGCCCCCTCTGAAGGCTGAGAGCACCTCTGGAGGATAATTCTGCTTATGCAAATTGCAGAGTACTGCCCCATCACAATTTGCCCCATCCCAGACCCGTTTTTTTTCCCATTTAAAATTTTTTTCTTATAAAGAAAAAACCCCAAAGCCCAACAAACCTCAGCGAAGGGTGGCAGTGCCAAATACCATCTGCAGCCAGGTCATCAGGGTTGGACCGGGCAGAGAAAGGCTGTGTATGGTGGACAGGGCAAACACCTGCCTCGGGTAAAATGAGGAGAACTGCCCCAGGGAGAGCTGAGAGCACAGCACAGAGAAAATGTTTTCCTGCAGAGAAAGGATAGGACAAGGGGTGATGGTTTCACACTGACAGAGGGATGGTTTAGGGGGATATTAGCAAGGAATTGTTCCCTGTGAGGGTGGGGGGCCCTGGCACAGGGTGCCCAGAGCAGCTGTGGCTGCCCCTGGATCCCTGGGAGTGCCCAAGCTCAGGTTGGACGGGGTTTGGAGCACCCTGGGATAGTGGAAGAGGGTGAAATCAGATGGTCTGTGAGGTCCCTTCCAGCCCAAATTATCTATGATTCTTTGATCTACTGTAGTGGAGCAGCACGGGACATATTCCCTTCCCCAGGCTTCTCTGCAGGGTGAGCAGGAGGAAAATGGGGATACTGGGGAGAAACAACGTTACATCCCTCCAAGGCAGGACCAAATCCAGCCCCAGGGCAGGGGAGGGATCACCAGCAACCACCAGACCACAAGCAGGGGATGCTTTGTGGGCAGGAGTGGGACCAGGAATAGGCTGGAAAGTGGGGAAAATGCTGCCCTGGACTGGGACGACCCTGAAATCCCAGTAAGGGTAGAGAGAAGTGGGAGACAGCAGCTCTCTGCTTTAGGGAGTCATCCTCAGGGTGAAACCAGTCTGCCTCCTCTCCCGAGCCACAGGCAAAGGACCTAATAAAGACTGTCAGCAGCTGATGGGTGACTAAAATAGAGAACAAGATACTGTAAATAATGGCAGAAAAACACTTCCACACAGGGCAGCAGGCTGGGAGCGGGGAGAAAATGTCAGTAAAATATCTCCAACCTATTGGCAAACTGAACAGAAATGAATTAGGAGGGTGGCTAAAGCATGGGGCTCATATATAACAGCAGAAAGTCCCCTATTTATCAGGAGATGTGACCGATTTGCTGCAGGAAGCAGGGACATCTGTCAGCTCTATGAGCTGCAATTAGCTGCTACTCTGCTACCCAAAAGAGGTCACAGAAAACCACAGGTTCTCCCTTCCTAAAGGAAAAACTCCCGGGCTCTGCATTTCCATTAAGAGCAATTGCAAGTTTGGGCTTCAACATGATTGAATGATGTGGAGGAGTGATGGCCTTTGTGGGTGCTGTAGTTTGTCTCATGGAATACCAATTACAGTCATTTTAGGGACGACACAGCCCCTGCAGCTCAAGGATGCCGGGCTCTGCTCGAGTGGGCTGTGCTGGGCTTCAGGGGGTGTGCAGGACTGGGGTGAGGTTTTTTAAATTTGCCTTTCAGTGATGAGTTTGATGGCTTAAAGCACCACTGTGGAGAGCAGGTGCTGTGGGAGGCTTTGTGCCCAGCTCCAGCCCATCGCCTGTGCTGGCCACGGGGCCTCCTGTCCCAGCACATCCTTCATTTCTGGGGACATCCTGTCGTGCCAAGTCCCATCCCTGCCAACACCGTCTGGGTTCTACAACCTAAACAGTATCTGCAGCTTGATTTTCTGATCGTTTTTATTTTCTGATCATAGATTGAGGCCCCTTTTCCCCAACAAGGCAGGCAGCTTCTGCACCGCAACCGGCAAGCAAAGCTCTGACAAATAATTCACACCACAGGTTTCACTTCTGCCCAGGAGGAGCCTGCAAGCTGCAGCTTTCTCAAGCTGAGCCAGATTTTCCCCCTAATAATTTATGCAAATATTGCACAGCCTGGCAGCAGCTCACAAACTACATGTTGCACCATTCTGAGTGCAGGCAGGGCCCTGGGATGTTTTCCTGCCTCACACTTGGGAGCTGGTTTCCTGTGCTGGTATTTGTGATCAGACTTTAACCCTCATGTCCTGCAGGTGTTCTGGAGGGGCTGGGGACTTTTGCTGCCTTCCTGCACAGAGTGGGTGGGGAGAATTCTCAGCAAACCCTCACAGGGACCCAAAACCAGGCAAAGCAGATCCTTTCCTGTTCGGAACTGCTAATTCATAGAATCACAGAGTGGTTTGGGTTGGAAGAGACCTTGAAGAGCACCTAGTTCCAAACTCCTGCCATGGGCAGGGACCTCTTTCACTAGATCAGGTTGTTCCAACATGACCTTGAATATTTCCAGGGATGGGGCATCCACAGCTTCTCTGGGCAACCCGTGCCAAGGCCTCAGCACCCTCACAGGGAAGAACTGTTGTTCTCTGCTCCTTCCCTTCTCCCTCTGTTTCCCTGCCTTTTGCTCCTTGTGGCTGGACACTGGGCTCCTGCCCCTCCTGTATCATCTGCTTCTCTCCTTTCAGGTTACTCAGAGATCAACTTTACTCTTGACCTGCCTTCAGCAGGAATCCCTGCAGCATTAGGATGCTCCTAACTGCAGCAGGGGATGAAGTCATGAGCAGACCACAGAGGGAGAGGAAGGAGATGGGGCTTGGCTCCTGTGCTGCATCAGGTGGTGCAAACAGATGTGCTGGGGCTGCTGCAGAGCCTGTCCCCCTCCCACTCCCATCCACCCAGCCCTTGGCTGAGACACCTTTTAAAAGCAGCTCTAGCCACAAATCGTCACTGCGCACATCAGTTATATCAAATTAATTCAATTGAATTAATAACAGTAATTAATTCATGCATATTAGCATAACACCATGCATCATAGATGGAGGCTAATAAATGCAATACTGATTTTCTTAATCGACTTCTTCAGCTGCCATGTGTCTTAGTCAAAGGGATGCTGTGGGGTCTTCTCCTCTTTTCCATATGCAGACGAGAAAAAAAAAAGCAACCAACAAACACCAAAAGGTATTTCTGATTCACACTGCACTTCTACAACAACAACAACAACAAGAATGGAGTTTGTGCTCTCAATTCCCTGCAGCCCAGCCAGGCCATGGGCTGAACTCTGGGGCTATTTAAAGGTCACCCTGCAAGTGTAAGGCTCTGTAAGAGACACTGCTCCAAAAGCAGAGAGAGGAGCAACAACCACTGCAATAATCATATATCTGGATATTATTTTCTTCCCTCCACGTGGTTATTAAGAGACGACGCGGGTCTTAAAGCTAGAACCTTTTGCTCTGGGAAAATTACATGTGACACTTTACATACGGATTAGATAATTAATGTATGTCCTGATTTCTTCCACCGTAACATAAAAAGGGCGAGAGCAGCGCTATAATTCCAGATAATTAAGGAGCGATGGAGTTGCAGTGGCCTCCACGGTGGTGGGAGTGCTGCCCGCTGTCATTAGAGAATCCTCTCTGTTCTCCACACCTCGCTGCTGGCTCTGTCCTCCTCCACAGGAGCCACCCAGCTGTGGCCCCTGCTGTCCCTGACCACTGTCACCAAATCCAGCCCCATCCCTCCCCTGCCATCTGAAGGTGCCAGGAGGAGGCAGGGCCCAGAACCTGCAGGAGCCAAACTGCAGAACAACAGAGCTGGTTTGTGCTCCAGCAGGTGAGCCCGTCCCATGGAGCATGGGCAGCTCCTCACAGCCGGGCACACGGGGCTTGCAGTGAGGCCAGCCACCTTGGCACTGCTTGCAAAGCTCAGGTGGCCCCAGCAAAGAGCTCGACCAGTTCTCCTCCTCCTCCTCTTATCAAAGGGCATCACGAAGGACAAGTGCAAACCTGGGCTGGCCACACCAGAGAAACGAGGGCTACACCAGTGTTAAATTGAACGCCCAACATTGGGCTAGAGGCAGCCCTGATGGGACCCCAGCCTGGCAGTGGGTGGGTGTCACCCGTGTGCCTCAGTGGGGACTGCAGGGTCCCTGCGCCCCTGCACCTCTGCACTGGCACTGGAGCTCTGGTGCCTCTGCAGCACTGGTGGACAGAGGCTTTGGAGACACAGCAGAGCAGGGCAGATCCCTCCCAATGTGAAAATGCTCACACTGAGCCCAATTTGCATTAAGCCCAAACTATTTTTTTCCAGCGAGGCAGGCGAGACGCACTCGTTTAATGTAAAGAAAATGCATTTCAGTGCATGGGGACAGAGTATCTTCAGAGTATCCTGAAATCCCTGCAGGACCTCCCTGCCTGCTGTGATCAAACATGAAAATCTAGAGCTGTCACTAAGCAAAACAAACACAAACTGTCTGTGCTTTCATCTGCACAGCACCCTGCATCCTGCCCTGCCGACTGCTCCTGCAGCCGGGGACCGTGCCAGGCTGGGGACACAGCAGCAGCACCCGAGGCACAGCACAGTGTGACATTAATGTGCTCTGAACAAGCAGGTGTTTGTCCTTGTCGCTGGCCTGGTTTCAGCTTGGTGCAGCCCCTGAGGGCTGTGAGTTCCTGCTGTCCCCGAGGAGGAGCACACACAAACAACCCAGGCAGCAAACAACCCCGGGCAGCCCCAGGTGAGAGGTGAGGGGTGGACGGCTGTGTCCCCCAGCACAGGTCACATCTGCGTGTGCCCAACCTCCCTTTTCCCGTGCAGCTGAGCTCTGCTCTCAGAACGAAACAAAACAACAAAAACCTGCAGGCAAAACCCACCCGCCCCAACTGCGGAGCTCCGGGACAGGCTCCCCTCATTTCCCGGGGCTTGAGCACGAAGGGAGCAGTGCAAAGCTCGGGCCGCAGGTGAGTGATTGTCTCTTTGGGCTCCTGGCTCCATCCCTGCCCGCCGCCGCCTCTGCAGCCTTTGTTTACCCGCACGGCTGCTCCTCGGCACATCCCTCAACGCGTCTCAAGTGCTCGCCGCTCTCCCTGCTCCCCGGCATCCTGACAATTTCGTATTTAAAACACTAATAATAATCAAGCCGTGTTATTTTTCCTCCTTCTGCAGGATCTCTTAAGGCTGTGAAGGTCTCAGACGTTTGACCGGGAGCCTGATAAATGCTTGCCTTCAGCGATGCACTTTCTTGTAGCACCTCTGAAATATGTATGCACATGTTATGCGGTGTGGATGCATATCAATGCCATATCTACCTTTGCATATTAAATCATCGCCACATCTTCTCTGGCAGTAAAATATGCAGAGCATATGCTAAAGACAGCATCTCCCCTGCCTAAGCACAGCAGCCCTCCCCCTGTGTGCTCTCCCCCAGCACAGGCTGTGATCCCAGGTATTTCAGCCCCTCTCTTTTGTTCTTCTCCTAGGAGAGGTATTTATTTTTATTTCCTCCCTGCGCGCTGCTTTCACTGTTTTAAGGACTCCTGTTACTGCCTGCTTACAAATATATCCCAGCTAGAGCTGTACCCTAACTTCTCTCCCCCTTCAGAGGGAAGACAAACACGAGGCACCGTGGAAAAGCTGCCTGAAATAACGAGCCAGCTGGAGCATGGGATTGCCTCCCCTGTATTCACCCTCTCCCACTGCACAGTCCTGTGCAGGCAGTCAGGGATTTCAGACAAACCTCAAGCCCTGCCACCACTGCTGCCCCATCCCCTGCTTTTACACCTGAGCAGTCAAACCTGGCTGACATCAGATTTGAGTCACCAAAAAGGGAATGAGAGTTTCTGATGGAGAGTGGGAATATTTGTTTTGATGATCACTGGGATAAGAGCCAGAAATAAGAACAATCTTTTGGGAGGCATAAACCAGCTGCTAGGTGCTGGGATTAGGCAGAAATCTCTTGTCAAGATCTGCTCCTTGGAAGGTGCCTTGGTCCTGCTCCTGGCAGCCATGGAATTGTGCTACACAGTGACTCCAGAGCCTCTCCCACTGTGACTCCAGAGCCTCTCCCACTGTGACTCCACTTCCCATTCTGCTAGTTTAATAAAAATGCTAAAATTTGCACCAGGCCATTCAAATTCCCAACAAAACCTGCTCACTTCCCCATGGGAGTCACAAGAAGTGGTTTCCCCAAAATAATCCCATGGGCCCACACTTGTGTGCAGGGGAGCCAGAACTGGAAGCAGGAATTGTGCACCACGGAAGCAAATGGGGCCTGACTGGCTGCTCTATTGTTACAGATGTAATAAAGAAAATTATTATTGTTATTAATAATAATATCCCAGGCACCCAAACTGACAAATCCGGCAGCCCAGTCCCTGGGCCAGGCAGGGAGCTGTCATCTCTCTGTTCACACCAAAGCTCCTGGGGCAGTGGCAGAGCAGAGGGACTGGCTGCCCTGCCCTGCCCTGCACACAGCTCTGAAATCCGCCCCTACTTCCCTCTCTCTGCAAAATGGGCCAAGGATTCAGGTTCTCCTGTGCCACCCCACAGCCAAGCTGGGTGGTGATCAACCTCCTGCTTTTTCACCTGCTCATTCTCCTCTCCTACCTGGGGGCTTCTGTCAGGCATTCCTCTTCCACACTACCTTGGCTCTCCCCTCCTCCCCCCACCTTTCATTCACCCTAATTTTGCAGATTTCAGAGAGGAAATGAGGAAAGCTGTCACTGGTAAAGGGAGCTCTAATAGACCAGAACAGCACAAGCCCTTTTGTTCCTGTAGGAGATGTCAGAAGGAGCAGGAGTAGTGAGAACCATTTCCTCCTCAGCTCCCAGGTGGCTGCTTTCCCCTGCAGGTACTGACCTGCTCACCTTTGTAGCCAAAGCCCCTGGATGACACCTGCAGGGACGTCCCAAACCTGCTCCTTCACCACGCAGAGAGCAGGGATGCTGTGCTCAGTAGCCCCATGTCTCATCCCCATCTCGAGGTGCAGAGCTGGGGTCACGAGCAGTGTAAGGCATCAGCCTCAACTCTCCCTCCTGGCTGTCACCACTGTCATTTTCCGGGGACAGAGGGACCAGGCTGGTTATGTCACCACGTCACTGGGCTCAGTTCTACCCACAGCTGCTTGCTTTTCAATTACCACCTGCCCCAGGTCAAAAAGAGCTTGACCCCTTTCACCCGGTGAGAACACGCTCAGCTTTGACCTGTGGCACAAGAACAAATCCTGCAGCACAGATTAACAGCACAGGGAGCACTTTCTCTCCTGCACTTCTCCAGAAAGCAAAGTCCTGTTAAAGCCTTTCAAGAGATCAAGGAGAGCCCAGAAGGGCTTAAGCCTGAAGCCCCCAAGCTCTCCAATGGCCCTGTGTCCTACAGAAACCACAACATGAAACAGAATCTCCCTGACATCCTTTTGGAGCCTCGATCCTCTGTGCTGGCACAAGTCAGGTCAGCCAGTGCAGGATGTGGAGCTGCTGGAGAGAGTCCACAGGAGGACACAGAGATGGTCCAAGGGCTGGACCCCCTCTGCTCTGGCCAGGCTGGGAGAGCTGGGGGCGTTCACCTGGGGAGGAGAAGCCTCCAGGGAGAGCTCAGAGCCCCTTCCAGGGCCTAAAGGGGCTCCAGCAGAGCTGGAGAGGGGCTTGTGACAAGGGATGGACTGATAAGACAAGGGGGAATGGTTTCAAACTCAGAGAAGGCAGAGTCAGATGGGATATTGGGAAGGCATTCTTCCCTGTGAGGGTGGGCAGGCCCTGGCACAGGGTGCCCAGAGCAGCTGTGGCTGCCCCTGGATCCCTGGAAGTGCCCAAGGCCAGGCTGGACAGGGCTTGGAGAAACCTGGGACAGTGGAAGTCCCAGCCCATGTCAGGGAGTGGAATGAGCTGGTCTTTAAGGTCCCTTCCAACCCGACCCATTCTGTGGTTCCATGCCCCCCAGTGCTGCCCACCCAGCCAGGTGTCCCCGAGCTGTGGGGGGAGCACCAGGCTGGTGACAGACCTGGGCATGCGAAGCTGAACCGAGGCCAGGACAAATGCAGTCAGGTACATTTCAAACCAAGGTGTGGTGCCACCTTTTCATTTGCTGGGACTGCACCACACAGAGCTGAAGAGGGGTGCCCAGGCGTGCTGAGGGCAGTGACAGCCCACTGACAGCCAGCTCTTGGCTCCAACAAGGACAGGGCAACCGTCAGCTAAACCCAGGCTGCTGGCACAGAGCTGCAGAAAATCAAACCTAGGGACAAGCAGAGATGAGAAACAGACACTTCAGCACTACTGCTACAAATTTTAGGAGGAGATGGGCCAACTTCATACATCTGTCTCTCTTTACAGGAGGCTAAAGTAAGAATCACCGTAGAAGAAAACTCAAGTAATTGAAAATGTGAAATCTCTGCCAGCATGGCCAGTGACCTTCATCTGCTGTGGCACCACAAGGATGGGCCTCACCCAGAGAGCTGGCCCTTCACACAGGCTCTGCCAGGAGAGCAGAAATTTCCCATGGGCATCACCTGCACAGCCAGGCCTGTCCCTGCTGCACGGCAGATCACAGCCTGCAGTGTGTGAGGATGCAGATGGTGGGCTCCATCCCTCTCCTGCCTGTTGCTGCAGCTCCTCACAGCCAGCTCTGCCTGCCCTCCCTCCCCAGCCACCCTCCGAGGTCTGAGCATCGGATTTGTGCCCGTTTCACCGGGAGAGAGATTTTTCTCTAGCGCTGGTGCTCCTCTCCATCTTTCAGGATGAATCATTGCTGGTTTAAGCACACAGCAAAGATTTATGCAGTAATAGATGTGGGGAATAGCTGTGGCTCTGGGGTCTCAGAACAATAATACATAATTCAGAAATTAATACAGGGTAGCAAAGACAATGGGATTTGAAATGAACATCATCGGCCAAAGCAAAAGGAAAACTCCACAGGCTCATCGTGTGCAGATGCTTCCACCATCCACACACCCAATTATAACTTTAGCTCTTACAAAGGGAACTGCCTTAAACCATTAAATCTTTATTATTTTTTTCCCCGTGGTGGGAGGGGGAGTGGGAGTGCAGATTCCTTAAAGATAGAGAGTTTAAATTAAGCTTTAAAACTGTGACTGAGCAAGATTTAATACTGACAATTAGCCTGGACAAACAGTTAATCGTCCTGCAGGCATAATTTATATATTCTCTGTGCAACAGGGAGAGAATGTCAGCACATTGCACTGCAAATTAGTGCAATAAAAGAATCTCATAACCTCTAACAGCTCTGCTGTCTGACAAAGAGAGATCATTCCTCCTCTCCCCACGCTGTTGCCTAGCCACACGCCCATCACCCTGGGCTGCTGCTCTGGCATTTTAGACCCTATTTCCCAGCTATATCCCACTGCCCAGACCTTCCTGCCAGCCACACCACTGGTGGAGAGCTTTGCCAGATGCCCTGGGACGAGCCAGCTTGGAGCTTTGGGGAGAAGAAGGGAAAAAGATAAACCAGCATCTTCGAGGATGTGGTGAGGATTCCAGTCCTGAATTAGCACACAGTTCAACACGAGCCCAAGGGCAAGGACAGGCCTGGGCTGCAGCCTGGGCCTTGGCAGAGCAGAGCCAGACCCAAGTTCAGCAAACAGCTGTCCAAGGTGGGCATTAGCCAGCGTGGATGGATGCCAGGGTGGTGAGGAGCTCCTGTGCTTCCAGTCAGGTGTTTCTGGTAACATTTACAAGTGGCACCAACAAACGGTACATTTTTTTTTTTCCTTTTTTTCCCAAAGAACTTTGCCAGTGTCTGGGCCACTGTGATGAGTAATAAAAATCCCCAATAAGGATGTCTCTGGATGTTTTTATTTGGTAAGGATGCCTGGGCTGGAACAACTTTTCAGCAGACCACGGCTGTATCTCATTCTTTTTATTCTCATGTTAAATCCCCTTTAGAAAAAGTTAAATATTCTCTCAGTGTTCCCTGTAGGTCCAGTGGCTATCGTTGCAACCCATATGTCATGTCACAACAGAAAGAGAGCAGGAACTCATAATGAAGGAGAAAAGGAAAAAAAAAACCCTTTAACAATATAACCCAATATTATTATTTCAAGGCTTTCATAATGACTTACTGACCTAAACTATTAAAAACCATCCCCATGTCTGCAGTGGAACAGATGAAGTACTCCAGAAATAGCTACAATTCAATGATACATATATTATACACTCTGCAAATTTGTTGAGGAACTTTTATAAGCGGGCTTTAGAAAATTAAATTAATTATTAATACAGATCAGCAATATCTTTTTGCTCATCTCCTGCTAATAGCATACAGGTGGCCTGTGCTGTCCTATTCTTCCATGCAGAATTTTCCCTGCTGAAATTCTTTTGCCTTTCTGTGCTAAAGGAGTCTGTGGGAGGCTGCTGTATGCAAAGAATTTGTTTTAAGAAAGGCAAAATGTTAGATCCCTCAAAATCAGCTCCTAACCAGTGGGAGACACAGAGATATTGGCAAAAAAAATAAAAAATCTTGTCTTATTCAAGCATATCCTTATTTCCTGTGAAATTAAATTTGCATTTCTTTTGGGGTAGAGGAAAAAGGAAGTGGGGAATTAAAGTCCAGAGAAAGCTAGTGCAGGGATAAAATATAAAACTCTACTGGGACTTCCAGCTTTTAGGCACAGCAGGAAACTCAATACAGATTTACTTAAAATAGGTTAACAAGGCAGTTTGCCATCATCTTCTTTTAGCACTAGAGGACTCTGCTTTCGAAGGACACAATTAAGGGAAAGAAGGAAGAATCAGGACTCGGTGGTGCATTCCCAGCATTGCCTTCCACTGCAGGTGGAGCAAATAAAATCCTTCTGCTTCATTTTAGCATCAGAACTGTGGAGAGAACAGGCAAGTAGGGCAAACCAGCACAGGCCTGTGCTGCACCATTCCCAAAGTTCTGCTGCAATAACTGCTCTTGAAGACCTGAGGATGCTTGTAGGGGAACCACAGGCAAGCACAGGCCACAGTCATCATCACAGGTGTCAAACCCAGCCCAATTTCACATCCCCCTGTTCCCTCTGAGAATATCCAGCAGTGCTGAGCAGGTAAAAAACCAGCACCACCAGTAAATTATCAGTGGCCTTCCCAGCAAAAAGCTTTCAGGACACATTAGGAGCACGGCAACACCAACTTTGGCTTCCTGTGGATTTACACTCTCTGACAGGTGTGAAAGACAAGGTGTTTGCACAAAGGCTGAAAACACAGCAGGTGCTCAATGCCATTTCTTTAAAGACACCAACAGCTCACCCCAAGGAGCACACACACACCCCCTAAATGCTCACATGCACCCAGTACCAGCCCAGTGGTGTGGCTGGATGGAAAACAAGCCCAAACACATTTTTAATAGGCAGTTTAAAAAAAGCCTTATCAGGAGGAAAAAACCCAAACACAAAAACCACTTCTTGAGCAGTCATTACTATTTCTTGGTGCCATGGTGAACTGTTTTTTTCAACACAACCAAAATCTTATTATTGCTGTAAGCTCAACCCAAACACTGAATTTACATCTCTGTGCTGGCACTTGTTGATACCAAGAGGAAAAAAAGGATTTTTGTTTGCATTTGTTTGACTCTTTGATCTAAATGAGAGCAGTGAATATTCTTCAGATATATCTGCATGGCTTTGTAAGGTCATTTGTTTCCTCCCCCAGTTCAGTCTCCATCCTCTCTGGGACCACAGGCAGGGCAGGCAGTGCCCTGCAGGGCAGCCTGGCCACTGCACTGCCTCACCTTGCCCATATCAGGGCCTGCTGGGGAAGGAAAATCCCCCAAACAGCTCTGATGTCTTGGAATAAGGGGAATACAGGAGGAGCTGGAGTCATTCAGTGTCTCTGCTGCTGAGGCACCAGGTGAATGTCTGTGTGTCCTGGTTTAGGGCAAAATTGGGAGGAAATTTCCAAATAGGATCTTCTGGGAAGCAAGCCCAAAACAGCCCCTCCCTCTCAGTTGGTTCGGGAATAAATTCCTCTGAGAAAAGTGGAAAAAACTATTTATTAAACAAACAAAAACCCACAAGCATTAACAATTGAATATTATGAAACAATAAAACCTCTCGCCGCTCCAAAAGGGATTCCCAGAATGGAAGTGTCCTTGCTGTGGGTGTAACTCAGCTCTCTCAGTCTCTCTCAGGGGGGCCCAGGCCCCGGTGGGCTGCAGGTGCCTCTCTGGTCCTCTCAGTCCAGGGCAGACTCCAGTCCCAATGAAAAGGCAAAGACTCTGTCCAGGAACTTTCCTGCTTTAATTAGCCAAAATCCAATTAAAAAGGAAAAAGGAGAAAGAAAAAAAAACTCCGTCTGTCTGTCCAAAGACAGCACCGTCCGAGCAAGGGAAAAAAAGAATGTGGAGGAGTCAGAGCAGTTTCTCCAAACAAAAACTGCTCCTTCCCTCTTTGCTCTAGCCTGAAAGGTACAGAACATAATATCTAACACAAACAGGGCAGACAATTTGGGGATACAAGCATCATAAAGTCACCCTAGGACATTGTGCAATGAGGACAACTCCCTCATCCAAGTGCTGCCATCCCATTTCATCCATGCAGGCTCTCCTGGCCCTGGGCAGCAAGGCTCGGGCCCCTGAGCAAACTGCAGCAGCTGATGAGGCTGAGGGGGCTGGCACAGCTCATGTGAGGGCACAGCTCCCCTGTCACCTGCCCAGTGGAGGTTTCCACTTAGTGCCAAAGCCAAACCAGTCCCTTTCACCCGGAGCTAGAACTGTATGAACAAGTCCAGGACATCACAGAAGAGTTTCCTCCCCTGTGGTGCATGGAGTGTCCATAAACCCAGGGCAAACAACCCACCCAGTGATGGCTCAGGTGGCTGGATGGGACATTGTGGAAATGCAGAGCCCCTGGGCACGGTGCCTTTCAGAGGTGTTTGCCCACGGAAAGGGCAGTGAGAAGGGCTGACACGGTCACCTGCACCTCTGACCGGTCGCCTGCACCTCTGAGTGGTCACCAATGGCTCTGAGTGGTCACCTGGACCTCTGAGTGGTCATCTGCAGCTCTGAGTGGTCACCTGCACCTCTGAGTGGTCACCAATGGCTCTGAGTGGTCACCTGGACCTCTGAGTGGTCACCTGCACCTCTGACCAGTCACCTGCAGCTCTGAGTGGTCACCTGCACCTCTGACCAGTCACCTGCAGCTCTGAGTGGTCATCTGCACCTCTGAGTGGTCACCAATCGCTCTGAGTGGTCACCTGCACCTCTGACCAGTCACCTGCAGCTCTGGCCAGCTGGGCTGGGCTCAGGAACTGCTGTGAGGAAAGCCCAGAGCTCAGCCCCACACAGCTGGGTTTGTAAGAGCCTCGGGCTCAGAGCCTGACCTGTGGTGTAACCTCAGCTGTGGGATGGCAGCAAGCTTTTACTAAAAATAAACTGCTCTGGTGTGTCAAGAGCTCTGCAACCCAACAGGAACAAAGAGCTCTCAGCAACCACCGGAGAGACACAGGCACCAGGGATCAGCTCTGCAGGACCCCACAAGCTCCCTCACATCCCACACTGCCTCCAGATTTACGGGAGCAACAAACAGGGAGGAGTTCTTGTAAGGAAAACAGCCACTGAAAATTATTGCTGATTTATTTCCCCATGAAAAGATGGCATTTTGTAAAGCCTTCTGTTCAAGGACGGCCCCAAATGTCAATGAAACACATTAAATCTCTTATTTATGATAATTATGCATTAGTTTGCCTGTTGTGACTAGAGTGAACCTACCAAAACAGTAGGTGAGTAGTAGGTGAAACGCTGCTGTTTTTTGAAGTAATGGCATCTACTAAATACTGATCAAAACAACTTTTTGTCTTCTGCAAAGAATTATACCTTTTCTAACAGACATCTGCCAGTTTGATGTCATGAAATAAAACACGGAGATATGGGAGATGGATAATAAAAGCATAAGGAAGACAAATTGATTATTCAGAGTTCCCAAATTTCATTTTCATTTTTGAAACGAATTTCTCAGAATTGAATAATTCTGAGGAGCTCAATTTAAAAAAAAAAAAAAAAAGGCGCTTTTTCACTGAAGAAATGAATGGAATTATACCTGGAAATAACTCAATTTCTGGTGAGATATGAAGTCAAAGCTTCAGCCAGACTGAGGTGAAGTGTTGGATGTTAACTGGGGGGAGCTCAGGGCAGAAAAAGAGGCAGGGGAGAGAATTTATTGCTCTCTACAACCACCTGACAGGAGGCTGTGGCCAGGTGGAGGCCAGGCTGTTCTCCCAGGTAACAGGACAAGGGGAAATAATCTCAGGTAGCACTGGGGGAGGTTTAGGTTGGACATCAGGAAAGGTTCCCTCACCAAAGCACTGTCGAGCACCAGCAGGGGCTGCCAGGGGAAGAGGTGGAGTCACCAGGATTTAAAAACCGTGCAAATGTGGCTCTTAGGGACGTGGTTTATTGGTGGCCTTGGCAGTGCTGGGTCAGTGGTTTGACTCATGGTCATAAAGGTCTTTTCCAACCTAAATGATCCTGTGATCATACAGTTAACAGCACTCGATTATCACACGTGAGCTGGGGGCCTGGCCAGCACCAGCTCCTGGGGGTGGCTGTGGGTGCTGCTAATTCAGTCCAGAAGCTCAGCCTGGATGTGCAAAGTGCCTTGCACAGAAGAAGTGCCTTTCACACCTAGTCACTGTGCATTATAGATCTGTTCCAACAAAATTATCCCTTCAGCATCCGCTGCGTTGAACGTGGTTTCACATTAGTCATCCCTGGAATAGAAGGCAGTGAATGGTCTTTATCCACTTAATGAGGGTGGTAATCACTTTATTCCAACGGGTACAGTCTGTAGCCCACATGCAGTTTATAGTACTAAAAGGATCCTTCTCACACTTCCAACTCCCAGTGTTGGTTTCAGAAAATGCAAGTAATTTTTAATAAAAGCTGGGCTATTTCGACCACAATTTCTTTTCTTATTATTCTTATTATTCTTTATTGCAACTCTCTACAAGTTTAATAAAATTAAAATCTGTTGTGTAGACACACTTCCTGTCCTTGGTACCTGCTGTGGGCTTATTGTGAAGTATTTTACTGCCAAATGCTCTTCAATGATCCCAAATTGTGACACCAGAGAGCAGACAGACCTCAGAAGAAGCCTGAGCTCCCCTTCGTGTCCCTCTACCAGCAGTTCCTTCATTAGTAAATTAAATATATTCTGAAAGGTTTCAGTTTGGCTGTGACACAGCATTTGGACCCATTTGAGGGCAGATTTTTCATTTTGCTCACGAGACTTCTGATTTTTCAGGAGGCGTAGCAGGATGAGAGTACACACAGATTGACGACAGGGAATTTGCAAGGAGCTGTAACAGAGGAGGGGGAAATAGGTCACATTTTTAGGCTTAGTAACATTAAAGGTGCCCCTTTAAGGAGTTAGTGCTAATGAGGCAGCAAATGATTGCGCCGGAGTCAAAACCGGCCTCGTGGTTCCTGCGGATCCGGAGAAGCAATCTGGAGGTGCCCAAGTGGAAAATGATGTGGTTCGTGGAGGTCACTACTTCAGGTCGCTGTTTGTGAGGGCTGCCTGCAACTGCTGGGGCTGCCCACAAATATATCACAGCAGAAGTCACCCACGGCCAGCGGCTGCGACCTTTGCGGAGATGACAGAGCAGCTGCAATTGCCAGGAAATAGGCTGGGAAATGGGCTGGGAGCCACACACAGCCAGGAGATAGGCTGGGAAATGGGCTGGGAGCCACAGACAGCCAGGAGATAGGCTGGGAAATGGGCTGGGAGCCACAGACAGCAGGGTTTATGCAGGGCTCTGTGGGCACTGCAGCGTCCTTCCAGCAAACATTGCTCTGCCCAGGGTCCAGGTGCAGTGGAAACCACCCCCACGAAAGGCTCTTGCCCCCACAGGTAAACTGGCAAATGGACAGGGAGAGGGGAAAATGGGATCTCACGGGAAGGGGCTTCTCCTCTCCGAGCATCTCTGAGCCTGCTGCCAGAATAAAGGCACAGGAGGCAGCGTTGCTTTGCAAGCTCCAGTCTGATTTGCTTCTCATTAGAGCACATACATCTCAGTGTTTTTACTCATTAGTGTTTTACATCCCTCAGAAAATCCATATTTTGCACTAGCTGTCTCAGTGTTTAGTCTCTTACATTTCCCTGCCTGAGTTTTCTGCCTGTTCCCTGTCTTGTTAATTCTCTTCTCTATTTTCCTATCACCCTGATTCATGAAGCACCTCTGAATGTAGCAGAACCTGCCAAGAGGGAGGCAAGGCAGCCCTTAAGAGCAAGGTAAATCCGTGAACAGCTTGGAGTCATAGAATCACGGAGTGCCTTGGGTTGGAAGGGATTTTTAAAGGTCACCTGAATCCATCCCCCTGCCATGGGCAGGGACAATTTCCATGAGCAGGGACACCTTCCATGAGACCAGGTTACTCAGAGCCCATCCAACCTGACCTTGAATATTTCCAGCAACAGCTTCTCTGAACAACCTTTCCCAGGGCCTCACCATCCTCACTGTAAAACCTTCTTCCTGATGTCTTTGGGATATATGAAATTAAACAACCCGTTTCATCTCAGCTGCAGGATCATGCCCGCAAATCTGTGCCTTCTGCAATGGGGACAGAGACAGGGACAGCTCTTCAGGCCCACCTCGAGCTCCCCAAACCCTTCAGAGGAACCTTAGAAAAAGAGGAGCAAGGAGAAGCCCCTCCCTCCCCAACACGAGAGGCCACTGAACATTTACATTATTTCTCATAACAACGTGGGGGGGGAATTACAATGGAAACTGAGATACAATTAATTACCTGTTAACTGGAATGAAGGACCTTCTGCTCCCAATATCTAACCCAGTTTAATTATAGGTGTCTGGAGCTGGGGAGCCTGTGTGTGTTCACAGGTGGGGTAGGAGGTGGGAATAGGGACCCCCACACCGTCATCCTGCCTCCAACCTCTCGCTGTACCTGTTTCAGATATGTGCAGTAAGCATGAAGAAGGGCTTTGGATTACAAAGAGAGACCTCCCCCTCACCTTGTAATTACCAAATTAACACATTCTAATGGGTGAAGTACTCCAGCAGCAGACTATGATTAATGCACAAGTCCAATTAGCCGCAGATTCTTTCCCTCTAATTTTAGCCCACTTAAATAGCATGAGACAATCTGTAATGTCTCTGGGGTGAGCCTCCCCTCTACACAAGCTCCCTCCTCTGCCATTTAATGAAATCTCTGGTGTTTAATGCGAGAGGCAGCTCAACTCTGCCACTCTGCTGGAAGCCTTGTTCTGGCTCAGCACCGCCCGGCTGATGCGCGGGCGGGGGAAGCTGTCTCCCTTAAAGACAAAAAAGAATACCTCGCTTCACAAACATCACCTGATGGCAGCTTATCTGCTGTCACACCAGGTGGAGAGGCGGGGACAGCTGAAGAGAGACCAAATTTAAGCTCCCTAAGAATGCTGCTGATGTCCCCAAAGCTTACACCCACCAGGAGCCTGGCTGGCGGCAGCCCAAGGATTTCTGAAAATGACTACTCAGTCACATGAGTTTCCAATCTGGCCCGTATCTAAACACAAGTCCCTTACTCCAACGGCACCATGGGTATACCTATTGTTAAAGCTCTCATTTCTTTAAGAAAACGTGGATTCTTTTCGCTTTAAAGTAAAATAGGATAAATTCCTCGGAAAGGGCCTTTGCTGAGCCCCATTTTCAGTGTCAGAGGGGTTTCCAGTTGGCCCCATGATCGTTTCACTGGTTTAATAGAGAAGGAATCCAAGGACAGAGGGAGAGAAGGAAAATCAACAGGAAGCTCAAATGATTGTGGGTGGTCTGACTGAGCCCAGGAAGGAAAGAGAAAAATGGTTCTTTGTGCCAAAGCTGGAGGAAGCTCAACCCAAGAGTGGATGGCAAAATAACCATTTTTTGTAAGGCTTTGCCTATGAGGAAGCCTCAGGAAGGTGGGACACTGGTGCACCCCCGTCTCTGGCATCTGAATGCAGCCTTTGAGGAGCAGCCACAGAACCCTGGGCAGGAGGCAGGGTCTGCACCTGGGGGAACAGTCCAGTGGCTGCTTGGAGAGGATCCTGTGTCCCCCTTGTCCACCCAGGGAAGCACAAATGTCAGCTGCTGCTAAGAGCTGAGCAAACTCATCAGGGGGAATGGCTTCAAACTGACAGAGAGCAGGGTTAGATTGGGTATTAGGAAGAAATTCTTCCCTATGAGGGTGATGAGGCACAGGGTGGCCAGAGAAGCTGTGGCTGCCCCATCCCTGGAGGTGTCCAGACCAGGTTGGATGGGGTTTGGAGCACCCTGGGATAGTGGAAGGTGTCCCTGGCCGTGGCAGGGTGTGGAATGAGATAACCCTGAAGGTCCCTTCCAGCACAAGCCATTCTGGGATTCTCTGAACTGCCTGCTGCTCCCTAGCCATTGCCTGACAAGGCAGGTCTGCAGTGCCTGGGAAAGAACAGCACCTGTGAAAGGAGCAATGGCATAAACTTTCTGAGCAGTTTGCAATGTCCCCCCATATGAGAAATACTAAAATAAGAGAAATAGCCAAGGATTTTCACTCTCCCAAATGGCAAAACAAACAAGTTTCAGCCAGGCTGCTCATTGTTGGTGTTCCCTAGTTTGGTTGGGTTTTTTGCACAATATTGGCCAACAACAAAATCTGAATGTGAACCAACAACAAAAACTTCCCACCAGCCCTGTGGACACTCAGAAACGTGCAGAGCCTCCAGACTGGGGGATCCATAGCATTTGAAGCTGGTTTGTGGATTTCAGCCCCCGTGACAGGGAGAGGAGGGCACGGCTGCTGCAGAAGGGAAATGCAAGTGACACCTGGCAAGGGCACAGGGCGAGTCTGTGTCAGGGAGAATCGCTCCCCCAGCTGCCCTCCTGGTGCTCCTCTCTCCACCAGTGCGGGACTAAACTCTCCTGCCACCACTGCGATATGTGATATCAGAATAATTCGTGCCATTAAATGATGATGTGTGATGTTATAGGTAAGAAGCCAAACCAGCCGAATTAAAAAAATAAAAAACAGAATTTTATTGATTACAAAGAATTTGGAAGAAAACCCACGGCCAACGGATAAAGTACCAAAACCTAGGAATTGGCACTGGTGAACAGAGCAGCCCTCTCACTCGCCCACTCTCTGTCCACGAATTTGACGTGCCAGCACCCCGGTTCTTATACCCGAAAATTGCCCTTAGGCTTGAGTCCGCAATAGGACAAAAGTCTTTCTTTCTGTTGTAGATGGAATCCATAGTTGTCGAATGCTGGTCTCCGGAGTCGCTGAAAAGATTGAATATGGGTCTCC